>JAOXYL010000090.1:18359501-18370804 GCA_028564955.1 Terapon puta
TTTCCTATGTAGATAGATAGATAGATAGATAGATAGATAGATAGATAGATAGATAGATAGATAGATAGATAGATAGAATAGTGTTTATATGTTTATCCTGTTGAAAATGTATTCCAATAAAAAAGAAATATTATGCGATGCAATAACAATTAGGCTGTAATACAGTCAGAAGTTCACAAATAACTGTCAAATGTGTGTGTATGTCCTGATATTTACCTTATACAGTCTACAAAAATTCTGTCACTATGTTTATGAGTATGCATACATGGGATTTTATAGGGGAGTTAAGAGAGTGAGAGTTATGTAGAGTGTGTTATGTGGAGTGTGTGTGTGTTATGTGGAGTGTGTGTGTATGTGTCTGAGTGTGTGTGTCTGAGTGTGTGTTTTTTTGTAGGAGGGTTGGTTAGGGTAATGTCACACTGGAGACTCAGCACACCAGTCAGAGGGCGACGGACGAGGAAGAGTCACGGGTAGCTGTTGAGTGTGAGGATAGATGCCTCTTCTTCTCTTATGGTTTCACAACAAGGGTAAGGCCTTTATTTCTACTCTTTTGCTGCTAACTACTGACCAGATGTTGCTCAGAGTATCATATCAAACATATATATTTAAATATTAATTCACCGACTGTGGCTGTGTGAGCAGCGATGTGGGAGACACAGAGACAAAAGAAGAGAAACTGAGCATTGCAAATTCATTTGATATGAGACTTAAATGCCTCCTCTCAAGTTCTTATTTTGTCCTCGACCCTCTGATCATGATCAAGTGGATGATTTGACTGTAGAAATTATTTTGTTACACAGCGTTTGTTTAATGTGCCTCACTTTCCTTTAAAAAGAGTTTTAGAAACATGAAACATTTGAATGTTTAAAAAGGTTTAAGACTTACACCTGATGATTTTTCTAGCTTTTTTGAAAAATGTGTGAGTTTGATGAACAGAAGCTACTTTATTTATCATAATGGTCAATATCCATATTTACTGCAAAACTCATACAGAGGATGCCCTTTTCTTTCAAGCTTTTAAAGGGAATAAAAGATTATTTGGGTTCCATTTCAATACACTTCCAATGAGCGTTTATTGATGTGACCGTTTTATACATTCTGTCAAATTCCTGACTCACAACTTTATAACTTCAGCTGTTTAGTACCTGGTCATCTCTTGGGAATTCCTAATGAAGTGTGTTGTCTCCGTCAGACAACGCAGCCTCAGTGTTGCTGATGCAGTCAGGCATGAAGAATGATAATGCAGCCAATCTGTGTCATCAGATGACTCTGAAACAGCCTCATTCAGCAGTCAAGCCTCCCACATGCCAAAGTTGCACACTTGATCTTTCATGGAAATAAGCCTTATAATATCACAGAACTTACATGACATAAAACTCAGTGACTAAATGCTGTTTGAGGTTTACAGTCATCACTGTTGTTATATTGTAACCACCATTTTTTAGTTGTTTTATTGTTGCAGTTGATGTTGCCTTTGTGCCACAGGAAAACAGCCTTTAGATGGGGAAGTTTTTGGTGTGGTGGTAAAATAAGAGACTTTCTGAATTGTTCTGTTTTATTCTGATTTGCCCTTCAAATGAAATTGTTTTTGGTGTTTATAGGTTTTCTTCATAGGCCAACTCTTTGTGGCCAGTGCAGGTGCCACTGTTGCTCAGGAGCTAGAATCAACCCCATTTTACACCATGATTGTCCCAGAGTCACAAGATAAGCGACTGCACACAGGTATCACTGGCCAACAGTATGGATCCAATCAGCCCTTGACTCAACACTCTGGAGGTCCGCAACATTTCAGCACCAATGGGAATGTTTCACCAGTCAACACCAGTCCAAATTATGAGCCACAGGAGTACACTGAGGCAGACTATCTGCTCCCAAATAAACTGTACGGTAGCTTGAGGTCCAGTGGATCTGCGAGAGCAAGGGGCGCAGATGGCTCCCCTGTACCTGCTGAGTCAGTCTGCTCAATGGTGCTTCAGATCCTGGTGCCATTTCTGCTCGCCGGGCTCGGGACCGTCTCTGCTGGGATGCTGCTGGATGTGGTTCAGGTGAGGAAACAAAAGGGCCGGACGAGGAAGTGGTTTAGAGTTTAGATGATCTCCTATGTGAGGTCAGCATTTCTCACCTTTCCTAATGCTGCGTGTAGAAGGTCATGTATGAAATAGTCCTGCTGAGGAGGTGAGGGGAGTTGAAAGAGCCACAGACAAAAGTGAAAAGGAGCGAGGGATGAGATTAAACTACAAAACAAGACAAGATGGCAGAAGACTGTTGAGGAGACTAAACGATTTGATGTAGTGTTTTGCACTGCCGCCTTGCAGCGAGAGGGTCCTAGGTTTAATCTCTGGTCGAGGCAGGCCCTTCTGTGTGGAGTTTTCTTGTTTTCTCCCACAATCCAAAGACATGCAGGTTCATTGGCAACTCTAAATTGGCCCTAGATGTGATGTGAGCGTGAGTGGTTTGTCTTTCTGTCTATGTCTGTGACTGACCGGTGTTCAATCCAGGGTGCACCCCTTCTCTCGCCCAGTTATAGCTGAGATGGGCTCCAGCACCCTGTGAGACAGGATAAACAGGTACAGAAAATCAATTGATGGATGGATGGAGTTGAGAGAATTTGGAAAACTGTAGGTTTTGCAGTGAGGGATGGGATCTTCTGTACTGAGATCAGTTAGGTAACTGAAAATAAACCAAAACTAATGTCCATTGTTGTCAAAGTTGTTATGTAAAGTGTCTGCCTCCGCCTTGATTATAACTGTATTTTCCATTGTGTGTCTTCATGGCAGAACTGGGACGTGTTCCAGGAAATCACAGAGATTTTCATCTTGGTCCCTGCAGTGTTGGGCATGAAAGGCAACCTGGAAATGACTCTGGCCTCTAGACTTTCCACTGCTGTGAGTGTGCGCTTGTCAACACACACACACACAAACACACACAGATGTGCTCACTGGCCAACAACATGCACTCCTGCCATGATGTACATGTTTTATCATGACTATATTTATATTATGAATATTGTTACAAAGAAATGCAATTAAAAAATGCAGTGAGGTCTGTTAAAAACAGTACCAAATAACTTAATACATTCCAGTGAAATATAAGAAATGGACAGAGATGGGTGACAGAGTTGGAGTGAAAGTGAAACATATATTAATTTACTGACAGAGTAACAACAGTGTCATTCTCAGAATTATATTTTTGTCCCCTTGCATCATGGGTTTTCTGTCCGCGTGTGAAACTCCTCACTGACCTGTGAAGACCACAGCGGCAAAGCAACTCGCAGTAGGAAATCCTGCAGGACAATTCAGTGCCAACAATAGTCCAGCAATGTAGCTAATCTGACTGACTGACTAACCTGCAAAGGTGATAAATCAGTCAAATATTATTATGATAAGCAACACTGAAGTGTTATGACTCCGTGCCGCTTCACTCACCTCAGACTCTGGTTCTTGCCACCTCCAAAAGTATTATAATGACCTTGAGGAGGAGCTCAGGAGACTGATAAACAGCTTTCAAAAGTCACCTAAAGCTCAGTATTAAGACTAGGAAGAGGAACAGGAGGCCCTCTGTCCTGGAGAGGGGGGATCCTTACAAGTACCTTGGAGTCCAATTTAATAAAAAATAGTGGTGCAGGAGTTACTGCTGTTTCTGTAACTAAAAGTAAGGTAAGAAAAATGTACTTAAAGTAGTATTCGTAAAAGAAATGCAGAAAAATGTCACCACCTGAAACCTATTACTCTTTAAGGATTGTATAAATGTAAAAACCAAATCAACTCCAAACATTAGCCAAAACAGGATTGAGCCAATTTAACACTAAATCAGTGTTCGAACATACTATTCTGAATATACAATTATCCATGATGGACATCAATCAGCACCCTCTCCATCACTCAGTAGTCAGACAGCGGAGTACCTTCACTCACAAGCTGCTCCAGCTCCACTCTTGAAAGGAGCTGAAGCAGCTTATCTGCTCATTGCAGCTTATATTATTTTTTGCACTACAATCAATACTGCTAAGCAATGCATTTTCTAAGCATTTTTATATTACATTTTATGCTGCTGTAATAAAACCCTAACCCTAACCCTCTATCAATCTACCCTGTACTGGTCAGCTTTTTATGTCTGACTGCAATTGATTGCAACACTAGGAGGCGCACTTTACCACCAAGACTGAGTAATATACCCAGAGTGAACTAAACATCACCAACAAACAGCTAAACTAAAGGTCAATTATTTTGTTAACAATTAATTAATGTTAGCAATACTGCACTGTGTGTTAATGACTCCTATAGCCCGTATTCTGTAATTTTCTATTTTTTATTTAGTAGGTGTTCTGAAGCTTTCGGTCATGTCACATAAATGTTTAATGTTTTCATTTTATGCGTTATATATGTATCTCATGTTGTCAGGTGAATGCAGGAAAAATGGAAACTGCCAGAGAAATGTGGATGTTGATTGGTGGGAACCTGGCGCTCAAGCAGGTAGATTATCTTTCAAATCAATATCAATATCAATATCCATATCAATATCAATATATTCAATATTACCTGTTTCCCCATTTTCATTTTATCACATCCTTTCTCACTTCACAGCTACAGGCCACTGTGCTCGGCCTGTTAGCCTCTTTGATGGCAACTCTGTTGGGTTGGATGGCAGAAGGGAAGATGCCCTTTCATCATGTGATGCTCCTGTGTTCAACCAGTGTTTCTACTGCATTTGTGGCTTCACTGCTGCAGGGTAAAACATGTGTACACATCACTTTCACATTTGTCATCATACTTTAAGTTTTTATTTGTCCAATTATTCCTAAATACCTGGTGATTTTCTTGACTGTGGTTTATTCAGCCAAAGGAGGATATAGAGTGTACAGAATCTGTTCACAACAATATTATATTATATATAACAATATTCTTCTTAAACATGTGCATTTGTATATTCACCCTTGTCCTTTCCACATATAATTATTTTCTCTCTGCTATTCTATTAGATCCCTTAAGATATATATCACTTCACTTAACCTCGGCATGCATGCACACCACCCAGGGCTACATGCACAAGAGATACTTGTAAGCTGCCCTTTAATTTCCTTTTTGACTCCTCTTCTCCTTTATTTTCTGTAACCCTCTCTAGGTATTATCATGGTAGGAGTGATCATCGGTTCCAAGCGGATAGGAATCAACCCGGACAATGTGGCCACACCCATGGCAGCCAGCTTTGGGGATCTCATCACTCTTGCCTTGCTGGCCTGCTTCAGTCAGTTATTTTACTCCATCATAGGTAAAGAGGGATGAGGACAACACAATCTTGTGTGGGTTATGTTATTTTAGACAGATTGAAAATAAAGTTCAAATTATCACTTGACAGATGCATGTCTCTTGACAGATTTGTATGCCTACGTGTTGTATCTGGTGGATCTGTTCTTTTTGTGCCTGGTTCCTCTTTGGGTGGTCATCGCCTCCAAACACCCAGCCAGTCACATCCTGCTCCGCACAGGCTGGGAACCCGTCGTTACAGCAATGGTCATCAGCAGGTCCTAACCTCACTCTTGTAACTGACTCTTACAAAAGCCAGCACATGTATTTATACTTCTTTTATACATTTAGATGTCATGTGGATGTTATTTTTAAAAAATCCTGGGAATAAAGAAGGTCCAGGCCTTAAAAAAGCTCTGAACAAACATTTATTATCTCCCTCTCATCGCTGTGTGATAAAATACCAAGGGAATTTTTTTTGTTGAAAAAACAAAAATTGAACCCCATTGTCATCCATAAACTGAGTTGTACTCTAAATCTACATTTACCAGAGTGTATTACATCATGTACTCCTTAAACTGCATCACACTTCATTCAGCTTTGTTCTCCCGCACAGACCCCAGAACATTTTATCGAGACTGTCACTGTGTCGTAGTGCCAGCAGAATAAGTCAAACTTCTAAAACATATTTTTGATCTTCTTCTTTTCAGTATTGGAGGACTTATTCTGGACAAGACAGTGGCAGATCCAAACCTGGCAGGAATAATAGTTTATGCTCCAGTCATAAATGGTAAGTCGCCCTCCTTTCAATTCCCAATGGACACAAGTAAATTCCAAATATGAGGAAAATATGCCAGCATTGCCGTTGTTAGCTTTGTTGCACTCCCTACTGCCTCAAGACTCTCTAGTGGCTCCGCAGAAATGCAACTCCCCAGCTATGCTCCGTATAGCTGACTTTAAAAAATGTGGGGCAGACAAAGGCAAACTGGTAGAAAGCCTTGCTGTTATTTTTCTGTAAAAACACACAGAAAAACTGATTGCAAACAAGCACATGTATATTCTGTATCTGTGTGAAAATTCCAACAATAATAACCATAACTTTTCTTTTTTGCTCACTGTGTAAATTCACAAAATTGAGTGCACTGGAGGTGGTCAAAAGATCACACCTATGAGGAGTTCACTAACACAGGCGCTGAAAAACATGTACAACATTCACAACTGTTGCTTAGTGAAGCTGCCTGTTTCACATCCACATTCCTGTGTCAGGGTGCTGGCACACTGTCTGCCTCTCCTGCAATAACAATCCTTCTTTCTTTGCGACATGTAGCTACGGTACAGTCCCTGCTTATGTTCATGTGCATGGAGAAATATAACTTCTGATACCTTTCCTTGATTCAAATGAACATATGATAGCTACAAAAAAAATCCACTTTGGTGGTGATTTTCCTCAAGCTCGACTCCTCTAACAGAGTCCTGGGAGTTAAAGGGTTCTGTGCAGTATCTTAGCTGTTCTTAGGACTCTCTCAATTTATGGCTCACAGCCCCCAGTGCTCCAAACACCACTGACACCACAGCTGCCTTACATCTATTGTAATTCCTCTTTCAGCTTCTGCTATTCCAGCTCTTCCTGACGCTGCTGTCTATCACCACTGGCTTCTTCTGTTGTTTGTTGATGTTCGGTTGGAGGTCCTACAGACTTAGCTTGGTCATTCTCAACCACTTTAGGAGGATTGTTTCACTCTGACTCGGGGGTCTTCCAGCCCAAACTCGGGGCAGATGTTCCTGAACATTTTTTTAGGCTAGCCAGCCACTCGTTAATGCTGGACTGTCTCAGTTGATCTATGCACGTATACAAGCTGATCAGATTTCTGCAGCCCACTCCTCTAGCAGAACGCAGACACATAGGGTTGCAATACTTCACTTATGAAATACTCTTTAAAACTGGTTTGGAACAATTTTTTATTTCAATATTTTTCTTGAAATTGTCAAAACTGTGTTTACTTTTTTGCTTAGCTGCATGTTGTATTTAGCTAAAAACATTGCTGCATGTCATAAGTTTGATCTCAAACAGTCATCATTTCATTTTATTTAGTTATTCATATGCTGCCTTCTTTATTTATATCATACATTCAACAGAGGGCTAAATTACACATTTCCTGCAAATATGACCCCCCTGTTGACAATTCACCTTTCCACCTTTTACTCCTGTTCAGGTATTGGAGGAAACCTTGTCTCCATCCAGTCTAGTCGTATATCTACTAATTTGCATTTGAATTACTCCCCTGGAGAAGTTCCTGACAACCGTCGGTGCTGCTACAACCCATGTCGCACTTTCTTTGGTTCAGGTAAAGTTCAAAGGTTCAAAACATTCACATAAAAACTGGCCTGCTGTACCAATCCACAGTGCACACATGCTACACCCAAAAATACACACAATCTGATGCTCAGCTTTATTATGGCAGGACCAAACCATCGATCTGCACAGATTCTGCTTCTTCTGGTCATCCCCGGTCAGCTCGTCTTCTTATACATGATTCACCTGATGAAAGGGGGCCACACTTTTCCCAGTCCTCTCTTGATTGTTGCCTTTTTGTCTGCCTCCCTGATTCAGGTGAGTCAAACGAGCCATTTGGGACAACGTGGGGGGTGGGGTGGGGGGGTTCTATTCAGGGTCATTACAATATCATCCATGTCTGTCTCTCAGGTCTTCTCCCTGCTGTGCACAGCCGACTGTATGGTTCACTGTCTATGGCGGAGGGGCAAAGACCCAGACAGTTACTCGATACCCTACCTCACAGCCCTCGCAGACCTCCTAGGGACTGCTCTCCTCTCTCTTGCTTTTCTCCTGCTGTGGTCTGTTGGTGACTCAGGCAGTGTATAGGCTTACAGCAAGAAAAGCATTGAGGAAGATCAAACAATTATGGGTCTCCAACTTAAAATGTACTTTTAAATGTGAAATGTAATTTGGGTGAATATTGTGTTTTTTTTTAAGTCTGTTTTTTTATGTCAGTGCATTATGTAGTGGGCATGCAGTAAATATTGAGGGGCATGTGGTGTATCTATGAATCATTACTGGGTGTACATCAACATTTTATTTGCCCTCAACAAAACATTGGTATAACACATCTAATTTGGTCCAGCGCTAAGCTTTTTCAATGGATGGCAAGTCCCTTGTTTCCTCTGCATTGACTTTGGTGAGTGAGAAAAAAAAACTGTTCTCGTTATATCATGTACGCTGTACTACCTCTGTAAACTTGTTTTTAGTATAAAATATTGGGTATAAATAGCATAAGAGTTGTCGTTGTACTTGTGAATGTTTTTGTTTTGTCTTTGAACTTTTTACATTTTAGAAAAGAAATCTGACCAGTAATTAGGCCAATATCTTGCATACAAATCTACCTACACTACCATGAAAGACAGAAAAAAAATTCAAACTTCACAAACAGTCCTTTATGCCCAAAACTTGGCTGCTTATGTCGGCTGCATACTTTTTGTGTGTGCATGTCATACAAATCTTGCCAAACACTCCTGGCAACAATATTCAACCAGACGCGTTTCGTCTTCCTATTTTTGGTGTGAGTCTTCCTGTTATTCCCAACCTGTGAGGACTGCATGATCTGATGCGTGTTAAAAGGTCATGGGAGCTAGCACAGGGAAGAAATTTGTCTTACGAATGATATCAACACCATACTCTTTTGACATTGAGTCTCAAGCTTTTTGCCAAAACAGTTACTTAACCCAATGTTTTTCCTCAATAACATATTCATTTTTAACACATCATCAGCACTTGATGACAGGTTGTCATGTCTCAGTACTGTTTTTTCTTGGACATCAACTTCACAGAGAGTGTTTTAAGTTCCCATTGACTACAGGATATTGCTAAGTGTTGTGGTAAAATTGTCCGATACTAGCACATCAGCATGTTAAATGTTGAATCATATATAGTTAGTGAAGTATCCACCTGCATTTTAAAGCTAATGGTTTTCAGGATGCTCCTGACTGCAATGTTGGCTGGGGTTTAGTCCACCCAGACCTTGAAGACACTTTTTGTTGAGCACGAACTTGTTTTTCTGACTGTGTATCCATTTAACCACCTGATGTTATGACACAAGAGACAGCCTACAGGACGCACACAAGTATGGTTGCTGTAAACTGCATAGGTCATATGAAGGCAAAGGCTAGCTGGATCGTACACTTGAAGGAATATCTTCTTGATGGTTCCAGGCATTTGGATAGAGACCCATTGGTCTTATGCTTATCCAAGGGTTGCAGAAACATCAAGAGGCTAAAGTTGATGTATACTCCTATCAGCTCTGTCAACATTAATCAGGGATGTTTATTAGGAATATTAGACTAGGAGCCAGGGAATCAACTGAAGGGAGAGGCAGATGACCAACTTTGGTTAAAGGATCAGAAATTAGTTATACATTGAATATGAAATAAGGGTCTCAAACAGGCTATAAAATGTGCGGTCTGGGTGGAAAAATGCAGGGAAGAAGAAAAAGTCATCTTTGGCAGACATCTGCAGTGTCTGATTTTAAATAAAGTTCCCTTGGTTCAAAAGTTTGTATCAGTCTTTTCCTGCATCCATCGTCACATCATTCTGAAGAAGTAAAGGCCTTAAAATATCTGTGAGCATTATTGCATGAAAGTCAGTGTGAAAGTGTGTGATCATATAACCTATATTGTGTTTTATGATCCATCCAACCTACAGTCATGGATTGTGTGTGTCCAAAACATTTGAGATATGAAAGCACCACTTTGGTCTAAGCAAACTGTTTGTGACAGCACATTAGTTAGTGGGTGATTTATGATGTTCAGATGGTCTACTGTGGCATTTTAATGAAACACAAGTGATATGCAATTAGTTTGTGCACATGTGTTTGTAAAAACATTGTCTTAGGATGAAATGAGACATAACAGTGTCAGGAAGTTGGCCCACTTCCCAGAGTCCTCCAGTATCAGTGTTTTTTGTGGTATCAAAGGACCGACAAATCTCCATGATTGGCCAGTCGCCACGCTGGGTTTTCAGCAGGTGTTGGTGCTTCCAAAAGTGTTGAATTGACTTTTTTTTTTTTTAGCAGGGGAAAGTCTATTAAAGATGTCACACAAAAACCAACAACATTCATTCACCAGTGAATGAATGAAATACTTGAATGAAAAATTAACTTAACTTCAAGGTTCTGGTTGACTTCAGACTCTCATTTTAGGATTAATCAATTTCTATAAACCAAATGGTTGCCTTCCACTCAAGCAATGGATGCTTTTATTTTTCAAACCGTTTCACTTTTTCCCCTTTACTTTTTTATGCAGACTAAGAAATTTACAGAAAACTGAAAAATTGAACATTCAATTAAACTGCACAAAAACATTTATGCTGTTTCCCCAAAGACAGATAAGCTATTCATTACAATGATGTAAAAAAAACAGTACAGGAGAAAAATAAAAAACATTCATTGGTGCGTGGGAGAAAAGGTTTTGAGACCACAATGACCTTCACAATTAAAACTATGGGCTGGACGTTTCAGGCCATCCGATAACCATACGAGAGGAACCTTGAAAATGTTTCTTCCTCTCTTTATAAGCAGAACTGGATGGCTTCACATTCCCACAGGTGGACAGAAGCAAGGAGAGCGGTAAGAGGAAAGGAGGAGGGCTGGCAGTGTTTGTTAATGATAGATGGTGTAACCCTGGACATCAACCAACCGTCAGCATGAGGCCACGTTACCTGCTGAGGGAGTTCACACATGCCCCGCCACAACCTCCCCACCTGACACTTACAGTTCACACCCTGTCCTGTGCCCCTCACCTCCATCAACACCTCCCTGCTCCGACCTGTCCCTTACAACACACCGGGTGACGAAAGCCCAGAGGAAGTACAGGGCCAGTGTAGGGGAATAAGCCTCTGGATAAATTTATACTCGTTATAAAGTCAGGGCACCACCTTTTATAAGGAATTATTTATTTGATTAATAACTATGCAGAACAGTTATTAATTTATTCAACACATTTATCCACTATGAATCAATCTCATTACCTGGGTTGTAAATTCTCTTATAC
>JAOXYL010000090.1:18376212-18387454 GCA_028564955.1 Terapon puta
GTGTGTGTGTGTGTGTGTAGAGTCCAAAAAGAGGAAGAAGATGTCCTAATAAAAAGGATACAATCAGTCCTTAAGAGAATTTCAGTTTGTTTCATCAAAGAATTGAGTCTTTGAGGTGGAGTTGGTGTGGGGCTCTCTGGCAGGATAAAAGGCCCAAAAGGATAATTAACAACCCCCCAAAGTGGGTGTTGATACTGGTGTCTCAGAAATGGAGTCATCCCTGGGAGAGAGTTGTAAACCAGATGTGGGGAGTTTTTCCTTTTTGACACCTTTATACCCATGGTGCCGGTTTGTCTTCTGGAAATGTTTTCTTAACTTAAAGCTGAAGCTGGCACAGTCATGAACATTCGGTCATCTTAGTGGGCCATCTCACCTTTTGTCCTGATGTTCACATTCCTGAGTTTAGGGAGTTCAGAGGGGGTTGCATTTCCTCCTCCAGTTTGTGGATAAAATGGTGAAATCGATTTAACAAAAACTGGGAATTAAACAGTGTCTTGGGGCAGTCTGTCATCAAGGGATTTATGAAAAAAAGAATGGTGCATTGAAATTTGCGTTAAAATTTTCCAAACTAAACTGGAAAACAAATTTTCTAGTTCTTACTAACAAAAAAAAGGAGTGGCTTGATTAAATTGGGAAATAAAAATGTGATCTGTTAATTTGAAACGATGTGAAAGTACAATATAGTGAATTTCACATTTACTTATAAGGGGTTAATCTGCATTGATGCTTGATTTGTACGGCAGTCTTCGCAAAAGATACGGGTTGGTGTTTTCTTTTTTTCCTACGACAATGAAAAAGGGGACAAAATGAAAGACCCTGAACAAGGACATTGTGGTGAAATGTTCAGTTTAAAACATCTTTGACATTAAGTTGAGAACCTTCGATGCTGAGGAACTGCAGTGTGTATGTTTGTTATGTCTTTTCTTGTGTGTATTTTAATATTATTGGAATATGTTCTATTATGTTGTAATTTGTAACACAGATAGAGGATCTTTATATGATAGTGACAATTTTAATGAGAGTGAGTTTTCTTATATTGTATGAGTAATACTACAATTTTAATTGTTTGTAGAATGGTGGTTTTTTTTTAATGAGGTAAATATACTGGGAGCTTTGGTTTTCTTTTTTTTTTCCTGCCGTTTAGGGATATTGGTGTTAGGCAGGTAAAGGTCCATTGGATGGTGTGATGGGTCGGCCAGTCTGAATTAATTAACATTAATTTGATTTTATTTGCTGAGGTTTCGTGCATATTTCTGTATACAGTTAGTTATGAGCCCTAGGGTTGGTTCACAAAGTTCGATGCTCTTTCTTTTCCTGGTCCAGGTTTTGTAACAATTACACAAAGGCAATGGCACATTGAGGGTAATCCTCTTCGGATTGGATGTCTCTCCGTAGCAAGCTTATGTCATCTGGCTTCACACGCGTGGTCACAAGTCGGTCTGTTTGTGAAGCCGAAAAGAGACAACACACATCCTTCTCACCCCCCAAACTACTTCCACATTCTGTAATGTCACACATGATGTTATCCCTGTCTGAGTCATCTTGATAGATTGTGACTAATCAACCTCTCTCCCCCATACAGCATGTACTGTACACTTATTGCACAATATAATAAAGTTACTTCAATGAATGCACAACTAACCTAATGAGGTCACGTAAAGGCCATCTAATAAGGTCACTTGCTTTTGATTACAATAAGTATATTTCAACATTTTGGTTCAGGAGCACAAATCTGTATTCTGTGAACTGCATGTATGTAGATAACCAAACAGCTCAAGAGAATTATGCATGATTAGTACTTTAACTTTTGGTTGTTAGTATAGTTTTTATGCTAAAACTTAAGTACTTTTACTGGAAATGCAGTACTTTTACTTGTACTACAGCAATTTACATTGTCGTAGTTCTGTTTTTATATGTGGACGTGAGTACTTCATCCACCTCAATTCACCAATAAAGCAGACCATATTAACCTTGTCAGTTACTGTTAAGCAGTGATTCAGTACCAACACAATTAAAGATTTTACTATAATATTTCATGTAAGACATTAAAACATGACACTGCAAAGTTCAAAACCTTATCACATTTATTATAAAACATAAGTTTGGGATGCAAATATTGCATACAAATATTAGTTATGTAGAAAAATAGCTGCAATATAAAGTTCACAGACTGTTTGCAAGTTACATTTTTTTTTTTTTTTAAAGAGGCTGACTGCGGCTTTCATAGCAATGTAAACCATGTGAGTGGTCAGTAGTAACGTGTTTGACAGACTTAAGGGCAAAAAACACAAAACAACATCAATTTAGTCCTTGAATACACTATCAACATAATTTTTGAATACTGAGAGCACTTTTCTCAAAAGGAGGAGAAGCATCTGCTTGGCATGTCATTCATCCATGGATGGCTGTTTCTTCTCCCTGTATTTCTTCTGAAACTCGTGGAAGAGGATGGAGGTCTTGGGGGCAGGGGGTGAATGCAGAGGACGATACTTCCGCTCAGAATTTGGACACCAGGTATCTATGGACAGTTCATTCATACTAATTACAAAAAACTCTGACCCCTGCCTAAATAATAACAAATAAATGAAGCAGAAATGTGAGTTTTAGTTGTGTTTGTTACCTCTTGCTCTCATGGCAGTTTTGTTGGGGCTCTTGTCCTCTCCTTTAACAAACTTGGGCTTATCTGGAAAAAAAAATTCTTATGAGTTTTTCCATCACTGTCAACACAGCACAGTAATTTAAAAGGTCACTTATCTAATTTAATTGTCACTTAAATGAATGGAAAGGAATATTAAATTGAATGAATTAATGAATTGGTTACCTTTAAAAAGGGTCATACCACTGAATTTACATATCATGTTTAGCGTCCATTTCATGAGAAATAATACAGCCATATAATCAATAAATATTACTAAAAATCACTGTGAAATCTATGAATTACCTGCAACAAGATCTCTGGTTTCTTTCCTCCCTTTGGATCCATCTTTGAAGTTGAAAGTATTGGGTAACACACTGAATTTCAGGACATTATTCTCCTTCTGGTTTCTATTTTTATCCTTCTTTGTCTCTCTATCAGCATGCTTTTTGAGCGTAGCCCCATCCATCTTGGTCCTCCCCTCTCCATGTTTGCGTCTGTCAGAGATGTCCCTCCTCCGCTTCAGACTCAGGCAGCGCTGAGGCTTTACATTCCAGGTACTCATTTCAGAGGAAACCGGCAGCACCTCAGAGGAAGTACACTTCTGTGCTTTTCGTTTTCTTCTGCGCTTAATTTTCGATGGTGGAAGACTCCTCATCCATTTTTCGTAAATCCTTTGTTTGACTGAATGCTCCCCTGTTGAGACCGTTGTTGTCACAGTGAGAACTTTTGGAGGCCTTGGCGGTCCATTAGAGACACCCTCTTGAGATGAAATGTGGCTTTTTCTGCCTCCACTTAAAGCACACGCGTCTTCTGGTGCTGAGCCAAACAGTGCCAGTTTTAAAACTCTAACGTTTGAGGCTGAGGGTTTAGGATCAGTCACGTCAAGAAAAAAAGTCTTACATTTTGAACTGTCCTCAAGCACAGGCACTGACTCCTGATCAACAGGAGGTTTGCATTTCTTTGCTTTCAAAAACACAGGAAAAATATTATCACATCTCTTCCGCTTTCTTTCAACAGTGTCGTGTGGGCTGAAAGTTGTCTGAGTGGCAGCTGTCTCAGTAATTTTGGTTTGTTCTTCAGTTTCCATTGATGACTCTGCCACACCTGTGGATGTCATGAGAGCCTGCTCACATTCCTCTTCAGCTTCCCATTCTCTGTCACTACAGACCAAAGTACATGACAGTGTACTCCCTGTAGATTTCAACTGATCTTGCAAATGATCCACCTCAACCTCTGACTGAATTTCAGTTTTGGTTTCTTCCTCTTGACTGCCTGAGACGCTTGACTGCCAACTTTCTGTCAAATCCATCTGTGCTGTTCCAGAATCCTTTTCAAGGTCTGGCATCAGGTTGGGAATTTCATTTTCATTTCTAATGACGTCTTCATCTTCACTTTCACTTATGACTATAATGCTTGACTGGCTACTATTTAAGTCAATGCAGGAGATGTTTGTTTTTTTGCTGGAATTATCATCTTCAGTAAGATCAGTGGTTGGACTAAATGCCAAACTTTGGTTGTTGAGGTTTTCCACAACTTTTAATACTTGATTATTTCTTTCATCAGGCGTGATTGCACACAGTTTCTCTTGCATTTCAACTTCTTCCTTATCAGGGGTCTTGTCAGTGGAATCTTTATCATTTTGATTGTCTTTGCACTCACATTTGGTCTCAAGACTTTCTGACCCCGAAATTATTTCCACCCACTTTGAAATGCAGCAAAGCTTATTTATTGCGTGCTTCTTCAATTTACAGTCACACACGGCGATAACCTCAGGTATTTCACCCTCCATAGAACTATTCATGACTCTCTCTGGTTGACTGTCAGTGTCTACACTTTGTGGTATCATGCTTTGTGCTTGCTGAAAGATAACTTTAGCCTCTTCTGGAGGCAAAACCTCGATTTGAAATGAGTAAAATGGATCACTGTTATCAGCACTCATTTTATCAGGAGACGTGGTTTGTCTTGAAGCTGTTTCAACAATGGAGGCTTGTTCATCTTCACCTGAGTCACAAACCTGGTCTGTTTGTGACAGGACCTTGTTTGAAACCTCACTTACAATTAGTTCAGGTTTGCTGTTCTTTGTTCTGACATGATGTGGATTGTCAGGATGCTCAAGTGTGTGTAGATGATGTTTCAGAGGATACTGGAAGCCAAACTCTTTCTCAATGTCGTCTAGCTGTTCGTTGATATTCAACCATGATGACTTGTAGGGAGGTTCTGAGTAAACCTCATCATCTTTAAGGACATGGTAGCTTTGAAGGTGCTTCTGAAAGCCGTTCTGATGCCTTACTTGTGACAGTATTACAGAGTCTGATGTTAAATGTTTGCTGAGGTATTCTCTACAGTCAGTAATTAAATCCTTGTACCAGCCTTCCTTAAGCTTACTCACCAAATTTGCACTCTTGCCATTCCAAAACATGGCTAGTATAGTAATGGGATCACACTGTGTAAATTTTTCTTCAAGACTCATCTGTGCCGTTTTTTTATCCTGTACAAGATTCATTAACATGCCAATTGTCCATGGGATTGTTGGGACTGAAGAAAGCCCAAAATTCAAGGGTTTTGGATCAGTTGCATTCTTGTGCTTATCATCATGTTGGCTCTTTGTCATTTCAGAGGTTGCACATGATGCCGGTGATGCGTCACACTGGGTATAAACCTGCATGCTGGAAGCCAGTTTAGATCTGGCATCATCTACATTTAACTGTTTTTGTAACAAGTCCTGATGCATAGTTGAATCTGAAGATGACAAAAAAGGAACATCATTAGATACTGGTGAATGGTTGTTTATGAAGTTTTTGGACCATGTTTGATTTGGGTTTTCTGGATTAAGATTAGATTCCCTTCTCAAATTCTGATCTTGTGCATTTTTTGTAACATCTGGTAAACTAAGTACTATGTCAGGATTCCTTGAACATTTATCTGCTGCGTCGCACTCAGCTGACATCATGGTGGCACCGATATGTTTGCTGGCAGCCTGGTAGTAGTCCTGTGACAAAGGTTGCACAACAGCAACAGCTCTTGTGCCTGTGCGACCAGGAGATGAGTGAAGGGAGCTGTCCACTGCCATGAGTGATGGGAACTTTTCAGTTATTTCAAGCGTTTCATGATTGTTTGCCACAGATAACTGGATGTTATGCATATGCATCAGCTGAGATATATCACTTAAAGATCCAACCATATTCTCTTCTGGCCCCCTTTTTCCTTCAGGGAGCAGTGTGTTGTCTGCCATACTTCCATTTCCACTTCCATATCCTGTTGTTTTGACATGAGAGTGAACTGGTACAAAGCTTTGCTGAGATGCTGCATCCACTCTATGCTGTGTTCCTAACATAACACTGTGGGTGGTCTGAGGTGACCGTAGTCCAGAATTGAGCTGCATGGCCTGAGAAACATTTGAGTTACGTGGACTGATGCTAATTGGCGAGTGATTATTTTGGCCAGCAAAGAATGATTTTTTTAGATCATCCGCAATATTTGCAATCATCTTCTGTTGGACGACCCTTTCTTGTTGTGTTCTATTTATGGCAGCGGGCAAAATTTTTTCAGTTGATAACGAGCCTGTAGTAATGCTGTTGTTTCTGCAAGCCTGAGAGACACTGATATTACCAGTTGTTGGGGAGATGGTAGGAGAGTGCTGAGTGCTGCTTTGTCTGTGGTTTTGGTGAGAAGTCTGTCTTCTGTGTGCAGTAGGTGGCATCATTGTTCTGCTGAAAGTCCTCTGTTCAGGTGAACGCAAGGTAGCGGTATTGTATCTTGAAACAGGTTTAGTGGGATGCCCATTCACGTTTTGCAATAAGCTTCTCCAAACCATACTAGGTTGGTGATCAGACACAACGACCCCAACTTTTCTATTAACGTTGACTGAATCGTTCCAATTTGCTGACATGTCTTGCTTGGAGTATGTTGTGTTTGCATTCGTTATGCTGTGGAGACTTGATGAATCCTGAGCAGAGTTCTGGTAAAAATCTTGACTAGAGGCACCATCACTGACCAGCAAATGAGGGTTTCTACTTTGCCTTTTTGTGGCTGAGTTTGGGTGATTGTCATTTAATGTTTCCTGATAATAACTGTTAGGATTTCGTCCAGATGGCTGTTGAAAAAAATCTCCCTGACGAGGAACTACAGAGTTCTGCGAATTTGTCATCTGTCTGAGGGAAGCTTCATTGCGAAGAGGGAGATTAGGATATGGTGGTGGTTGAACTTCTGTGTTTGATGTCCTGTACTGATACAAGTTGTTTGTTGTCCCAGCCTGCTGATTCCTCAATATGAACTGGCTGGCAGTTTGTGAGGATTGTGATTGTGGTCCAGTCCAGGGGTACTGTCCATTTGTCCATGCACAGGAATTCATTTTTGTCCTTGCAGTTGTTTGATGAGGTAATTTTCCTGAAAGAGGAGAGGGGAATTAGGGAAGTATTAACAGACATAGACAACACAGACAATAGAAACAAATTTAAACAGTAGCAAAATGTCTGATACACAACTAAACAGTGCAGTGGTCTTTCAATTGTAATTGTATCTATACATAATAATCAGAATTGATGACAGCATTATGCAATTTTAACCACCACATCTGCTGCCACATAGCAAACAACTCAACCCTGTGACGTAATGCTTTTCCTGCATATATCTCGAAACTTCAAAATATGCTCGAATACGTATTAGCTGAGATGTGGTTTAGGGTTATTGGTCAACTTAGTTAGAGGAAAACGGACCCTGGGACTTGCTGGTTGCAATGAGAGACATGACAGCACTGACCGGACTTTCCTGCAGTGAGGACAACAGGATCAGTATCTGCTGCTGCTACTGGAGAGGACCAGACTACAGACTGCTCCATACCCTGCTATTTTTTAACCTATATATTTTGCACGTTTCTACTATCAACAAAATGTGTGTTTTATCGCAGCTGTTCATGTTAATCACATATTAATATTTACAAGGCTCTGAGGGTAGATTTTAACATTATACTGGATTAAAGATGAGCACAACAGTTGGTCAGGTAGTCGCAAGTTAAAATGACGTGTGAAAACATTGTCTCTTTGTCATGCGTCAGCAGACTAATTTGCTTAACCCTCCTGGGTCTTTACACCCCATGAAAATGTGGACAACAAAGGACTAAAACTTCATCGTACCTTTGATTGAAAAATTACTTAATAGATACAGTACTGTATGCAGACCATACAAAATGTGCTCATGCTTTACTTTCACAAAGGAAGCCCCCCCAAAAAAAGCATCCACCTGTAGAAGTGCAGAAAATTGGATGTCCCATCCAAGTTAAGATACAGTTTCCAGTGGGCTTGGCTCACCTACACGCGACTCAGCAGACCATGCCATTTCTCTATTTGTAGTTCAAAGGACTGTCATTCAAGTGTAAATACTCAACACAGAGCTCATTGTCCAACATTCAGAAAGACAGGCACTTAATGCAAATGCTCTCTCAAGATATATCTACATGCCCATGCAGCAGAAAGTGAAGCCAACGTAATAAAATCAGATACACTTGCAGACAATATTAACAGAAGAGTTTTGTGCACTTTATACAAACAGAGGGTGTTAATCTTTTTCTGGTATTGGACTGGACCGATATTTAGATTTTATATTTGTGTTTAAATTCTCCTCTGAGTTAAGGTGGTTTTAAGTATCCACACATGCATGATGAGCCCAACAAACTACAACAAACAGAAAAGTAAAAAAAAAAAAAAAGTAAAAAAAAAAACTTCTCACCACACAGACCAGTGTAATGGACCCATGCCAGCCACCCACTGATGACCCTTCACCTAATGTTACGTAAAGTATCCACCTTACTCTTCAGGAGAGAAAGCTGACTGTTGCCCCTACAGTAATCAATCTCTGAGTGCACTCTAACCTATAGCGGCATTGGGACCACGTGACGTGCTAGCAGACAGCCGGTGTCACCCTCGATGTTTCAACAATGGAACAAAGTCCTTAAACATGGCATCCATTTTGCCATCTAGGCCGATGCAGCCAAACTTGTGCTACAGACCCTCTGTGTACAATAACAAAAACTATACATACAATTGCTTGTGCAATCTATACTTCACAAAAATCCCTGTGACCTAAATGAAACTCGTGAGAGCTCGAAACCTTTTTCAACAAACTGAAAGGAAATGCAGGAAAAGATGCGTTTATGCAAAACTGGCGGGACAAAACTTTTAGTAATTGGAAATCAGTTATCATTATCAAATGATCTTGGTGGCCATACTCATTTTTATGATCTTCCCCTGCATCAGACTTATCATCTACACAATTAACAGTTCTGTCACCGCCGAAATGACATCTACAATTGAACAATTGCTCTTACTCCGACATTTTGTTTAGACTTACTTATCTCCCCAGCTTCACAGGAAACTGAAATGTCTATATTTCACAAAAAAAACTATTGCTTTATGACATACCAATTTATGATTTCTTTTACCTTTTGGATAATATTCACTGATGTAATGATTAATCTGGTAACATATTTTGTGGCCACAGAGTGGCGAATTTACCATTAAGTTTTATGTAAGCACACTCGTGATGCCCTTTGTACTCTGTAATTTCATTATAACCTGACAGAACTTTCACTGAACCTCTGGTGCAATCCACTCAACACGACACGCATCTTGACCAAGAATCATGAACAGTCCTCTCTGCCTATATCAGCTGCATTGTTCATGTTTGTGTATGTGGTACAAATCTTGGCAAACACTCCTGGCAACATTCCCAACCTGTGAGCTTTGCGTGACTTGATGCGCATTAGAAGGTCATGGGAGCTAGCACAGGGAAATGGTTTGTCTTACTAGTGATACCTCCACCCTACTCTTTAACCCTCTGGTGCATAGCGGTCACTACAGTGGACAGCTACTAAAAAGGAACTTTCTCTTTAATGCACTGGCTTCTATGGTGGAACTGCATATCAGCCTCTAGAGTGCTCTGTCATCGTCCATTGAGGTGAATGGTCAGTCGGTGTAACTGTAAATAAATTTTCTCTGAATCCAAAACGGACGATAAACAGCCCCCCCTGCCAAGCACTGCTGGCACATCCTGTCAATCTTTCCATTCTGGAAGAGCCCAACTTGTAAAAAAAAAAAAAAAAAAGATGATATACAGTAACATGTAGGGAAGCATATTATCTGTCATGCATCACCCAGTATATTTTTAACACAAGTCATAAAATTGCTTCACTGTGACATTGAATGTTTTGGTTAGAAGTCAGTGTATAATTGTTAACTTTATAAGCTATTCTTTTAAAGTGGACATTTTGTGCAGATTAGCTGTAGTTTGAATTACTGATAATTATTTTATCAAATTTTGTAGCCTACAAAACAGTCCAGGAAATTCCATCTAGCGTGACAATAGTGATGATGAGAAAAACAGAGACATTGGAGCTGAGACTGATGGAGACAGTCATGATGCAATTCTTCACTTTCAGTCAGATAAAGTGTGCCAGGCATCCATTTTTTTATGAAAACAGAGCAGTTTGACAGTTTCTAATATTGCAGTTGTTTGTGATAAAAACAGCTGTATGACTGCACGTGTATACTAATACACTTTTTTTAGTTGACAGAAAAAAAAGCTATCATAATATAAGAAATACAAATACATATACACCAAGGCAGAAACGTCTTTTATACAACCCTCAGTGTATACTAAATAAATGATTTAGAGCATGTAAAAAAAAAGGACACCAAACTGCATTTCTACCTGTTCAGTTATGGCTACTGTACAAAACTACAATTAAGTTCCATCAGTAACTTAGACAGCAGCCCAGGTACAGTTTCGTCTAAGACGAAAATGATCCTCCTGAGCAGTGCATTGAGGTGTGACGACAAACACAGCAGAACAGAAGCAACAAGAGAATTCAAATGCAGATTTATCCATTTTGCTTTGTCTGGACTACACTTCTGGGACTGAACTACTGTGTAGTCAGCAAAAAGCAGAACTAAGAAAAAACATTAAAACACACATTGGCTAGAGGCTCCAGTGCCAGAGGGACATGCATATCGCAGTACTCCATGCAGGGGGCCCAGTACATTTTTTGGCCTTAAATACAGAGAATAAAGAGTGAGGTGTTGAGGCTTAGACAGG
The DNA here is from genome assembly GCA_028564955.1 of Terapon puta. Classification (NCBI taxonomy): domain Eukaryota; kingdom Metazoa; phylum Chordata; class Actinopteri; order Centrarchiformes; family Terapontidae; genus Terapon; species Terapon puta. The sequence goes on from JAOXYL010000090.1 coordinate 18,386,939, forward strand.
ACCAGGCTTAGTCTCCAGCTCGCCTTTGACTGGGTCTTGCAGACCTGATGAGGCTTTTCTCAGTCTAGCCTCCGCACCGTATTCTTTTTCTCAAAGTCTCTAGTTCTGAAAGATTCCACGTTTTCAGCTCTTCTTTTCAGGAGAACGCAGAATCAAATAAACACTGGAGTCCAAAGAGCTTTATTCTTCAATACAGAGTTCAAAAGCCTGAGCTGTCCTGCCGAAACAACTGCCTGGCACATATGTGGTACTGCACCTTATATATGGTTGGCCTTGCCATGCCCCCTTTCCTTGTTTTTCCCTATTTTGGAAAATGTTTATATTCGTGTCTAAAACTTACCCTTCCTTACATATGGCTCCCTTTTTCTGTGCATGCATACATTTTTTGTATTCATTGCAGTCAGAATTTGTATTGGTTGAATTTTTTTTAAAAACAAGGTACTCCTCTGTTCTCTCTCCTCTTACTAACCTTTAGATGTTACACCATACGCACGCACGCACACGCACACGCACACG
>JAOXYL010000090.1:18437230-18447545 GCA_028564955.1 Terapon puta
AACAGCCAACAAGATTATTTTCTTCTTCATTATAAGCATGTGCCCATAGTCACCGAGTGGAACCACCACACGATTCAGCAACGTCTCCATCACCAAGATACACTATATTGTTATATATATATATATATGTATATATATATATATCTTAATTTTAGCATAGTGGTGCCCCAAATGTATAAGGAGTGTAAAATTTATCCAGAGCTCTCTTCCCCTACACTTAGCAGTGAATTTTAGTAGCAAATCATGCCTGTGACAGTCTTTTTCTGCAGTTTCCTGGTGTGCACCATATTATAGCAGGGGAAATAATTAGGACAAATCATGTGTCTGTTGTGAGTCTAATAAACAACAAAATTAGTTGCTGTATTAATGTGAATCTTTATTGACCCCTGCAGGAAAACTCGTTTTGCTTGCTGCTGCTCACGCTGTAGATGAGAGCACAGGAGAGGAGATTCTTGCCTACTCAGGCTTTGAACCTTAAACCTCTCTGCTTGAGGGGGCTCTTCCTCCTCATCCTGCTTCTTGCAAAACTCTGTCTTCACAGAATTTTTAGTTTGTCAAGATATTTTACTCTCTCATGGTGGTAAAAGAAGAAAAAGAAATGTCTTCACAGTCCAAAGTCAGTCTCAGCTTTTTTTCGGTTATCCACACTCATGCAAAGCACTGATGCAAGAGGGGCCTGCATTTACATATAAAAGGGAAAACACATAAAACAACAACAACTTGGACATGTTTGCCTGATTCCAAAAACAGCAGAAGGAACCAAGTGAGAGTGTTGCCCTGCTTCCCAGGGGCTGTCAAGTGTGACAGATGTCAGCATTCCCCCTCTCCACATGCCCACAAATCATTTACTTCACCTTTCAACATCCCGGCTTGAGCATGTTTTTTTAAACTCCATGAGACTGTGTGACCTCATTTCAAATTTACTTTGACCTCTGGCCCTCTGTTTTTCTGCGTCCAGCCGAGGGCAGTGTACATCAGTAATTTCCAACCAGGGGCACATGTGCAGTTGTGGAAAGACTGTGGATTAGCTCCACTAGTCTGTCAAAATAGATATTACTGTTTGAATAAAAATGCATCCACACATTTAAAATGGATTAGAACAGTTTGAATAGTTAGCTTAGAGTAATGGATAATGGTTGAAATAAACAGTGGTGTCAGTGAAGTGGTACTTGAGTTGGGGTTTTGCAGTGCCTCTAACAAAATAGGTTGGGTACCACTAGTGTAGATGAACAGTGTGCAGTTTTGCATTCCTCTGTATCAGCATGCATCTCATATTTGTTACCAGTATTGATAAGACCTAAATTTGTCAGTACAGTTAAGGAGCCAGAAAGGGGTTGCCGACATTGAGCGCAAAGAAATGGGTAATTAGCTGACGGCTGACTCAGGCCACTTGCAGCTTTGTGTGTCAGGGTGAGGATGGAAAAACCGATGAAGCACATCTCCTCGGGTGTCATAAAGCTTTGCTTTATGGCCAGTTTGTGTAGCCTCGCAGATTAAGTTCAAAGAAAGACGGCCGCTCTTTTCTCCATGCATCTTAAATCCTGTTTCTCCTTAGCTGGATCTGTAGATCAATTCTTTGGGCTGCGCTGAGATATGCCTGGTGTCAGCAGCTATAGGGCAGCTACAGGAAGGATGGGGGGTGGGGGGGTGGGGAGGGGTGTCTAAAAATACATTATTAAAGGGACAATTTCACCTCAGATTTAATAGTGCTCACAGAGCCGCATGACTGTTCCACTCAAATTGCATACTTTCCTTCACTCTGGAGTGGCTTTCTTTAGCAGTACAAGCATTAAAGCTCACAGCTCCCAGCGGGCTACAATTGGAGCCTCCATAGGAAGATGCAATGCTCGCATTTGAAAGGCAAGAAAATCACAGTCAATCAGTGGTTCGGCTATGATTCATGCAATGAGTTCTTCCTCAGAAACTACTTTCAGCATTTATCTCAAGAGAGCAGCTCTACGTGGAAATAAATGGGCTGGTGTCTGGAGATGGCACGCTTTCTTTCTCTGTTTAGACACAAAGACCAATTTCAAATGGTGGAACTGGCAGAGAACCTGCAGCTGTCTAATCTCTGACTGCACTCCACTGCAGACCACCGCTGAATGATGCTGGTATTATTCTTTTTAGGTTCAAAGTTAACTCAAACTGAAACACAGCACAAGCAGCATGTGTTCTCTTGAGTCAGAAACACCACAGACACATCAGCAGGATTCAAATTTGGCTGAAAGACAAACCAAATACGGAGGGATTACAAGATAAAAGACAATGAATTTGCACCATTCTCTGTTTTCAGCACAACACTCAAGCACTTATCCGCTTTCCTCTCAGGATCGAAGGAATCATAAAAAAAAAACATCAAACAAACATGGTTGCAAGAGGATTTCAGCAGTGTGGTAGACATCTATTACTTATGTATGAATAATTTATTTAAAAAAGTCTAAAAAATATAAACAGCATAGTTACATTGACAAAACAGTTCAAACATATCCACCACATAACATCTGCACACTTGTATTGCAATGGTTAATCAGTATTTACAGTATTTAAGTATTTATAGTAAAGAAGAAAACAAATATATGCTCATATTCTCACATTTTCACATAGAAATTAGAGCTGCTGTGCGCTGCAGAAGATTACACTGGTGAGGATTTTCTACTTTGACGTGACATTTTAATCCCTCTCTAATATGTATTGGAGACACTTGGAAGGCAGGACCTATAATTTATTTTTTGTTGTTGTTTTACAAAAAAATACCTCCCACTTCCTGTGTGCCACTTTCAGGAACATCACTTTTTGTCTGACTTAAGGTTAAATTTACTCCACTTTAAAGGGTACCTGGACTATTTCGAGCATCTTTTTTCTCGTTTAAGCACTGAAACTATGAGAAAATGTAATCATCAAAAAAAAAAGAAGAAAATCCAGCATAACTTCAGGAATCACATCAAGAAGCTGAGAAGAGTTTTCAGCCAACACATACAGCAGTGTAGACTTTATTTTGTATCAGTGCCTTTTCCCGCATCACACGCACTTGAAATTTGGCACTTTTTATGTCTTTAACAAAACTCTACAAAGTGAAAATACAAGATATTAAATTACTTTAGGCATTATTTGAGAGTAAGACAAATTACATTCATTTTATCAGTGTCATGACAGAGAAGAAAGTCAATATAATTAAATAAATGAATAACAGTAAACCTTATAAACCTTTATTCAAATCTACCATGTGACTGGTTGAAAGGTCCTGTGTTCCACTAAACTATGGGACAAGTTTCTGAGCTCAGCTGCCGAGTGAACCTGCTTGTATCCCAGCAAAGCCAGAGTATCGTTGCACAGATTCTGCACAGTCCTCACGATATCGAAGCCGAGACGGAGCCTCCAGCTCTCTGCTGTGACTCTGGAGTCTCTGGTGGTGGAGTACCTGTAGTTCCACTCGGACAGGGACGACGCGCTGCTGTTGGTGTTCTTTGCAATCCACATCCGCACCCTGTCCTCCATCTCCAGGCCGGCAAACTTGTAGATCTCAGTGGCCTTGTCCTTCGGGCTGAACGCCAGGTCCTCGTACCGCACCAGCAGGTAGCGTCCCCGCAGCCATGCCGGTCTTTGCAGGCCTGTCTCTGCAGAGGCAGCCATGTCCTTACAGGTGCTGGTGATCTGCGTTAGGTCCACGTATCGAGGCTGCCGTCCTGTCGCGTTCCATATTTTCCAAGCGCGGAACTGGTCCGAAAAGGCCATCATGCGTGAGGCCAGGATGGCTCTGGGGTCTCTGACCAGGTGGATGATCTTCAGGTCCAGGCGTGGATCCTCTGTCAGGGTGCGCAGGTCCCCCACCTCGGGGACCCGCACAGTCTTTATAGCCACGTGTCCCCGTGACAGACAGGACATGGAGGCTAGGGTGAGGTTCAGGGCCCCACACTTCTTGGGGCACCAGGTTTCGTCAGGCGGATCGGAGGGCGCTGGATCCCCTCCTTCCGAGCACACGGGAGTGGAGCAGAGGGCGTGGCTGGAGCTCCGGCGGAAGAAGGAGTTTGTGACGTGGTCCTGGGGCTCTGGGCGGATGTAGTTCTCCATAAAGTGAAGGTCACAGGTGTACAGATTGAGGAGGAGGTCTCTGTATGCTCCTAGCAGGGCCCGGCGATCCAGGGTGCGACGCAGCCTGCTGCTGGAGTTGGTGAAGGCCTGCTGGACGTGATAGAGGGGCTCAAACACGTAAAAGATCCCGGGGTGCTGGTTGAGTAGCTGCCCAGTGAAGGAGGAACCGCTCCGCGTGGTGGCAAACAGCAGGATGTGCTTCCGAGGCGACTCGGCAGACACCCAGCTGTCCTCGCACAAGGCCCTCCACCTGGAGTCTTGAAAAAAGAAACAACAAAGTCATATGCTTTACTTTTAACTTTCATCATGAGACACTGACATCAGTTGCGTTATTTTTTAACAATATGCTGAATACCACCTTTAGATTGCACAGCCTATTTTACTTGCTTCTAGCCTGAAGTTCTAGTAAAGAGGGCTTATTTCACATATTTCAGAGGAGTTACTTCAGCTCATGAAAGCGAGTCCGTTTTTCGACATCACTTCAAGCCAAGAGAAAGTGAACTCCTGAATCAAGCCAATAAAGCTTAAATAATTTAGAGGGTAAACATGCATGAGTAAGTTGCTTGTCTGCCAGTGGTTACAGAGGGGGTTTATGAAATGGCGGATCTCTAAATATAGCGGCAATAGCTAACGTGTAATTACTGCTGATGAGGAGTTGATTGCAAAGGGGATGTTACTTTTGTACACAGGAGCTCAGCGCAGGCAAAGCTACAGCTGCGCTGTGAGGGGGGATTAATAGAGATAAATTGGAGGATAATTGTAAAATGAATCACACATATTTCATTCCTTTTTCCTTCCCACTTCTTGGGAATTCCCTCATTTGATGATCTGCTTTCCTTTTTCCTTTGCTTTAGTCACAGTGTGGTGCTGCAACCTGAGTTTTGATGCCAGCCTTTCCTTTATTGAATATCTTTGCATTAGCCGTTCCTCTAGTCTGCTCAATATCATGTTACTAGTGCAACTAATATTATTTTTAATCGAGTGCTGACTGTGCCTGTGTATGCCGTAAGCTGGTGTTGTGCCTGTAATGCTCATGCATTGTAAGTTATTTATGTCACTTTTGCAATAAACATAAGCATACATTTCTACATGCCAACAGCTATCCACACTTTATGCTCCTGTGAGGCAGCTCAGTATGTGGGACAATGCCGACTAGCCGTCGAGGCGTACCTCTGTGGTGTCTGCTCTGGCAGCGGTAGGCTCCCTGACAGGGTCCAGACAGCGAGTCCCTCAGGGTGCGGATGGCCGTGTACTGGACCCCCAGAGATGCACACACCAGCAGTAGCACCGTCTTCCAGGAGCACTCCATCCTGCCCCCCCCTCTGGCTCTACATCCTTCACGCTGACACCGCCAGGGAGACACACACAATGAGATTTCATTTCGATGTACTTTGCCAGCTTCATACATGTGCAGCTCCAAACTCATTTTCTACGCCTGCAGCCCTCTCCTGCTCCTTGTCGGAGCAGTTAGGATTCTTGCTCACGGGCACTTGAGCCCAGCAGAAGGTAAAATATGTCCCATTAAGTTTTCCCATTCAGATATCCCCTGCCAGCTCTGAATGCAAACTTTTGCCCTATGGCTTTTGTAACAGCATTTTCTAATGAAAGTTTTTTTGGGGGTCAATAACGAAAACAGTTCAACATTTTGGGAAATGTGTGTATTTTCTTTCTTGCTGAGAGCTGGTTGAAAAGATTGAAACCACTCTTATGTCTGTCAGTAGCCAGTTAGCTTAGCAAAAATAGGCAGCCAACCTGGCTCTGTCTAAAGGTAACAAAATATATCTCTCTCTCTAAAGCTCGCTAAATAATATGGTATACCTCTTTTTAACATGCAGAAACAGAAATCTTCAAGTGACAATTCTAATTTCCTTGTTTTTTCCTTGCAAGGAAGATAATTTACCAAAATGTCAGATTATTCCTTAAAAGCAAGGTCTCTCTCTCTCTCTCTCTCTCTCTCTCTCTCACACTCTCTCTCTCTCTCTGTCTCTTGCTCTGTCTCTATCTCCAAGCAGAGCAAACAGACAACACCTTTTAGCATTTCTAACATAAGTAGCTTAAACGCTTTGAATAAACAGTTTAAAGGTTCGGGATTTGTCTCCAAAGGGATCCACAGATTTGTTCTGTGGAAAAACAGGACTCAAAGGTCAGACCTCCAGTGGGAAATGGTAGCAGTAATGTGTAGCTACAATGGCTCCACTATTCAGGATACCGCGCACACAGTTGCATAATTGCATTTCATTTTTGCTTTCCCCTCTTCTGGGTAATTAAGCCTCTAAGCCCAACAGAGAGCTACATACCCAGATAAATATAGCTGTCTTCACATAGATGAGCGCAGAAGTTTCCTTTGTACACTTCTGAGTTCTTTGCCACTGGGCATGAAAGAGCAAAGGGAGATGTGATTTTCCAAATGGATTTCAGGAAAAAAAAAAAAAAAAGAGCGAGGTGCTGCCATCCATTTGTCCCTGTGCACCAAACTGATGGTAGGTAATCACACGAGATCCCTGAGCACTAACTGTGTCTCCATCACTCAAAGTGGCTGCATGGAGGCAATCATCATCAGAACCACAGGTAAATATACATCATATTACTGACAAAAATAAATATCACCCTCCTGTTTGCTTCCTCACCCTCTTTCTGTCACTCCGTCTCTCTCCAGCCTGTCTAATGTTCATTAATGATGTTTATGTGTCCCTGGCAGACTCATGTCCTCAGGAATGTATCACACTGAGCTGAGATCGGCTTTTGATGTTCCATTAATCACAAACAGTGCAAAACCAAAGACATTTACTCTGTGGGTGAGGGGAAAAGAAATCGAGCTGACATCATGAGCCATTCTGTTTGAATACGGCTAAAAACAGCAATCGCAGAATGTACTCATCAGTGGGAGAAACTTTTGTTTTTTAGACTGGCAGCTGCAGACAGAATGACAGGAACAGGGACGCGGCACTCGTTTCGGAACAACTTTAAAGCTGCTTGGCCTGTTTGTGCGTTTGTTATTTTGAAGGACAGGAGAGACAGATGAAAAAGCAGAGAAATATAAGCACGAATGACTGCAGATAATGAGAAACTTTGACCATCCTCCTTACTGTGTCTGACACGTAGGAAAAGGGGGAAAAAACATTCTGTCAATTTGGAAATCCTGCCATCCATACCCTACATGTACCGCACAGTTGCCTGACCGAGGCACATCATGTGATTCTTCAGCGACAGGTTTTGTTTTCCTTTCCAGTCGTGATCAGGACTCAGAGCTCCCCAGCTACACACCCTGCTGCCCTCTGGAGAATGAAGACAGATGCTTCAATGGATTAAAGCAATTTGATTTGCAAGTCCTCCTTTCTCCCTGGTTTATAACTCCTCCCGCACTGGGACTCACACCAGGAATAATAGACATTCTGTCAACAGCTGGAAGGGGACTGCGAGCTTCAGATGGTCTCAGCTTTTGTATCCCTCAAACAATAACAATACTTACAGGGGATAAAAGCCTCGGGGACAGGATCAACCAAAGATTACACTGTGCTGTGCGCTCTCCTCTGCCAGGTTTGAGTTGTAAATTCAGTGAGCACAGGCGTTGCAGAGATAACATAGCTTGCAGCAAAAGTGCTGGAGATAATGACATTTGTGCATGGTGCAGGAGAGGCAGTAGCCTCTGTGGAAAATAAAGGCAACAAATGAGGTTAGAAGTTAGTGATGAGGGTGGGACTGAGGGATTTGCCAGGCAGGTGACTGAGAGATGTGACAGTGCCAAAGATTTTTCTATTAAGGCACCTGTGTGTGCTCACAGATCCTCTGAGTGAGGCTGCTTATTGGCAAAGCCTGAGGATTAATCTAAGAAAACACAGAGAGTTGAGCAACAGTAGCAGCACCACGAGCAGCTTCGAGTCTCCAGTTAGTCTTTATCGCTCTGCTCTCCGTCTACCCATCCACCTTTCTCTCTCTTCTCATCATCCTCTTAACCAACACCACACACACACTCGCACACACACACACACACACACACACACACGCCACAGGCAGGAGCAGAGCGCTGCAGCTCAGAGGAGCTGCATCTGACCCCGGGCTACAGAGGAGCTCCTGTGATATGAGAGGAGAGACCACACACACACACACACACACACGCACACACACACGCACACACACACATACAGGAAGGCAAAATGAAGAAAAAGATAAACTTTTTGAGTGATCTTGCCCGCGGTGAACATACATCCCTTTTAGGATCCTGAGTAAAAAAGCATGTTTGTCTCACAGAGACAAAGATCGGCAGGTGGTTTAAATGTGAAATAAAAAGATGCAAACTTTAGGTTTTGATGAAATGAAGGAACGGGCGATAAAACAGGTGCGGAGCCCTGCCCCTCGAGTTATGACCTAAAAACAACTGTAGTGCTTCTAATAAAAAAAATGAATGAAATAAACATAAATCACCATGAAACTAAGCGCACCGTTGGAGTAAATCCACAGGCGATAAAGTGAGAGCCGGTCAAACTCCCCACACTTTAAGTGGCTGTGGGGAGAAATCATCACCATAATTGCATCTTTTACTCCCTTTTATCCCTCTCTCGTGTCAGATCGCAGCATCTTGTGTAGTTGGATGCAAAAAAAAAAGAAGGAAAAGAAACAACCCATAAAACAAAAAAAAAAAGCTGTCTTACCATCAACGCACGGGATCAGATCGGATTTCTCCGGCCGGCTCAGTCCTCTGTGCTGCATTTGTAAAAGTGTGTGTGTGCGTGTGTGTGTGTGTGTGTCGGAGGAGGGATCGAGCGCTGCCGCCGGTGTCCAGAGCCGGAGTGGAGTCAGGGCTGGAGATGCGCCATGGATGGAGAGGCTGAGCGAGGAGAAACGGAGACCCCCCCACCACCACCACCACTACCACCACCACCTCCCACCCCTACTTCAGAAACCACACAGGCTACAGGAGCCGAGTCTCTAGGTTGGATGCAAGATTGCCTCGCCGTGCATTACGCTTTGGTGCCGCGGGGCGCGTTTCTCATCACGTCTCGAGAGGTGCGTGCGATCTCAACTGAGGAACATGTGCGCTAACAAGACTCTGCTGCCACCGTCATCTCATCTCGGTGTGCGCGTATGAGAGGACCTGACGTGTCTTGTACTTCATGGAAGGATGGATTGTGGGGGGGGGGGGCATCAACAATCACTTCAGCATCCCACCATGAGCATCCGTGTCATCCCTCCTTCTCTGTCACTGTCATGCTCTCTGCAGGGTCTGCACACACACACACACACACACACACACACACACACACACACACACACACCTCTCCCATGAGATTACAGTGGCACAATGACCTCTATTTTTCCTCATTCCAGTTGAGGATGACTGCTATCATCAGATGTGCAGCACCCGTCCCCACTCTGCTGCTGCTGACCCCCCGCTGTGAAGGGATGGGTGCCACATCATTGCCCCCCGGGGGTTACCGTGGGGTCAGATTTAGCCGGTGACAGCTTCATTACTCTGGGGAATGGGGGTCGATTCTGTTTGCGGTCTCTCAGATTTATCTCCCGCTGTGGCAGCTTCATGCCGGCTGAAGTGTGTCTTTACTGTGATTCACGCAGAGAGAGAGAGAGAGAGAGCGAGCCATTGGTGAAATAATGTTGCTTGTCTTTTGCTGCATCTCACTTGCATAATTCCTGCTGTTGGGTGAGCTGCCAAAGCATCAGAGGCCTCAATTCTTTTATCAGCTGGGGGTTAGTTGTTCCAACTTTTCCTGCACTGCGTTAAAACCTTTCCGGCAGTACAAGTGAAAACACCAAAGCGAAGGCAGGCAGAAATGATCTCAGAAAAGGGAACCGGAGGGGCTGGAAGTCTACCTACGCAGCTACACAGCAAGCTTTTTCTGGTGCTACGAGGCTGAGGCACATCAACAGCCAAAGGTCTTACTGTACAAGCGCGCACACACACACACATACACACACACAAAGGCACACAAAGGACGCCAAGCTGCCAAGAACGCCTGGTGAGTGATACAAGAGTGTCCTGTCCTCCTGCACCTCTCTGTGCTGATCCCTCGCTCTGCCTGCCTACAGCATCGATTCCCCGGCTCTGAGCAGCTGAACGCCCCCACACCCTTCTTGGTGAGATTTGAAACAGGCAATAAGAAAAAGTTGAAATTTCTGGGAGCAAAAAAACTGAATCCTCCACGGGCCTCCCTGTTTAGCTATACCCACACTCTCCCCCCACCACGCACACACATACACACACACACACACA
>JAOXYL010000090.1:18454291-18468533 GCA_028564955.1 Terapon puta
TCCAAGATCTTTGGAGGGAGTTGCTTCCACCCACCGGCTAAACCGGTCGATTACAACAAGCATGTATCTTTTACCATGTACTGATTTTATCATGTCAACATAGTCAAGAGCTAGGTGTTTAAATGGTCCTTCTGGAATTGGAATGTGTCCTACTTGTGTTTTTATGCTCTTCCGAACGTTGTTTTGTGCACAGATTTCACACTGATTTAGGACCTCATCCACCATGTCTTGTAAATAGGGTGACCAGTAGCCCTGTTGTTTTATTTTCTTCATTACTTCCCCCCTTCCACAGTGGTCAACACTGTGGGATTGTGATATCAATATGGTTAGCAATGTTACGGGTGCAACTATGAAACCCTGATGTGTTCTCCATAACCCTTTGTCATCTACTGTAGCTCCCCGTTTCTGCCACAGCAGTTTTTCGTTTTGTCCTGCTTGTTCTTGTATCAGAATGATATCCTCCGGTGTCGCCGAAGGTTCTAGTGATATCATTGGCGACAAAATGGCTTCTTGACAATAGTTTGACAGAAATAAAATTATTTGCCTTCTTGCGGAGAGTTCGAGAAGAGGACTGATACCATTCATGTGTCTGCATGGTAAATATAAAGCTACAGCCGGCAGCTGGGAAACTTAGCTCAGCTTTGCTTTATTTAATGCGTAAATTTGAACCATATCCAGTCTTTGCACTAAGCTAAGCCCACCAGATATTTAGTGTGCAAACTGAATTAAGAATCAGCTTTACTGGCAAGCTATGTGAAAGAAATTAATTGGCACAAAAGAGGCTAATGTAAATGTTTCCTTTAATTGGTAGGTTTATATGTATGATATAGGTGCATATGCCAGTGTATACAGAGCGCGCATAGATTTGCATCATGTAAATATTATCACACAAATACAAAACAGTGTGCATTTAAACAATAAGTATATAAAGCCTAATTTACAGGTACAGTGGGTGTTTGTGTGAAAAGGATTGTTCCAGACTCTGTGACTGGTGTTACCTGTTCATCATCAGAGTGACAGCCTAAGGAAAGAAAGCTCTGTAGCATCCACCAGAGGGGAGGAGCTGCAGCAGGTTGTGTCCAGGGTGTGATTGATCTGCATAGATGTTTTTCACCTTTTCCCTGACTCCGGACACATGCAAGCCCTGAATGGAGGTCAGGTTGGCACTGGTGAGTCATTCTGTGGTCCTGACTGTCTGTTGCAGTCTGTTCCTCTCCTGTGTGGTGGTCTATCTAAACCAGACCATGATGTATATGCAAAGAACATACTGAATAATGGCGGTGTGCCTGAATCACCTGCTCCCATTGTTGTACTCCCACTCTAGATCCTGAGATATTTTGGGAGTGTTTCGGGTCTCTACATCAATGATCAAAACAATTATTTAAGATTTTTCCATTCCAGTAAAATAACTCCATCCAGGTAATCAAACCACTAACACACGTATTATAACTGTGTCTGTTAAGACTGATTGACTGTAAATGCTGGAGAAAGCTTTTAAAGGCCGTATAAACAGCATTTTATAATCTACACTATTTCACTATATTGTAAACATCCACTATGTAATGTCCAATGATGGCTTGTGGCTATAAAATGTATATCATATAATATATTTCATTACATTAATTTATAACAGCAAGCTAAATGTACCAATCAATTTAACAACATGCAGCTATCTGACATAGACAGCAGTTATGCACTTTATAGCAGACCATGATAGTGGTGCTGGAGACACCAGTTTGTAAATCAAGTGACTAATAAAATCACAATTTTACACTTTGGTGACAGTTTCAAGTTTCTAACCTTACCTGATAGAACAGGTTTTACCCAGTGTGCGACTGGCGGGAGCGGCACACATTGCTGACACTTGTTGTGAAGTGTGTTCAGGCTGTGAGCAGGAGCATTTTCAGAAGTGTTTCAGTAGCCTCCCTGCTGGGCTCACCTTTTTGCAGCTAAACAGCCTACCAAGTGCTGCATATTAACCCTAAACACGCAATTGATTCACTGGATAAGATCAGTTTCCTCAGCAGTAACACGAGGCAGCTGCTCATAAATTGTTAAAAACTGCACATTTCGCTGTATATTATCATGTATAATAAAATGCACCATTGAATCAATATGAACACAGTCAGCTAGTCAATAACACATGCCATCACTTTATCTCATTTTGTGTTTACAAACATAAACTGCGATATTGGATCAATAATGGTGCTCTCTCTGCAGCAGTGTGCCGCTACCCTTGCTCAGGAGCTACAGCAGATATTGATTCAATATAGTGTGTTTATGTGCGTAGTATTTGATGAGATAGCCTGAGGTATACTTTGATGAAATATAGGACTTACACACAAAAAAGTAAGACTCTTAAACAAGTGCATTTGTCAAGTTGTGTTTGTTTGTTCCTCTTGCGTTTGTTGGTCAAATAACACAGTCTGGCATGTGATAACCAGAAAAGCTGAAATTTTTAATAAAATTTTTTAGCATACAAAAAGAACTGTTTTCCTCGTTTCATAGTTAATGACTGATCAAAGTCCAGCGTGTCTTCTCTAAAGCTGCACTAATCAATATTCTCATATTAACAATGATGAATTAAATGCCTATAAATAATATGAAAACTGCGATAAACCCACAGAGAATTTTTAAAGGACTCTGTAGTTCTTTCAGTGCTGTGAAGTATTTTAGTATCTTTCATGTTTTGGTTTGGTGTCATGACTTGAAACTTTAATGTTTTGGTTCGCTGTCATTTCCCCCATCCATTTTTTTTTATCACTGGCAGCTGATTTCAGAAAAAAAAAACTCCAAAAGATGTCTGCATACAACAACAGATGGACACAGTTAGTGGCTAGTTGATGAATTTTACAGCTGATGAGCCAGATGTTTCCTTAAGGACTGAAACACAAAAAAGCTAAGAGGAGAGTGAATACTGGAGTTGCATTCAGCAGATAATTTGAGACTCAAAGGTCAGTTAAAGTAGCCAAAATCATTATTTGAGCATGAATATTTTAAAGCCATGAAGCGATAAAGAGTGGTCAGTCCTATAGCTGCCAACATGTACTGATGCCTGCTGCAACTCACAGTCAAGTTACTTTCACTTGTTAGGATTCTTTTGACAGGTGAGCTTCAGGTACTTTTTGGCCATTACACTCTTCCTTATTGGCACCAAACTGGCTGTTGACAGGTGAGCAGCCCAACTGGTTTTGAGTCATCGTTTAATGTCACGTCACAGTTGTGCCACATTCATCATGCCTTCAGATATGTTCAAAACACGTTGTCATATTTTTGAGCTGAGCTGATGAGTTTGTGCAGTGAACTATGCCCGTAGCAACATTTTTTTTTAATGAAAATGTATTTATGAAAGTTTATTTTTCCAGATTTATGATACAAAAAACATTATACAGAAACACCTGTATTGAAGCTATTTAAAAACATGTCTGCAACAATTTTCATATTGTTGCAGTTGAAAAGGAAACCATCAGGATCCTTGAGTCTTGACAATTACAAAATAGCTATATCAAAAAAATACATAAAGAGTTCACTTTTCTCACCATCCAAATAATATAATATTATTTGTTTCACTGAGAGGAGGGCTTCTGAGGTTACTCTTTTGAGGTTACTCTGTCTTATGTTTATGTCCCAGACCCACTCCTTACATCAGGCAATCTACATCCAGTATTTAGCACAAAACAATCAACTTTTACCCCAAAGCTCTTTACCTCCAGGCTGTGTTACCGCACAGCCATGCTAGCACATGTCTGAAACATCACAAATTATAACAACTTCAGCTTATGAAGGGCTATACGTGGCTTAATCCTAACTGTAACTTGTATAAAAGTATACCTCACACAAAAATGACTCAGTATAGCTTCCCATGGGTCACTCAGATCTCCCTCCCACTGTGCTTTTGCGGATTCGCACGAGTGAAAAAAAAAAACAGTATGGCATAATAATCTATGTAGTTTGGAACTGACTAGAAATGAATGAAATATTACCAAGAGTAAGGTTTAATAGTGTGATTATGCCAACAGATTTCATCTGCAAATGCTGGAAGAAGTTTGAATTATAAGTTTGAATTTTGTTTAATTGAAACAGAGCCTGTTGAAATCCAATGTTAGTCATTAGCACCTAAAAGGAAACATGAAACTGTACTGTATAAAACAATAATAATCTCAATAATCTCCCATGACGATCATCTCTTTATGCAACAGTCAGATAGAGAGATGATTTATGGCCAGATTTCGAAACCACAGTTAATATCAGTTAGCTAAAAAATGCCCTGCAGCTACTTTACAAAAGCTGTTAAGCACCATATTGATCTATTCATCATTTTGACCATTCAACCTCTCATTACAACCAGGATCCACATTCAGTTGTATGTCCCTGGTCGTGTTTAGTCCAGCACGAGAGGCTGCTTTCTTCCGCTTTGCTGAGGTCCTTCCCCTCCTCTTCATTACAATTACTAGAACAATCACTCCAACAGCCAACAGCACCACCACTCCTGCCACCACACCATATGTAAAAACATTAGTTGTGGAGCTAGTTTCTTCTTTTGGTGCCTCATGATTTAAATCCTCAGATCTCGTTGTTTTCTGGGTTAAACTCAATATGATCTCCTGCTTAAAGATACACCTGTCATCATTGAATCCATCTTCCTCATCATAATCTTCATTGTAATCATCATCCTCCTCCAGGAACAAGACGGCTGCTGAAACAATGCACCAGTACACCCCTTCGTCTTTTACTCTCAGGTGGGAGATCGTCAGCATGGAGCCATCCTCAGACACAGTCAGTCTGCCTTTCAGATCATCCGGGAGGGGAATGGTCTCGTCGCCTGAGTCAATAATAAGTTCATCGTCACCTGATGGCTGCTGGCGGTGCCACTGCACCGTTTGGAAAACATCTTTGCCAACATCACAATGCAGCGAGACACTACTTCCTTCGGAAAACCCCTTTTCTTGGGATTCCTTTTTGGGGCAAAGAACCAGAGAGTACAGTGCTTCAAGTGAGGAGGAGATGCATGAATAGTCTCCAGTAAGTTCTTCAGAGACTGCAGGGATAACCAATGAAAAGTCTTCTGATTTCTCACCAAATGATATGTAAATCTGATTGTTCTTTGTACTGGTCCCATTGATATTCCCCAGTGGCGTCTCCCATTGCTGGTCTTTGCCATCAGAAGGGCAATTCAGTTTGACTCTGTCTCCATGTGAAGCAAAAATGTCCCTGCTCTCATGGTCTTGCAGATACATGTTTTGGAAACTGAGACAATCCTTACCTTTCATTACAAGACAATAAAATTGGTGGTTACTCTTTAACAGGCTGTTGTTAAGCAACAGCAATGCCCCGTTGTCTTTGACCTCCACAACACCCTGCAGCTCCTTTGCCAGAGTGTCCAGTGGCACACTGCTATCCAAGAAGAGTGTGAGCTTGTAAGATGGAAACAGTTCATGGTACCAGCGCACAGAGGTTCCCTCCTGACCTGTGAAAGTGCTGTTGCACAGAAGCTCAGTAACTCCACCGTCTTTTTTCACAATGACCTCTTCAGCTTCCGCCTCCTCACTGCACACAAAGAGCTGATGGGTGTGCTGGCTGGCTAGCGTCTGGTTCTGCCAGCATTCCCTCTTATAAATCCCAGAGTCCATGTGTGTGAGACGACTGATCTGAAGCCCGAGCAGGTGCTGATGTTTGTTGATGCGAATGCGACCCTGGAGGTCTGGGGGGAGCACACTGAATGTGCTAATGTCTGAGGAATTGCCAAGCAGCTGGTCACCCTCTGGAGCAGATCGATAAACAGCAATATAATCCACTCCGAAACAATACCCCATCTCGATCATGCTGCCCTCTGCTCTGAACACGGGATGGGCGTCCTCACTGTAGACCTGGTGGTGGAGGAGGAGGAGAAGCAGAAACTCTGGAAACCTGATGAAAGTCATGTTGCCCGCGTGTTTGTCACACTCCGACTTGTGCTCACACCGAGCCTGTTTTAATGTATCCACTTAGGTTTGTCACTTGAGTTGTGGCTCCACCTAATATCAGTTTCCTCCTCTTCCACATTCTTCCACAGACCTGCACAAACACACTCCCAGTCTAGGAGCGACAGACGCAGGGACACACGCACAGCCATCCACACTGGCATGCAGACATACAAGTACACACAGACAAATGACTGGCAGGAGTTTGTGCGATGCATTAAAGTCATTTGAGTCACTTCAGACAAAAGCCAAGAGACACATCATAAAAATAAAACGTTATGCTCCTGGTTGTATATTAACTGTGCTGATGTGAAGGTTAACAGGTTTTCATTTAGCTGTGGGTGTGGTTGGTCACTGTACAAGGTCATTTGACAGCAGTTAGAAGGAGTGTTTACATGCTTGTGCTTGTGTGTCTTTTTTTTCACCCAGAAATTCTGTACAAACAAGATTGCATGCATTCCTGCAAATGCATACAGCAGTGCTCTTTAGCAGTGAGCACACTAATCTGAACTAAATCTAGAGGTATCAGGTACTCTGCTTGCCAACACTTATCATTGTGTTGGTACTTTTGCGTTGTGATGAAACACAAAAGATTTATTCAGTCTTGTGCTTTTTATCAGCTTGAAGGAGCCCTACTCCTGGTTTCATATTGTGCAAGAGTTGGGTAATGTGATATGCAACATAAAGGCTGTAAAATCAAGCTGCTCTCTCATAACGCCCTGAAGTCAAACAGCATCTCGGAACAGACACATAAATGCTCATCAATGCTTCTACTGATGTGTTTCACATTGTTCATATCAAGTTTTTATCTTGTAACTGTCGCTGTTAATGTGTAATCTGGCTTTAATCACACAGCACAGTGGGGGCTGGGCAGTCTGTTAATTCTGTTTGTTAGTAGGTTTTGCTTGGCCTGTTCTCTGCCCAATAGATATAATGCATAACCACAAATGAAAAGGTGAATCTGATCCACTACCACAGGATACAACTATACAGTCTGGTGTAACAGCTGTGCCCAGCTAAAAAAACCCAGGATAACTAAAACTACTTAAAAAAAATCTCTCACTTGGCTTGCATTCAAGGCTTCACGCAAGCTTCTGAATTGCTCAGCAAGGAAATCACACACAGGTCAAATTCGCAGTACACTTTAAAGGAGACTGTTTTCACACTGCAGAAAGACCAATGATTGTCGCTGCCTGGTTTGCTCTAGTATTAGACAACAGAGGACAAGCACCTGGGAAAACCCCGACCATTTGCTGCCAGTGCAGGAGGTGTGTCAGATGGTGGCCCAGTATGCCTCAGGGAACTTATGCCACCTGTTTTACAAGGAGATGACCTGCCAGGTCATTCAAGATTAGTGAGGTTGATGGACTGTGGGAAAACACCCTGAGGTCCCAACTTGAACATGATGGAGTCAGTGTGGCGATGCCACGGAGATGCCACCATCCCAGTGGAGTGAGTGGACGACAGACACATTTTAGAGAGTTATCTGGACACTATCATCTCTGTGATGGGGCCAGTACCACGCTTTTTCTTGTGTTTCCCAGAGGCAGTCTGGAAACTTTTCCTCCAGTTTATTACCTCTGTTTATGTCTTTGTGCCTCCATCTTTTCCAGATGCCATTGTTCTCTGTGTTTTGGTGTCAATGCTGTAACCTGGTTACAGTTACTTCTTGCATTTTTTTACTCCCTCCCACAGCGTTGAGTGTTACCATAATAAACATAGTAACACAATATGTCTGGGTTGATTTTAATCTATTTTTCAAGTTTAGGCAACTCACACATTCTGCACCAGCTACAGGGCAGGGGCTTCTCTTCAATATGGAGATGATTAAACTGGATCACAGCCATCTTCACCATCACACTGCTGGTCTCTGCTAAGCATTTACGCATCTCAGTTCTATGTATATATATATATATATATACACACATATATATATACATACATATATGTGTGTGTGTGTGTGTGTGTGTATACATACATATATTTATATAGCTTATATAGCTTGTTTTTAATACCCTCCAGAAACCACAGGCGCGTGTAGCAAGAGAGAGTAGACAATGATTGCGTGACTTCACTCACAACCTTGATAAATGCCAGGCAAAGCTATTAACAGGTTGACTGGCAATCGAAGAAAAGAGAACGTCACTGTTTACTCTGCAGGCCCACATGTTATTTTATACCCCCTGAACAAGGTAGTTTCCCATGGAACACACGGCAGATCCAAAATATGTCTCTTTTTTTCTGTGTCTGTGCTTGAACGCGATCTGTCTGAGAGACAGAGGCCGTTAATAACCAGATTATTGGTGCACTCTGATGACCAGCTCATTTCTGTCAACATATTGGGTGTAGAAAAACAAGAAAGATGCACCAACCTGTTTTCCTTTGAGGCTCATCATCTGTTTACTAGTACATAAACTATAATGAACCCAGCTACCCACTCAGCAGCAGCAGCTTCTGTGCTGCTGAGGGAACAGCTTGCAGAGTTGGTGATCAAGCATCATGATTAAGCACCAACTGCGAGAAACCTCTCCGTGTGTTCAGTCCAATTCAGCCCTGCGCTGATTACACTCATCAGGGCCCCGTATGCTGCAGGGTTTGGAGGCAAACCAACTGCTGTTTGAGATCCAGATTTTTGCCAAAATTATTTAATTACTGGACATATGGGCTGCGATAAAAGAGCAGAGCAATGAAAAGAGTGAAGAAATAGGGGCAATTGGGGCAAATCAAACAAGGCTCACGTTTCTACAGCCTGACATGAAAAAAGGATTATGTTAAAAAAAAAAAAAAAAGCCTTTTCAGGGTCATATTCTGAATTTACAAGGACTCAGCCGCGGTGCAGTACCCGCTACCGCCTCTGCGAGATACTGCGGCGCTGTAGACACTGCTCTGCCGACAATAGAAGAAGAAATCAGTTTCATAACAAAACGTCACATCCTCTGACCGCTGCTGAGAGGTAACTCCCTTTCCAATAAATATCTCAGCTTAACAGCTAGACTCTCCACACATTTACATCTTTGTCAGCACTAACCGATAAACGAAAAACGCGTCAAATGGTTCATTTACGTCACGGGGGCTCAGAGGAGCAGCTTTCTGATTGTCAAGCTAAATACCCTCAAATGAAACACTGCGGGCCATTCAACAGGGCTTTTATTTTGAAAACGCATAGTTACGTGTGCAGCCTGAGGAAGGACGGTGTTTGTTTAATTCGCTTCATTTACTGTGGTCAGTGGGACAATGCGCGCCTTAAGTCACTGTAAGCTTCGTTATTGGGTTTTGGGATGTGGCATCTAAGTGTGATTGTTCCTGGTTCATTT
Organism: Terapon puta; assembly: GCA_028564955.1. NCBI lineage: Eukaryota > Metazoa > Chordata > Actinopteri > Centrarchiformes > Terapontidae > Terapon > Terapon puta. The sequence goes on from JAOXYL010000090.1 coordinate 18,463,566, forward strand.
GCTCTGACTGGGGTCGAGCTGCCCTCCCCAACCCAGATCCACCCACCTACCCACTCGGGTTGTGCAACATCTGGCTCCAGCTGTGCAGACTAGTCCAGTATTATATTCTACCGAGGACCCAGTGTTGTGAGGGCATGGTCGTTATGTTTGACATTAACAAAGAATAGCATGAAATAAAAGGAGCACTCTGTCAAAGCAGGAAGATTAAATCACAAAGTGTCTTTAATGACTTTATATAAACATGCCAGTTAGAAATAATAAGAGGCAAGTACATTTCTGTCAGCGCTTTCTTATAAGTAGCACTCCACTGCCTTTGTGGAAATGTACTCTTATTCGCTGTCCCTGTGGCTCAGTGACAAGTCAACAGGAAGCTCTGGAAATATCCCCCGGCTGTGCATAATGTCAGGAAGATTGGGTTGTGCTGCATGATGTTAATGTGAAGTGTGGGACAAACAAAATAACAATATAACAATATCTAGAGAGTCATGATTGTCAGTCTCATTGTCCTGGTAGAAGGAAAAGAAGTGTCACCACACCACTAGTACTTGATTAACATTGGAATCGAGCAGCGTTATTACAACTGTCGTTTTCTAGCTCCCTCTGCTACTTGATAAGCTGAAGATAGTATTTTCAGTGAGTAGTTATGGTGCCTGGTTATCACCCACTGCAGTTCTGTCTCCTCTCCCTCCCTTAGGTGATCAGCCTCTGGTCTTTGCATCAATGTTGCGTTTCATTGCTACCTCGCTGTGCCTGCGCTGCCAACCTGTCACAGCTCGAACTTTAAGCCTCAGGCCGTGTGCAACACTGAGCTCAGCAGAGAACCAGCAGACTGTGGATGCTCTCTATGATCTCTCTGTGGACATCCAGAAAGTCCGTAAACTCAAGGGCTGGGTGCTTCATCAGAGCCCAGCCTATACGAAGGATGTAGCTGACCTGCTGCATGGCATGGGAGCCTCAGGCTCCATCATCGCCAGGATCCTAGCAGTTTATCCTGAGGCAGTCCTCTGTCACCCAGAGCAGGTGCAGGCTCAGAAGGAGCTGTGGATGTCCGTGTGCCCAAACCAGAATGAGTTGGTTGGGATCATTGAGAAATTCCCAGCCTCCTTCTTCACCTGCTCCAGCCACCATGACAACCAGCGGGACAACATCGCCTACTTCCAGAGCTTAAACCTCAACAAGCGGATCATCACCAAGCTCATGGCCAGTGCTCCGCAGAGCTTCACCCGGCCGGTGGAACACAATGAAGTGATGGTGCGTACTCTTCAGCAGGCCTACCTGGAGCTTGGAGGAGATGAGGCCAACATGAAGATCTGGCTTCAGAAACTGCTGAGCCAGAACCCCTTTGTTCTCCTCAAGCCTCCCGAGGTGTTGAGGCAGAACCTTCTGTTCCTGAGGGACAAAGGCTTCCGCACAGCAGAGCTCCTCCGCCTCCTCTCCAAACTCAGGGGCTTTGTCACCGAGCTGAGCCCGGACAGCATGCGCCGCACCCTGGCTTACTCTCAGGACACCATGGGCTGCTCCGAGGCAGAGCTGCGGGACATCATCATCAAATGCCCGGCTCTGCTTTATTACCCCGAGTCAACTCTGGCTGAGCGTTTTATGGGCCTCCTCAGCGCTGGCATCAGCATGTCTCAAATCATAGAGACTCCGACCGTTTTGGAGCTGACCACACAGATAGTGAACTATCGCATCCAGCGTCTTAGGGCGCACAGGTATGACGTGAGGACAGGCAGTCTGGAGGTCCTGAATGGCACTAAGAAGGACTTTGAAGCAACCTATGGAAAACTCCAGCTGCGCAGAGAAAGACCGCTTTTCAACCCTGTCGCCCCTTTAAAAGTAGATGACTGACGAAGGCTATGTGGACTAATGCATGAGAATTAAACCTGTAACTGGATGTATACTGTTCTTGTGAGGTTATTTATATCTATATTTAATTGTCTTGAGTCTAAAGGTGCACTTTCATAAAGGATTTAATTCACAATCAAATACTAAATGTGTCTGTTCCTGCACTATAAATGGACAAATTAAAATGAAACCTTTAGACCTTGACAGTGAAGCCGATTGAGAGTGTAAATTTGAACTGAAAATGGGATGAAAGATTTAGTGGGTGTAAACAGGCTAGTAGACTTTAATTGTGTGCTTTCACACCAAGGCAGAGCTACAGTGAAGATAATTTGCTTAAACTCCCTTTCTGCTGCCAAAATCTCCAGTCTTAAAAATCAGTCCAAATAACAACGAAAGACAAACAACTTGTGTGACTGTTTTTCTCTAATAAGTAAGTGTGAATCCTAACACCAAATTAAAAAAAAACTATCAAATTCAATTTTTCATTTGCACTGCAGACCAAAGGAAACTGCTGGAACTCTATTTACAGCATATCAGTGAGCATACGTAAAGCGGCACAATTTTATTGCAGGTTTAAATTGATGTTGTAAGAGATGAAGATGGTTATGCAACGACTTCCCGGAGTGGTTCCAGAAAGTGAGACTAATTCAGCTGCATCTTAATGTGTCATGCTTTTTAGGGAAGATATAGTCCCTCGCCAAATGAAGAATCTATCATGGCTTATTTAAAAGTTACCTCATCGCAGTAGCTTCACATAAAACACTCCATGGCTTAAACTGTGTAATGACAGATGTGCTGATTTGTCTGTCAAATGTATTACTGAGTATAACTGAGGACAAACAAGGCTTTTCTAGCCATTTTATTTACAGCCTCTGCAAGCGTCTCATTTTCGCACAATGTTCTTGGCAGCACTACTGTTCCCCTCAGGGAGGAAATCTAACTGTGTCTCTGATTTTCATTGTTACTTTACAGATGGAGACACTTTATTGTAAGCTATTTCACTACTGAAATGCCATTATCATTTCAAATGAATTCAAATGCACCCACACAATGCAATAAAAAAAAAGAAGAAAGGAATATAAAGTTCCTTTGACTTGGTTTGGAAGTGGTCTATTTGAACGCACTCTGCAATCTTAATTTAAAAAGCAGTTTCAGCTCATTTATGCAAAATAGATTTTCCATTATGTGTCGCTTTGTACGGTTTTCATGTCCATGTGCGTCTTATGGAGGTGAAAAGACTGATTTTGCATTAGTACCCAGTTTTTTTTTAGTGCAAGCCACAAAATCAATACACAATCTTACTGAGCATTATATAAACCAAGAGGGCATTGTAAAATGTTTCCCGTCTGGTTTTTGGATGTATCTTAATGTTTCAAAGCCAGCAAAAGCCCTTGAAACATGCTTTTTTTCCTCCCTGCCTTTTAATGGCAGAGAGCTTCCCAGCTAATGAAGCCATGACTTTATGCCTCAAGGTTCCCTCTCCTCTCTCTCGTGATGTGGACGATGGGGGTCACAGCAAAGAAAGAGAGGACTTGTGTGTCCGGAGGGAGGTGGAGGAGGGAGGGGGCGGGTTATATACGTTAACAACTTCCACTTCCCATCTGCTACCGTCTGCATCACTCAGCATGGCTTCGTAGTCATGGCGATAGCTACTGGGCAGATGATGCGAAAGTGAGTGCATCTGGTAATGAATTTGAGCTCGGCAGATGGATGCTTGACTAGAGTTCATTTTCAAACCATTCACAACATGGAACCCCTGAGGGGCTACGACAGTACCTCAGATACACTGCAGCTGATGTACTGAAGGTTACTAATAAGTGACATCCTGTATCATTCATCATTCTGCAAGGTTATGCCTTTCAGTGGTGCTAAGTAGTAAATACCATGAGCGAATCAGGACGAGGCAGATGAGACAAGGCCTCAGGTGTATAAATGCAAGGCGCCCCTATTTCTCAGCCACCGTCCTCTTGTCCTCTGTTGGCGGCCAGGGCGTCCTGCTCTGATCTTGAATTACACAGACAAGCCAGAGAGGTTAATAAGAGGGAGTATAAATTGTCCTTTTTCATTTCTAACATGACACTGGTTGATATTAGCCACGCTTAACGTTTTGCTTTTATGGGTTGTATCTCACCAGAAACAGATGACATCTGCAATTAGAAGCTGTGATTTCCAGCTGAAACCCGAGCACGGACGGCCACTGCTGCTGTAAATATTGCTCATTTGAAGTCAGTGTGAGTTAAGTTCAAGTCCTCACATTATTATTTAGAAAGTTTATTCATCAAAAGCAGTGGAAATAGGAAAAAAAAATGCACTTTTTCTCCTCACTTAAGTATTTCTCAAAGGAAAATAATATCTTGTCTACACCACAAAGAAAAACTTTAAATTACACAATATTTTTAAAATTCATGTTTGCTTTCCCTACATTCTCATTTTCAGCCTTAAAAACAGATCCAATATTGTTATTGCCCCGGTGTTTCTCCTTTTATATTAACATCTGAGTCCCCGCATACACCAGAAACTTTGTTTTCTGTTATTACTCGTCTCCAGATGAGACGCCTACCTGCACCCTGATGAGATAACACAAATATGCTGTACATGCTGTGAGATGGAAATAAATGTCACAGTGATGGACAGTGCACAAAAGGTAAATAACTTTCTTTATTGAATGTTGCGTCTGAGATTCACAACTCGGAAGCGCAGGCTCATCTGTCACTTCTGGTAATTTTGCTTGTCCTGAGGTGCAGTCTGCTGGGATCACATCACTGGCTGTGTCATTCATTCATTCACGGATGGTTTTATAATGTCATTGGCTGTTAAAAGCTACGGGCTAAAAAAAAAATTCATTGCAGTTTTTTTTTCTTTTTGTATTTGCACATTTCTTTTGATTTATTAGTGTTATAATGAGGACACCCTTACCCTGCTAAGGGTACTTGTGTGTGCTGTGTAACCAATTGTCTTTTCCTGTTTTTTCGGAGATGCATTGCCACAGGTGATTGGGAGCAGTTGGGCCTGATCCCCTACAGGATATAGAGGTCTCACCAGAGTCTCTCATATATATGCATATATATATATATCTATATATATATATATATATATATATATATATATATATATATATACACA
>JAOXYL010000090.1:18476118-18490487 GCA_028564955.1 Terapon puta
AAAAATATTGATGTTTTTCATGATATTCTAACTTTTTGAGATGTACCTCTACAGTGGATAGACAAACACAACAAATAAATCAAGAGAATACAAAAAAAGGTTTGAGTCTTTTATCGCCATTTCAATACAGTTAGCATTTGGTCATTCTTTGTACAAAAATAATAGATTTACGATAACATGGGAGACAAAAGAACGTGCATTCACAGTTGAACTTTTGGTTTGGTAAGACATTCTTTACAAAAGGGGCCATAAAACCCCATGACCAAATATACAAATGTTTGAAATCAAAAACGACAAATACGTACAAATAGTTATCTTTCTAAGGCCTGATTTCTCATCTAACCTGTCAGTCTTGCTTGTAATATTTCTCACTACCATACATCAGGCCCATAACTTTGGAAAAAAAACAAATAAATTATGTACATTTACAATGATGTGACTGAATATTCTTAATTAGGAAATATTTCTGGGCGTGTTTTGGAGAAAAGTTACAGTGGGTGTCAGCTACATAAAAGAAATCTTCCACAGGCTCCTGATTGTGTGATCTGTAACAATCCATTTCAGATTTGGACATTTTCATATTAAAAATGTATTGAGGCATTCAGGTGTAAGCGCAGAACTGGCTTACATACACACCCAGCTGACTGCACATCTGATGGAAAGATATTTTACCTCCTGATTACACAATTTCAACTTGATGGTGTCCTGACCTGGATGATGTGGGATGCTGAGGGCGATGTAAGGGCACCGGTAATAAGGATTTATCATTACCTGCACACGGTAGTGGAAGACAACAGGCGGTCTCACAACTTTTGCCCAACTTTAGCTTTTGCCTTTAGTACCTGGTTGTTACAGAGCTCTTTCTCTGCAGTATCAGTATATTCACGAGGTTCCTCCCTGTGTTCCTGAGATATGTGGTGCATCTTACTTGGGGACAAACACATGTTGACTGCTGACTGTCCAGTCTAACCTCTGAGGATCTACACTGATGACAAATGTCACACACGTGGGGGAGTCCTTAAACAAACAGCCAACAGTAGCAGTTGGATCCAATACGCCTGTGGTTGTTAGTTAAAGTTACTGCCGTGTATTAGTCAAGGTCACTGAAGGAGAGGATGTCATCCAGATGATACAGACTGACTGAGGGACTCATTGTGTTCTGCCTTTTTACACATTATTTGCTCTTCCTCCATGACTTGCAGCTGCTTTCGAACGACGTCTCTTCGTCACGGTGACGCTTCTGCGTTAATTGCCCTCTCTCTGCATTAAAAAGAGATTAATTCAAATTTATCAGTGAATTATTATCAATGTACCTCTAGTTTTGTGAGTTGGATATTAAAAACAGTGAATTCAACAGTGAAGCAAGTATATGGTTGAGGTGACTCTAAGTAAATAACATCTAAGTATCTTTTCTTCAATGTATAACTTTAAATGTTTGTTGTATTATGTCTAAGTTAACCACTTAACGCACAAACCTGTTCTTGGCCTCCCCTCCTGTAAGGAGTTTCCAGATGACCCTGCTGGACTTTGACTTGTCTCTGTGTTGACTCCTCTGACATCACTGCCCTTTTCACCATTGTTGGGATTGGTTGGTACTGTTGCCAGCAGGCCTGTCAGAGTACAAACACATTTTAATTAAGGAGTCCTCGACCCCAGAAGTGATTGAAAACAGTCTGAACTTGACTATAAGCTTAATTTTATTTGAAATATATCATCTAAATAAAATCAGGTAGCACTCCATGTATTTGAAAATACGTTACAATGATGGCATGATAGAGCTGATGGAAGTCAGTATCTGTGTCATGTCCCTACCCAGTCCTCTGTAGCACGACAGCTGCTGGTAAATTTGCTTCATCCGCTCTATGTTGATGCGGCTGGCCTCAGCATGGTTCACCATGGGTTTGGGGTAGTGAACTCCGATGATACACTTTGCTGCCTTCTGCACATCCTCAGGGGCATTCCAAGGATCATAGATGTATTTGGCTGGAAAGCCCCTCAAGACGGGCAAATAACGCCTGTGAGGAGAGAAATGAAAGAATGAGGACAGATGTGGAAGAGAATAAAATAGCCAGAACATAATGTAAGTTGGCTTATGTAGGACACTACAGAAATATGTGAAACTTTTAAGATGTTACAGATGTGCCAACTTAAATAAAGTATTGTTCAGCCACCATTTATATTCAGCCTAAAAGCGAATTCCATTTCTAATACTGACACAGTAAATTAGAGCACAACTGTCACCATTGTTTATCGATTTCTACACTAGATTGTATCACATTATACTACTACTACTGCTTGTTGAGATTTTGTAATCCTGATATAATCATGACAAAAAAAATCCTCCATGTGAAGCTGTTAAAATAGCACAGGCTTGCCATGAGGTTCTGTCTGTTTTTTTACCCATTACATTAACTCCACTTTCAACTCACACACAATACAGTCACGTAATTAAAGCCTTGTGCTTTTAGATTCAGGCGATGCAGATGAAAGTACTGACTGACCGTATGAAGTCCCCGTTGGGGTCCGTGCGCCGCCCAAATCCCACGGGGCAGTAGCAGTGGAAAAACTGCTGGAAAAACGAGCTGCAAGAAAGCCACATCCAGCTGCCCGCATTTACACTCCAGTCTGCATCTATGAGCAACTCTTCAAACGCCTGTAAAAGGACACAAAGAGAGGGCAGTCGAGACAATGCCTGCTTGTAATTATAAGCAGCCAGGTACCATCGTTTATTCTAACTCTTCTTTGATTGACATTTCAACTGTATTGCCTGATCACAAATGTGAGCCTCGCATACTTTCTCCCTTTCTCTCGACTCTTACCTTCATGCCTTCCTCCCAGCTGACCCAGAGGTCTCCCCTGGTGAGGAAGCAGGCCACAGCATGCCTCGCCAAATGGTGGATCCACCCCTCCTGCCTCAGCTGAGTCATAATGGCGTCGATCCACGGAAAGCCTGTCCGTCCCTCTGCCCACTTTGCCAGGGCCTCTGGGTTTTGATCCCAGGGGATCTGGACACACACAGGGTTTCCCTCCATCTTGTCAAAGCAGGGGTTGTTGGTGGCAGTCGTATAGAAGAACTCTCTCCACAACAGCTGGCCAAACAAGGAAAGTGGTGGGGTGTTGTTCTTTTTGACCTGATTACACAGAGCACAGGGGAGAACGTTTATGAATATCTCATTAGTATAAAATCATTCTGGGTAAAAACAAAACATGATTATATCAAATGGCTTAACCCACATAGAAATTGTTCATTTTATTTTGTGTCTTGGCTGTAGTCATTCCTACCTTCCTGTACAGGTCAGTAAGTTTGAAGTAGAAGAGCCGACAAGAGAGACATCCAAAGCGCAGGTAAGGGCTGAGGCCTGTGGGACTGGCCAGCAGGGAGTTGGCGTTCATACGCGGACGCTCAAAGTTGGCCACCCATGCCTGAAAAAAGATGTGTTGTCAGCTTAAATTAGAAATAATAACACAGTGATTGCTGGAAACCTAAAACTGCACAAATTTCTGAATCTATGACCTCAACACCTTACTCAAAAGAAGTGCAACAACGACGCTCTCACTTGTGGCAGGAAGAAGAAACGTCACGTTGTGTTCATTTCTAAATTGATTATCAAGTTTTGCTTTCATGAAATGTGCCGGCCTCACTTATGTTTGTCTGGTTTACAGTCTGTTCGGCCTGACTTGTAATTAAGTTCTGTTTTGTTAATATAAAAATAAATAAATGCTAAATGGTGTGTGATACATCACTGATGGGAAATCTTAATGGGTGTTCAAACTTGCAAGATGCATTGCGATGATCATGCTTTATCTGCACCTGTTTCTGCAGACATTTTTTTTCTCAGGTAAGGGCTCATATTTCCAATAAAAATTGTGACATTCATTTCTCTAAAATGTTTTGTTACCTTCCTCTCCAGATGCCGCTCGAGCCTCGTAAGGGCTTCTGTTTCTCCACCTGGCCATACCGCTGTGTTCAGGCCCTCTGTCTCAAAACCTGAAAAAGCAAAACATACAAGCGTAGATTCAGAAAGAGTCTGTGACCGTGACACTGAGAAAGATTCGGGATAGCATTTGTGTACATATCCCTCGATCAATGGTCTCACACACAAATAAACAACAAACTTACCAAGCTCTTCCAGTGTGGGCACCCCAAACTTGTCATCGTGGTCCTCACTGATGGGTGTGGCACACGTTTTTATAACCTCTGATGTGATCGTCTCTGCGGGGAGCTCTACAGGATCCATGCGGTTGATGAGGGCCTGGAAGCGTTTGTACGTAAGAGGAGGCTGACCGTTATTCAGTTCTATTATCCTGCAGGAGAGGAAATAGTGAAGAAATCAACAGTAATTATCACACAACTACATAACGTACGTGGGTGTTTAAACTCTATATCGTACAGTCACTCACTTGACCAGATTGTAGAGCGTGTGTGAAACTCGCACCATGACCTCGACCCCGGCCTCGCTGGCTAGTTTCTGGATGGCGCCGTCACGTTCCCTGCCAAATGGCTCAGAGTCGTACTCATAAGATAAACGGGTGATCTGCCATTCCTGAGGAAGAGGTTAGGCACATGCGCAAACACAATTAAAGAGAGTATTTAGTGATTTATCCTACAAAACATCAGTGTATAAACACCATTAAAACAAGTGGGTTCTGATTGATTAACATCGAACTTGGGTTCAGGAGTTCATGTGAGGTTGCGTGATATGCAGCTCAAAAGTGATTTTTATGACTGACATCTGAGATTTTTCAAAAGGATATCTGAGAGGAAAAAACTCCCATAGCTTCAATTTAAAGTTTGCTGAAGTATTGGACTATTCCTTTGTTTTGAAGCCACTGTTTGATGAGCTGTAATATTTTGTTAGCCCAATGGAAAACTGCATCTTCTACCCCAATCCATCTCTCATACCTTAAAAAGACGGGGGAAGACATCTGTGGGCTGGCCTCTGATGACAAACAGGCGGGAGTTGAGTTTTCGCAAGCTGGCATCCAAGTCCTCTAAACAATGCAGCAAAAACCTGAAACCAAACAAACAGAAGGATCAATGGACTGACTGTACAGCTGAGATAACCAAAGACTATGGTTACACTAAACAGATTAAACTCATCTGAATTAATGAGGGGTCCACACCACAGCTGCTGCACCAAGGTCTGTGTGTTTGAGCGTTTGTATCATAATGTGAACAGCACAAGGAAGCCAAAAGATATGGTGCTATTTTAAATCAATGCTAACATTAAAGTTCCAGTAACTCCAGTAAATCTGAAAGAGATAGTGTAGCTGAATAAAGAGGGTGGAGTGAGGTCAAAGCTTTGATAGGGCATGATGATGTAATGATCATAGCAACACACTGACCCAATTCCTTGCCCCCTTCAAGGCTGAGCAGCAGAGTTAGTGAGTGGAAACAAATCACCATTTTATTGGAGCAAAAAAGAAAATAAAGTAGTTCCTTGTTTGCTATTTCTTAAAACCACTAAGCTGCTAACTGAGACAAATAATTGCAAAACACTGAATCCACAGAGACAAAGTAAGACAAATGGAGGAGACAAGCTTATCAATATAAACAAAACTATCAAGAAACAGATGCTCCCAGTTAATGTTTTTTACCATCCTGAATTTTTGAATGTCTCATTTGCATTTTGAGAAATTAAGGGATACATGAATTTTTAAAAGCCAAAAGACAACAAACAAAAATAGATACAGGATACAGATCCTGGAATTTTTACCTATAACCTGTTACTGCACTAGATCATAATCACTAATGAAATGAATGAAAATCACAGTGGCTGACAACAGACTGCATATCGATCGTGTGAGACAACCCCTGTTGCACACTGGAGTAAAAACAAGCTTGTTGTGGCTGCACAGTAAAGACACAATCAGAAACACCAGAAACAGACTGGGCAGTCAATTTCAGTCTGAAATATAAGCATCTATATAGTGGGGCAGCAACACCAAAAAGTCTGAACCTGACGTCTGGTCCTATTTTTAAACAATGTTTTCTAGTCTAATCAAATCACAAGAAATTCAAATAAATGAAATGTGGTTTCCCATGAATGGGTTTGTGAAAATATGTAGAACGTATTTAGTCAGATTTTCCTGATTTGGCCACATGTATTTTTTTTTTGCAGCTCAAGGGGGAGTGACCATTTCAACACTCACATGGTGCCATCATGTGCTTACACTGAATCAAATACAGGCCATATCCAAACTGATTTCCTCTCATTCACATTCACTCTTTAGAGCAACACTTAGTGTGAGCCGTCCAACAACAAAGTGACAACAAAGCCTATATAGTGGATTTAGATTACCCACATCACGAAGTAAAGAAATGGTTACTAAAGAGGTGCAGTGCTGTGGTATGTGCATAGTTGTTTGACACTTGAAAGCACATCATACAGTGCAGTGACACAGCGTCTTTATTGGCTGACTAAATGATTGAATGAGAGGACTCAGGAGGTTTTCAGGAGAGATCAATTAGATGTAGGCCAGTTTGAGGAACATTTTCAAAACTGCATACATGTTTTAACTCAGTTGCACCCTCGACTTTTGCACAAGAAGAGAATTTAAAACATTTTTGCAGACGGGTAGGTGGGAGAGGACTGGGTGGGTCACACCTGAAAGGGGTTTACTTACGGTTCACTACATCAGGGTGTGTAATCTTTTAAACCCTGCAGCCCTCCCCTCCCCTCTCCTCACCTCCACCTGTTGATGCCCACGTTGGAGGACCCTGCGAACCAGGGGTCCAGGATGTAGATGCAGCGCAGGGTGTCCGCCCCCCGCACAGAGTCCCGCAGAGACGGGTTATCGTGAAGCCGCAGCCCCTTCCTGAACCAGTGGACGGTGTTGATCCCCATGACACCTGCCTTCTTTGATGACCCCCGCTTCGGGTTTGGAGAAGAAGGGAGGAGGTGGGGTCCCAGAAGCAAAACAAAACAAAACAAAAAAAGACGCCCCCTTTTGTTGTGTTGGTAGCAAAAAAAAGCTAGGTGTCCCCGGTGGGCGGTGTTAAGGTTTGCCTGACCTTAACCTTGCTCCATGAATTTATCCACCGAGCTGAGCCTCCTGACCATCGGGCGCTGCATGTGTTGGGCAGGTGGGTGAGGGGGGGGGGGGCACCTGGAGGAGACAAGACAAGCCGGCGGCGAGGTTTTATTTTCGTGAGCAATCACCGGAGAGGCGGGGACAGCACCAGAAGCTCTATGTCGAAATATATAAAAAAAAGAGCAACTTCACAAAAAAGCGTTCTCGGGTTGTTTACCGCAAGTTTACACGAAGTTAGAACGCGTCAAAGCTCGGTAACGCGTCAAATATTGTGTAGAAATCCCGCCGCCTGGTCCACTCTCCGTCCACGCCACAGCTCCGGTCTGTATCAACATCCCCGCCCACAGGTGTACGTAAGCAGAAATGGAGCGCCCCCATTGGTCAGAGTCGATCGTTATGAAACCGTTGTTCCGTCACGTTTCAATAATGTGCTTTCTGGCCGCCGCTAACATAGGCGGTTTGCCGTGTTTTCGAACATCAAAAATGCCCATATCCCCACGTATCCTCTCTATGTTTTGTATCGTGGTGCGACAATGAAGCACGGGAATGAAAAACGACATCTGAAAGCGTCTGATAAAACCATCTAATCGGAGGCTTTTGATTCGCTTATGTGTACACTCACTGAGTACCCGGATGATCACATGCCTAACGGCGAGGCCTGGCTAGAGTAAGGAGTGCTCGATTCACTGCACAGGCCGCACCGCTAACGCTCAATCTGTCCGTTCGGTCTCACGCAGCCAACCCCGCCCACCTTCGCGGCGATAATCTGAAACAAACGAGCGCGACGTTACATAAAGAGTTAAGACATGTAACAGATATATAAGCATGTACGGTTAATGTTTGATAGTATATATCAATTATAATCAACCTGAAATATATACTAAATTGTGATGTTTTTAATACAAAAGTCAACAGATAACAGTTGCCACAAAAAACGGCTCCTTAGATTGGTTAAATATATTTTATGAATTGAATTAAGCAGTGTCACGTTTGCACCTTGTGCACCTGTGTACCACGTTACTGTTGTGTGATTTGCCTGTAGATCATCTTCATATATATGTTACCTCTAATGAGGGATAGACACACCCTTTGAGTTTTTTTTGTTGTTAACAGCAAATCAGGCAATATTTTTTGCTTAGATTCTTAAGTTTTACCCAAACTTCTCACAGTAAAAGTAAGATTGCAGTTAACAGTGCTCTTTTATCAAATGCTATTATGGTATAATATTAACTAAGGGAATAATCTGTTGCTGTTGTTTCACCAGACACAGACCTGCCTCTGTCAGAGTGACGATAATGTGCTGTGCTGAAGTAAAAGGAACAGACTGTATCACCCTGCAGGATGTCTGAGGATATTATTGCCACAGACCCAGGCCTGCTGAGCCATACAATATATCTACCATTATAGTGAGAATCTGTCTCTGCAGGCATTTTACTTGTTCAGAACATTACACCTGACAATTTCTATTTCTGTTGTAGTGATCTTGACTAGACTAATGGAAAAACGGATTTGCTTGGCTTGAAAGAGCCTGCTCAGTGATTCAGAAACTGAGGACTGACAGTAAACAACAAAGCTTTAGGCAGTTTCTACAGCTTTCTTACCCAAACAGCTACTTTTTGCAGGTACTTTAGAAACTGCCTCAGCCACTGAGTAAATTACAGTTGATATAAATCCACAGCACGCTGTTTCTTGGGGCATACTCTGGCTCTCCCGCAGTAAGTGGTTTGATCAGTCTGTCTTAGTGTAGAGGATAGGATGCGTGATGGACCGCAGCACTGCAGTGGAACAGCTTCTCAGACTGCACTGATTGTCTCTGGTGGAATTGCAAGTTACTAGCCTGTGTCTGATGGCATTTTTATTTCCTACCATCTCATAATTTGTTAATAATATACATTTTATAACCATTTGAAATGATTCTGATTGCTCATGTCAGAGATGCGGTTACAAAGAGTGTCACCATAAACAAGTTGTTGAAGTAGGTTGTGCTGAGTTAATTATGCTGCAGGTTGTTGTGATGCGAGGTGATAGCTCTCATATGAGAGATATAATAAACGGCATAGAAAACGTGCATGTAGCTTGGAAAATGGACACTAGATGGCAGTCTTAACCTGAAATTGTTTTTGAAAAGCCTCATAATCCCCTCTGCCACAATTTTTAACATTTTAAGGTACCAGTGTTAGTGCGGTTCACTCAGAGGGGAAACATGAATGTCTGTACCGAACCTCATGGCACTCACATAATAATTGTTAAGACATCTCACTCAGAGCCACAAATGTCAGCCTCATGGCAACATACCTTATCTGGCAACCATGGGTGAAAATGTCAGAGGATCCCCAGAGTGAGATAATCATCCAGATCTTATAGAAATCCATCCATTAGTGGCAGCAGCACAGTGGTAGACAGACCAGCATTACCATCCTGTGGGCCAAGGCGATGATGTCATTGAAAAACAGGTCAAATCACTTTTTCTGTTAATTACCTCAATCCGAGTTTGCCCCCTCTGACATGTTGCTCCTTCCAAAGTAAGTTTGATTAAAGCAGTCCCTCAGCTGGGAAGGCTAATTTGCACATGGACATGGAACTGTAATATTAAATTATCCTCTAGGACTAAAAGACCTTCAAGGTGAGTTTTATAACCCAATTTAGCTACTTTAATTCCCCAAGAAGTGATTGTCCAAAATCCTTTGGTGAACCAACAGATGTCTTTTTCCTCAAGGGATGGAAGAATCAGTGAGGTTACTGAGACAAATTGATATGATTAAATTCTCTTTTTCCATCTCTCTGTCTCGCTTTCTCTCTGAACCTGGAGAAAGAGGGTATTGCTGCTATGAAGCCAGGAGCCTCTCTTTTTCTCACTTGTTTTTATCATTTAAATGATAGGATTAGACCTGGCTTCATGACAGTACTGTGTGGGATAATCTCTCAACTTGTGTGACAATACCAGGTGAAGAAGGACTGGGTTACTTGGAGGTGGATATGCCACATCCATCTTATTGACGTCAGCTGTGGTCTCTGTGAACTTTACAGTGATGGATGATGATAGTATTCTGTGTACGCCTTGCACATTCAGAGCAAAGTGAGAACCTACTAAAACATTTAGCCTAAGATGGTTTTGGGAAACATGTTTTGCTTCCACAAATCCTACATGTCTATTTTTTTCGTTTCGTTTGACGTTCTGTTTATGAACAATGTGCCTTTTAATATGTCTTCCTAATGAATGTTTACAATATTCACATGCACCACATGCTTCAAATCTGTTTACTTGTCACAGTAGGAAACACACAGGCATTACTAATAACAGTGACAATGGCTCTGTTCCATTCCAGCATGCACAAAACCAGGACACTGAAAACTGTAGCAGCTAAATGGATTTCAGCCATATCCTTACTTTCATTAATAACACCTGTGACAAGTATGAAAAAGCTCTATTCACAGGGGATAATCAGTTGTCTATTCTACTGTCAGAAATGTTCCATTAATAACAAAATAATACTAATAATTCCGGTGAGTGTCATTTTTTTTCTGCGTTTAAATGCAATTTATGGCCTCTGCCGTGAGAAATAAACTTGGAGTTTGGCTGCACAACACCAGGGTTCACTGTTGCTCCAGAGAAACGTCCAAACTGCTGTCAGATGCAGAAGCTACAGTCTCACTGCATCTCAGATGGAGAGCAGCTACAGTCCCACTGATCAGTGAGCACTCTTTACTACATGGAGCCATTTTTCACCACCACAGTAGGTTATTTCTATCTGTATTTTTTTTTTTACACTGGATTTGGATTTTAGGGATATTTGCCCTCAACTGTTTTTGTCAGTATGACTGCAGTTATTTCCCATGCGTTTAACTTAATACCTCACTGCTGTTGTTTGAGAATAAATAACATCTCTACAACCCTTGGAACTGCATTTAAGGTGGACTGGAGCTCATGCAGATTCAAAGCGCAGAGACTGTGGGTTCAGGGGAAAAAACACAAATGGCTAGGTTAAACCCTGAGAGTGATCCCGGCTAATGACCTTGAAAGTAATTCAGATCTTTTCAATGAGTTCTCCTCCAGAGGAACAGAGAAGGATACATTATGCATGCAATCTATTATTAATGGTCTTGAGTCATGTTACGATCAGACATGGGCCCTCAGAAAATATCAGAAAAAGCCTGGTCCTCTGGAGGGCTTGTCCTCTAAACATGGTTATGTAAAAGCAGCTACGCCTCTATATTATGTGATTTATTATTCACTGCAATTATTTTCAATATTTTACATTTTTGCAGCCCAGCACATTTAACAGGAGTTCTGCATCCACCCCGAAGTTTTGAGAAGTTGTCCAAAAAGCAGGCTACACACAACTGACCAAGTGTTGCTCTCCCTGTTTGCATTTCCTTTTTATTAATAAGCTTTATCATGGACAGTATCAATTGCGCTTTATCGATCCTCTGAAGGGATCCAATTAGAACTCTTTGCTGCCTCATCCCGAGAGTCCATTGGCTGACAGCCGCTCTTGGGTTCTCCGCGGTCCCGCCTCCATCTGTCAGGCTCCAGCTCTGTGTGACTGTAGATGCACTGTAGTGAGATACTACTCTTTAACTTTACACCACAGCCTCGGGTGGACTTCCCCTGAAAAAAAAAAGAAGACAGAATAGTATTTGTCAGCAGAGCTCGTGCAGGGCGCGTGCGTATCCACACTCCAGCGTCTTGCGCATTTCCCTCCACTTTCCCCAATCCCTCTCTCTTTTTTTTTTACAGTATGAAGTGCAGTTATGGCAAGGAGTAGCAAGTCAGCAGCGCGGACCCTGGAGGATTTGACGCTAGACTCGGGTTATGGTGGAGCCGCCGACTCCTTCAGGTCTTCCAGTGCGTCGCTGTGCTGCTCGGAGGCGCATGGGGGGAATCACTGGCAATTAACCGACTCGATGCACAGTCGACACAACAGCCTGGACACTGTCAACACGGTCCTGGTCGAAGACGCCGAGATCCTGGAGAGCACCGGGCAGTGCGCGAAACTACCCGAGCTTGAGGATGTGCCGTGGAGCCTCGGGGAAGTGGTGAGCGCGCTGAGCAGGGACGAGGAGATGAGCCTGCCGACCCCCCCGCAGGACGTCCTGCTCCGGCTCTCGGTGCTGGTCAGCCGGGCCCTGGTGAGGGTCGCCAAGGAGGCGCAGCGCCTGAGTTTGCGCTACGCCAAGTGCACCAAATACGAGATCCAAAGTGCCATAAAGATCGTCCTGTCGTGGAGCGTGTCGGTGAGCTGCATCAGCGCGGCCCTCAGTGCCTTGTCCCAGTACAACATGAGCACGGAGGAGGACAAGTTCAGCCGCGGCAAGTCGGCGCGCTGCGGTCTCGTCTTCAACGTGGGGAAGTTCTTCAGGTGGATGGTCGACAGCAGGGTCGCGGTCCGGGTCCACGAGCATGCCTCCATCTACCTGGCCGCGTGCATGGAGAGCCTCTTCCGCGACGTGTACGCGCGGGTGCTGCGCAGTGCGCTGCTGGAGCGGGATAACGGGATCCCCAAGTTCACCGTGGAGATCCTGGAGCAGGCCGTCAACGGCGACGCGGAGATCTGGGGGTCTCTGCTGCCCTGGCAACACCTGATCTGTGGGAAGAATGCAAGCGGTGAGTTGTGGATACTGTAAGTCCACGCAACAAGGTTCTCAACCGCTTCACATCCCCACCACACAGCCACAGATCACAAACCCCTATGCGTAATGTGTCTCGTGCATCCCACGACTTATATTGACATCAGTGTAATGCCTCTCCAGGATTTACTGTAGAGGCATATTAATGTAAGGGTGGGTGATCTACACAAGTCTCACCTGCACCATATGAGGTATATGAGTTTTTTTATATAGAGGTCCCTCACATTCATCTGCTGCCTGCTCTCTGATAAGAAAAGGTCACACTGCAGTCTCTCAGTTGTTGAAGAATTGTGAACTTTAACCAAAAGACACCAGCAAAAGAGCATTTCCGCAGCAGAAATAGTGCTTCCTCCTCTTGGAGTGCAAGGGAGCCGTAGAAGCTGCAGGCAGGTGATGGCTGAGTAGATCAGGATGGGAGAGAGTGATCCTCTTAAGGCCATCTTGCCTCTGCCTCAGTCTTAAACTGTGTACTATACTGTATGTGGCTGTTTTGTTAATGCACAACATGACGAAGCCCGATACCCCCAGGCTTAATGCCTCGCTTTAAGAGCTTTTCAGTGACAGGGGCTGCCCCTGTTGGTTTCCTACATTGATGCCCTACAGAGTTGAGTTATATTCTTTTCAGCCAAAGAGGAAGGAGGTCTTTCATTCCTGTGCACATTTTCAGATTCTGCCGTGCACCATACCTCCCCCGGTAGTTTCCACATCGTCCGTCCGAGTGTTAAGAAATTCTTTTTTGGTGTGTGCTTTGCAAGTGAGCGTGATTGTATTCAGACCTCACTGCCGTTTAAGCAGCAATACATCACAGAGCGCTCGAACACATGCTTGCCCCTGTTTTGATGGATGTTGTAAAAGTGCTGCTGCGGCTCCTCTTGCAACAGGTTTACGTAATGAAAGGCCTTGGGGGACCTATGTGCTATCATGCATTATGCAGAGTGATGTGAATAAAACTGAGTTATAGAGTGAGGGAGAGAAAGAGAGACAGACAGGCACAGAGAGAGAGAAACTTAGAGAGACTCCGTGGCCGTATTGATGATTCACCAACAGAAGCCTGGCATCATGAGAGGAGCACTTTGTTTGACTGTACCTCTTTGTTTTAAAGGTACAGTGAAACATTTTTGTTACATACTGCTTTTTTTTTGCCCTCACCAGGTCTATTTGCTTACAATGTGGTCCTAAGGCTTCCGCTGCACAGTCAGGATCAGACTCACACAATTGTGCATTCATTTGTGGTGATGACAACATATCGTATCAGTACATGGCTGTATATTATGACACATTGTGCACAAATGCCAAGTCACGCAAAGAGACTGCATTATAACATCAGAGTTTACAGTGTGAGTGCACACTGTAATACTGAATGTCAGTAAACTGTCATTCAGCAGACTCAGGCCACTTGGCATGCAGCGAGGCTCCAGCTGTAAGGAGAGGTGTGGCGAGCCTTCAGTGGTGCATTGGGCCAGTGAATAGGATGAGATGCAAGGAACAACGTCTAGAGTTTGTGCAATATTGATGTAATACCCAGGGCTAGAAAAGTGGCATTGTGCGTGACGTGTATGGCGTTGTACAGTGTTCATTGTCTGGTTCATTGGGTAGTTATTATTATCATGAAAATGAACTGGAAAGTGCTCAAGTCTGTGTTTCTATAACAGCAATGTGTGAAATGAATATGTAATATCAATAGAGCTTTATGGTTGAATTTTACA
>JAOXYL010000090.1:18502515-18521511 GCA_028564955.1 Terapon puta
AGAGATCTGAAGTGAACTATTAGGGTCGCCTCTGCAGGCAGGGGAAGCTGCATCCATCCAATTTGGTCTATTTGCTTGCCTGTCAGTTGCTTGAACCAAGTAGGCTAAGCGGCACCTAAAAGCAGCGCTGCCACAGTGACTGTACAGCCCAGCACTTGAAAAGATGGATGACAACAGCTCAGGAAGGGAGGCAGGAGGTGCAGCAGCACACCGAACCACTGATGGGTGAGGTATGTTGGTGGGGGTGTTGGCAACAGGGGGGGTAGTCAAAAGGAGACAGCTGGAAATACCAGTCAGCCAAAAGAGCTGTTTTTTTCTGGCTTTGATAAGCACCATAAGAATAAGATATTTTTAACTTTGTAGTCACATGTAATCACATATTGAGGTACTCGTCTGGAATATTTCTATTTTCTATTTCTGCTTTTCATTGCCCTTCTTTTAACCATACATCGATTTGATTACTTACTTTACAGAAGAGCACCATCTGGTTCTGTCAGATACTCTGTTCTGATAGGTTGTTTTAATTCGGGTGTGATGACATCTTTTCAAATGGTATTACAGGCAGCAAGTGGAGGCAGAGGAGTCAGATTTTATCACAGATTTGCAGATGTTTTTGCGTCCTATGGAGATGGTGGTATGACACTAAATGTTTGGTTACATGTTCCCTCCGTTTTACTCACAGCTGTAAGGAGAGCCAGGAAGAGAGCCAGGAAGAGAGCAGGTAGCAGCGGCTTGATTTCAGACAGAACAAGCCATTGTGCAGTTTCAGCTGATTTCATGAAAAAAATCCGACCTGCTAACCACGAGAAATGAACAGAAATAGCCAGACTTCATGCTGTTGGTCTTGTTTATTTATATAGGTTATATAGAGGGGTCGGTACTAAATTGAGACTGTTTCATAATCAGTACAGTACCCCCTACACATGAGCAGCAGTAGGAGCTCTGCTCACTGCAGAGTGCAGTGCAGGCGAAATGTATAGCGTAAGTCTACATCACAAATGAGCTCTATGTAACAGGAAAGAGCCAGCACACTTGAAAAACAAAGCAGCAAACCCAGAGTGTGTGAATTACATTTGTATCTATGTCCAAAACAAAGGCAGACGATTATCCTCCCTCAGAGTGGGAGATGATAAGAATGTAACGACCAAGGCGGGGTTGGTTTGTGCTCAAGTTTCAATCAGTTTCAATCAGATAGCTGCAGGTGAGTTCACCTGAAGGCGACCTGTGATGGGTAAATACCTCACTCCCAGCTAGAAGTACCAGATGTTGGTAGGAGGACTAAAGCAGTGGTTACCAGATGGCAGAGAGTACAGAATAACTCTTTCTTGTTGCGTGCCCTTCCTGTAAAATAGGTTGCTCATCATCCTGCGCCACAGTTTGTCTCTGTGCTCAGCTCTGGGCAGCACAGCTCCTGTCGATCATGTATTGATGGCCTCAAATGAATAAATGATATATACTTAAAGGCCTCCCCGAAACTTTCCCCTGCTTTTCTTTGAGCACCAAGTCTTTTTTTATCCTGACTGATGATGCCTTTTGACTGCAGCTCTCTGCCGGGTGATGTTTTAAGGCAGCCTCCTCTGTGAAAAATGGGTTGGAGGGGCGTTGAGATAGAGACCCTGCCCTTTGCCCTCTCCCACCACTTCTGGCTGTTTGATAAAAATTACAGAGGCAGAGAGAGGGCTCCTCGGGGTCGACGAGTGATGTTGACCCAAGTGTTACCTCCTGTGGGGGCAAAAAGATTATCACGTAGACATCACAGTGTCTGTTTCAGTCGCTGCAGCTGAGGGGAGCCGAGGGGCGTGTTGAGTAACACAGGGAGCCTCAGGAAATGACTAAATCCATACAGACAAAGATTCGACATTTCATCCAGAGCATCAGAGGCAGTCCGCACTCTGCTCTGCCTTATCGCTCTTTGCCGCCCCGTCATCCAGAGTGCAGAGCAGACAATATGAAGCTATAGCATTGATTTTCAGACAGATTTCAGCTTTAATGGATGAAATGATGAGGCCAGATTCCGCCCGATAAGAGGCAGACCGCATTCCTCATGTCACCTCCAGCGATGTTTTAAATGGTTGGGTGCGAGAGAAAGACAGTGACTCTATATTTACTCACGCAGACGGCAGATATTTAAATACTTTAAATATATGTCATCTATCCTCTGTTGGGAGGTGTAACGTCTTCCTATCTGTCATGTTGTTTGCTGCACTGGGGATGGCTAATCCCTGCCTCACAATGACTGATGCGGCACGTTGCGCTCAAGAATCACATTCGCACTGCTGCTCTGATGTCACAGTATATCCTCGGACCAGCCAAGGAGACAGGGTGTTTGAAGATTTGATTTTCTCCATGGACAAGGATTACTACTCAAGATTCAAAACAGATATATGTCATTTGCATATTCGTTCTGGCGCGATGAGAGCTGACCTGCTCCATCCAATCCATTTCCATCAAAAGGCATATTGGATTCCTGATTTGAGGGATAAGAGAATTGCTTGTACCCAGATTCTTATTTAGGGCAGACATTGTGAAGGTTAAGAGTGAATGTGTGGAGATTGATGCTTGACAGAGAGGGTCATTTTATGTATAATTGAAGCTGGGGAAGCATGAGCTGTGAAATTTGTGTGCAGAGATTTGGGATGTCTCCTCTTTGTGATGCAGACTCAAGCAAATAAATCATGTCCAACTTATCACACAAGGCATGCCTCTCAAGGCCTGATTGTCAGCGGGAGAAAAATGAGAACATAGCGAGGATGATTTTGATCTGCTCAGGGACCCGGGACAGATAAATCATTCAGTTACCTCCAGCTGACAAAGTCACTTTTTTTCCCCCCCTTACCAAAAATGTTGACATTTGAAAAGCAGCTCAAATGGTGGAATGTGATTAGCTTCATCACGAGTCCTCACATAGCGCAGTCGGTCGTTTTCAAATAATTTTTTTTAGGAAACTGAAGAGCAGAATCATTAAAAATGTCTTCTGCGTGGAGCTGAAGGTCAACTATTGATAAGTTTTTGATGAGGAAAACACCCATTTGTCAGCCACAGAACTAGATTAGATAAAGAAGTGTACCACAAACATGCTTTTTCTCATAGAATGAGACATCTCTTTTCAGCCCTTCTCTTTACGCGTTGCTGTTTTGATATATTGTAAGATTAATGTGAAGTCGTTTTGTGTTGTGAGTTGTTGTGACTCCTGAATAATGAAACATCTCACAGATACTCATCATATGTGCTCTGTGCAACAGAGCATGCATTTTTGTGTCCTTAGTTCTGAGGCCGAACCCTTTTTTGTGATTCAGGGGGCATCGCTTGCAAAGATTTGATATCACAGCGCAGTTTGTCGCACAGATCATCAGCCATTCATACATCAGAAGCATAAATCTCATATCATGGAGAGGGACTATTTTCTCTTGGATTCACATTTTGTAACACTGACATGGCCTCAGTGGAATTTAAGCCTCATTAACGAGCCATTAAAATATGCTTTGCTTTGAAAATCCAGCTCACTTTTTTTCTCTCTGTGCAGGCAAAGCACACAATGCAGCTGCACAACCTTGTGCTTGGCTTTGTTGAGTTTTCCTCAGGTAATACTGGAGCATGTGCTGCGCTGGAGCTCCTCTGACAGAAATTATTAAGTGTCTTGTTTGAGGGTGGTCTATTAGGTACACCAAACCAGCTGGAGTTCAGTGGTAAAAATCTTCCTCAGTCTGTGTGTAAGACAAAAAAATGGGGATTTGAGCAAAAGAAACTCAGTGAGAGTGCTGGAGTTTGCGTTCAGTGGAAATGTTAGCGGGTTGTGTGCAGATTTACAAACTCATTGAACGTGCTTCTGATTTTGTAGTGGATGGCTCTGCGGCCCATAATGATGGGTCTTTAACGGCGCGCAACAGCCCAAACTGCTGCTGCGATATCACTGTGGATGCAGATCAAGAGGAAAGAGGAGCTTTAAAGCACCCTCATTTTCAAGTGTGTCACATCAGATTATCTGATCAGTGTTTATGAAATGAAGTCCTCTTAATTAGTCATTTCTGTCCTTGGAAACGCAGCAACATACACACTCCACTCCTCCTTCACAGTATCATTGTGGGCTGCAGGGGACAGTGTTCATTTGTAATTGTTAATTGCTCATCTCTGCTTGAACATGCATGGATTTCACATGTTCACAGGGAGCTTTAGTAATGAAAACTGCCCCATGACATCACACCACGCAGCGCCTCCACGGACCTATTTGGATGAGGCGGCGTACTGAACAGAGGGGACCCACATGCTTGGGCTGTGGTCACGTTGGTTTTGGGGGCTTTTAGGCCTATGGTGTAATGAAGGAAAGATGGCAGAGAGCCACACGAAGAAAGGTCTATTATGAGAACAACAGCCCCCGATCCACAAGCAGGAACCCCCAGAGCACATTTTGGGACGGGAACATTCAATGTGCTGACGGCAGGAAATGTAGTTTCAGACAAGAACTGAAAGAAGAATCAACATATTGTGGTCTTTTATTTCTTTAATTCTAGTGGGTTGCCGAGACATGTAAACAATCAGATACAAAACAAAAAAAAACACGGGAGGGATTCTCTTCTTAAAGGGATAGTCCAACATTTTGGGAAAAGGTTTCGTACTGACTTTCCGACAGTGAGCATTTAAGTGAAGCACTTTATTTGTTTTCAAGAAGAAATAGTTCCACCATGTAACTCCCCATAAAACTACTAATTAATTTTTTCGCATGTGTGTTTATGTATAGACAGAGATACAGCATGTTTATTAGTCAGATGTATGATTTATTATTATTTTAGCTAAGATAAGCCAACTCTACAGGCTACAGTAACAATTAAATTTTTTGCACACATTTAGGCCTGTGCTGATGGTGTAAACCGCAGCATGAATGCTGTATGAAAATATAAGCAGGCAGAATGAGAGGCCTGTAATCAGAGGCTCCGAACACTGTGCTGACGACAGCAAACTAAATTTCCTTTCTCACCTGTTGTGTAGTGGTGGTGTCAGGTTCCCTGGAGGGGGGAGGAGATTAATATGTCACACTGTGTCTCTGATCCCTCACCCCATGTGCACTCATTACACTCTCTGTTGTGTCGCTTTTGCCCACATCCTCAGTCAGATCCAGGTTTTGACTGAACTCTAGCTGGCAGAGTACAAAAAGCTGCATCACTTTTTCCACATGTAAAGTAAAATATATGCTGCTGGCTGTTTCTTCAGACCCAGACATTGTCACTCACACTGACAGCCGCCTCCTTGTTTCTTATCCCATGAGGGAGTCATTTGGCTGAAGCATCAGGGAGCAGTTTGGGATGAAAGTAGAATTAGTGGAAAAAAAAACACTGTTTGTTTGGTTGGAAATCTATTGTTGCAGGAGGAGCCGGGGAAAAAAGAGAAAGAGAGGACTTATGTGAGACACATGTCTCCACAGTACATGAAGATCTATGCTTTCCGAGGCTGCTGCACACCAGCCAGATGGCTAATGGCTCTCTGTCTCTTTTGCAATTGAGAACTGTCATCTCCTTAAAGCACTGGTACAGCTGGAGAGCAGCCAAAACACATCTGAATACATAAAAAAAGAAGTCAATCCATGATCAATAGAGTCAAACATCCAATCAGTCAAATGGCTACACAGCATTTAGTGTGTTTGATCAGCATGTGTGAGCTCAATGAAGGATCGTCCTTTGAGTGTTCTGCTGTGTGGGATCTGAACAATGATGACAGCATGCAGGTCATGTGCCTCTCAAACTGACTCAACACGGGGCCTCAAAGATACAACATACAGCAACACAATGACACAAAGGCTGTGAAATATAATAACTCAATATGACAAGTGAACAATCTATGGATTCAAAAACTGGCACGGAGATCACTCAGCGCTTCTCTGTGACACCATCAGTCACTGAAATTGCACAGGGTAACCTTTGCAGAGGTATTTACTGAGAGGGCTGTTTCATTGAATTGCCTTCATATTGCACAGTTGTTTTTGTTTTTTGGCATGGCCCTCTGTGGAGGCAACTCTGTTTACTTGTTGCAAGTGTCGGTACAGATATAGAACAGGGAACAGAGAGAGGCCAAGAGATGAGGAAGGGAATGTCTTGAGTACCACAGTGAATGTATTTCCCAAAATGTTTCATTTGAAAACACATTTTCAAAACAGATTATCCAATTAATCTCTAATAGATAGTTAATAATTAATCAACAGACCCAACAGAGTAATACCTGTGCCATGGTAGCTCAGTATCATGACCTCCAAAGTCTGCTTACATGGAGAAATGATGAGATTAAGATAGATAGTGGCCGGGCGTGTAACACGCTAAATTACATTATGCATAACATCATCTTCTTGGCTGACAGACTTATGTACAGCAATGCAGAATGGCTGGGCTGTGTATGAATTAAAATTTGTTGTAAAAATAACATTCACTGGTCATGTAATATACTTTATCGTCACAGGGCAGGGAGCCGTACCAGCACAGAAAATGCTGGTTTCTTATTGGGCAAATTGTGCATTATCTTTAGATAAGCAGATGCTTTGATGTAGTAGGCAGTTGCTGTGTCTGTCTTCCCTTACGAGTTTTGAATTAACTTTCAGACCAAAGATGACAAGAATTGTGACAATACAGATTCTACATTACATTTGCATTTCTCATTTACATATGAATTGCATGGGTTTATGTATATTTTCCCCCGCATTCCTAACAACTGCCAGCTTTTGTGGAAAACGATTGTTATGTGATATATACTGCTCGTAGACATCGCTCATTTACAATCACACCACATAGGATGCGAAGAAGTATAGCAAGAGCTACTTCTTTGATGATTATGCAAATTGTCCCTGATTATATAATGAGGATGATTTTTAACAGAGAAGGTGAAAGTTCCCACCTGTTTCAAACACTTGCCACATCATCCCTCCCTGTTTCACAGCCCAAGCCTGCAGGACATAGACCCTTTTATGTTTGATTAATGGCCAGAGCTGCCTTTTACGGCCTCCGACACCTGCGGGTCAGAAACCGTACACACCTACAAAGAGAGTCCATGCGTAACCCTTTGAACCAGTTCTTTCTCCCCTCTGGTCGTTCGTGGCATTCCTCCTGCTCCGACGATGTTATTGCTTTTTGTCTGTACCGGCCTGCACGAGGCCAACGCAGCCTGGCAGGTGTAATGGCCGGTGTCAGATATCATTCTCCCTGCTGAGGGGTTTAGGCAAACCACTCAATTAATTTCAGATGAAAAGTGGACGGCCACTGAAAGGTCATCCTTGTTCATTAACCACAGTTGCTGTCAAATCTGCATTAGCATAATTCTGTTGTCTTTGGCATAAAGGGATATTAGCATTGTTGCCTCTGTAAAGGTTGGATCGATGTCAAAATGGAGCAAACCAAATGACTTTGAGTCCACTGTTACTTACATAAAATGACAACTTGGTCCTGTTTCTGGATGAAAGATGAGGTCTCTCTCAAGGTCTTTGCAGGAGGAGAGGGAGAGGAAGAAATGGAAAGGGAGAGGGAGGGACCGGCAGAGGACTGCGCCCTGTAGTCCGCATGCTGTAGTCATTAGTTTGTGTGGTGGGGAGCTTTATTGCTTCCCACTCGTGTTAAGTCAATCCAACAATTTACTCTGCTGCCCTCGCTCCCTCTCCTCTGACAGTTTCATGTACGACTGTTATGTCTATGGACGTTTCTGGTCAATCAGTGCAATGTTCTGGATGGGTGAGCCAGCGGTCTGTCAGCCCCCTGGTTGAGGCCGTACAGTTCCTCGAGGCAACATGAGGGTGGGTGGAGCTCTTCATCTTGGAGCCCTTCACTGAATGGCTGCAGGCCAGTGGCTAGGACGGCCTCCAGCGATTGATGTCATCGTGGCTTTTCTGGTATCAACACCCTCAGGATGTGTGCTCAGCCGTGGTTGTTTGTTTCTGTAGGACAACAGCAAGTCGCAGTACCATCCAAGCATTTTGCAATGCCCCCTTTGTCCCCTCGTCCTTATTTTAGCCTGCGTCTCACCGCTCTTAGCTAAACATAAGTGAAGCTAAATGGGAGACAAAAGCTAGATGAACTGTAATGTGGCGGCAGCTTTTTAAACACTGATTACAGGGGTCGACAACAAAGGCCTATTTTTGTGCTGCAAAAGTTGCTGACCTGGAGCTGACGGGGGACGATTATGTTTCACACAGCTCCTGCAGGCTGTTCTGTCCTGCTCACACAGCCCCCGAGGCAGCCTCACTATCACATTTTCCACCAAAGGGCATCAGCTACTGCGCTTCAACCTTCAGACTGTGTTTTTGTCTCTTCTGCATCTGGGCTCACGCGTCACAAGGTCACCGCAAGAGACAGCAGAAGCCTTTTTGCAGCTGGCTGACTGTCACATCTTGGCAGGTTGGATCTCCATAATATTTGACGACAGGGGAAGTGACTGTCAGCTGCTGGCCGCGTCTTCTCCAAATCCTCTCAAGCCTATTGACTGTCCATCACTGTCTTCCTGTTTTCATTGATTTTTCTCTTTTGATTGCCGCTCCCCGCTCTTCCTACACCCAACTCATCACTCCTCACTGTCTTTTTTTTTCACACTATACATCTGTCTTTTGGTCAGCACAGCCTCTCTTGGTTCCTCTGAAGGTAAATATGAGTCACTGTCTCGGGTGAACAGTGAGTACATTGCCCTCATTACAAAGAACTTTTGCCAAAAGTGGGGAAACAGACTTTAATCTAAATTATTCTAATTATTCTGACCTAAATTTCGAAGTGCAGCACATTAACACACAGCACATGTCTGTTCTGTAGTAGTCTATACACTTTATATATTGTCATAGTGTAAGCCAAATAAATTTAGGGGCTGTACTAAAATTGTTGTGGGGGTGAAGTTATTCCTATTTTTGTTGAGCACACACACCCCACACACCCCTTCACCTTCTCAGAGTGATATATTTTTTTGGCAAATGTAACAAAATGTTGATTATTCAAGCCACTCTATTTTTACATTTAAAAACAGTCATTACATCTACAGATTGTGTGAAACGAGCACAGGTGGCAGCTCAGATGCTTCTGATGGACTGCCACACTGCAGTATTTAAGTATTCTCCCCCAAAGCTTCATTCTGCTTCATAAAAATATATATGATTTTAATGATTATATAACCTTGTATGTATGAGATCAGATGACAGTCCCTTTAAATAAATGATCATGATTCCTGAGTCCCCCCCAACCCCTCTCTCTCAAGTAATTTTCTTACAGTCCCTTACATTTTATGTACGTGAGGTAAACCTCTGACCCTGCCAAGACTTTATGCCATGCTCGCCCAACCACAGAGGATATGACGGTATATGAGCATGAGTAAGCCTATACAAAATGTGAGTCAGACAGTATGTAGCAGGGTATAATATTTGGCAGTGCTGAATGTTTTAATGTCCCTTGGAACCATAGAGTCACTTTCATCCAGTCAGAGTGAATTATTCACAACTGTAGTTTCACCAGGACTACAGGAGAGAAAAACACACACGGATCTTTGCTTTTTGTTCGGGCTCATGTGCATGCTCACACGCATGAAAACCCCTCGCTGAGCGTGGATGCCGTCTGGCGCAGAGGCATCTTCTGCGGAGTCAGATTACCTGTCATGCAGGGGGTTGCCATGTCTGATGAGAAGCTGAATCCTGCTTCAGTGGTGAAACACAAAACACAGTGTTATTTTCTGCTTGCAGGCCTTTTCTTGCATGTGACAGATAAAGTAAAGAAAATTCCCCTCATTTCCCCAGTCTAACAGCACTGCTGCGGTGACTCTATCAGCGATTTTCTTCTGTTTTGACCCGGAGTAAATCAATGGATCGCCAACACCACCCCCTCAGGGAGGATATGAATGGCTTGCCAGTCTTTCATTGGCAAATAAAAATTCTCTGGCAAATATAAATTCCCTGCAGGTGCCGCGTGGTACCGGTGCGGCACAAGCTGCTATTTTGACACAGGTCCACTGACTTCCTTTCCATTCACACGCCGGTGGTGGCTCCTCTTCATTCTTGAGGCATTCAGTAAACTACTTGACTGTAATTACTCCACCAGCTTCTCCTTTATTCTCAATACTCTCAACATGTAGGCCATTAAACCCATGCTTTAAAGATCAGACGCTGGCACATTGTTCGCCCGTTAATTTAGGGCACAAATGAAAAGCAGCAGCGCGGTCTCACTTCACCTAAATTAACTTTATTGATCATTTAAGCCGGACATAAGTCAGAGAGATATCCTTGCACATCGCCACTTGCCTTTCATGCTGTTTTGCCATTTCAGCCCCATGACTAGAGTGTGATGCTTTTGCAGTGTTTTCTCATAATTTCTTTGACTTGCAAAGATTTATCATGTTTTCCCCAGTATGTGGAGCTGCGTGTTTGTAGTTTCTCCTTCCATCGGAATCGAAGCTTAATTAAAAACAAAGTGGCTCAGGGTTTAAGGAGCTAAAGTTTTGCTCATTTATTATCCTTGATGAGTTAAATGGAAAGCTTTAATAGACTATTTGTGGGGTGCCATAAAGAATGTATCCTTAATGACTTCCATGAATGAGGTGAGATATAAACGAGTGGTTTCTTCACTTTGCAGTTTCTTTATATCCATACTTGAACTGTTAATAGTGTTCACCAGCCAATCAGTCAGCAAATCATCATTCATCTTCACAAACCACATATAAGTGATCATCATAGTAAGGCACGCAATCAGAGAGTATCCGGGATGATAACAGAAGTTGGAAAGTGTACTGACATTGTCGCCCTTTAATGTGCAGGAAGATGCATTTTCACATTTCCAAGTTTTAGCTTGAAGTTTTGGTGAAAAATTGATGAGCAAGTATGAAATTATTTAAATATGACTCATGTTATTTATAATTTAAACAAACTTGAACATTATTTTTGTCCCTGTCCAAGCATATCTTTGCAGGAAAAGTGTTTGCTTCTATCTGCAAAGTCTGAGTGCATGTCTTAGTGTGCATTTACATCAAATGTGTGTGTGTTTTTTAAAGTGCATCTTATACAAAATATCAAGGTGAAAAAAAATACAAGCTTGCAAGGCAATTTCCAGTTGTCCACTCACTTAGCCTTAATTCTGGTGTTCACTCTTGTCTGAGATGTCACTGTGTGCCGTATATCGATAGACTTGTGCTTGTTGTCTTTGTTATGGAACCTCTTTGTCATTTCTGTATGGCAGCATAATCAGTTTTTCAATTGGGAGTGGGTGGAGAGAAGAAGGTGGAAAGCTGGAAAGAAAAGATCAATGAATGACTTAATTTTTTACAAACAATAGCTCTTTATTTCAGCACGTAGGAGCTCCTCATTTTGAATGAGCAGAGGTATTAATCATTGTGTGAAAAGACATTCATGCAGGCACTACATGATACTAATGGCTAGGTGATAATGTTGCATTTACCAAAAGTGCAGGATGTAGCAGTCCTCCTTCTTACCATAGATCACTGTTAGTGCTCATAAAATGAAGGTTTCAGATGTTAAAGAATAAAGGACTAATCCCTTAGGGGACATCCGGCTCTAATCATAAAGTTCTTAGACCATCATTTACCAGCCGCCAAATGTAAACATTTCAGTGTGTGTGCAGCAGAAGGAAAGCTTAGGCAGAGACAAGAGCAATGTTGAAAATGCTTTATTGGACGGCAACAGAAAATTATTTTTAAAAATGGACCTTTATTACTGCTTCTCACATTACCAGGTAATCTTTTTGACAGGCTTTTATTTCAGCTGCAAAGCTGATAGTACAACTAAAACAAATGTGTCTCTGTGGGAAATTAGAGTGAAAAACATCCACTGAATTTGATTAAGCCCAGCAGCTAGAAACCAGACCCATCAGGAAACATGAGCAGTGGTTTAGCTCGTGGCAACAAGGGGCAACGCTGCATTTTGGATTCATCCTCACCACTACACTGTATCAACTACCCATCAAGGTTTGAAAGTGAAGCAGGATTCATCAACTTCATGGCTTAGTAAGCCTACAGTCACTACTTTAAATGTATTTATAGACCAATTTTGGATGACATTTCCAAAAAAGACCACTATTCTGTTTTGAGGTTGCTCAGTTTAAAACTCCGAAGTTGAGTAAGTGGGATTCTTGTGAGGTTCAGGGATGAACAACATCTATGTGTTTCCAAAACTGTTGAACTATACCCTCAAAGTAATTTTAGTCTGCACTCGTTGTGCATCATTTTGCAAGAAACAAACAATCAAATGCCAATTACTTGAAGTGCAATTTCCAGAATATTACATGTCAAGTAAACCAGAAGTCATTCCGTACCGTACTCCATATTTTACATACAAACAGTACGTAAACAAGGCGCTCGTCTCAGACAAGGACTTCCCAAACTTTTATCTTGTACGAGGAGTTTCTCTAGTGGCTTTTTCCCTCCAGCAACAACTGCTCAAAGGCTCTCACCGCTGCCTCACACACATTATCCGCTTTGACCTCCACTCAGGAGTTTCTAAGTCAACGACTACCAGTGTTAAAGTTGACTTTGCCACGAACAGTTGCCATTCAGCTTCCACTCAAGCTTTCAAGCCCTGCTGCTTCACCTCTGCTGCCACCTCGGTGTACCTAAGCATTTTCCTTTCATATGCCTCATCTGCTGCATCCTCCCATCACACTGCAAGCTCCTCAGAAATCACAACCCGCTGTGCTGTCTGTCCACAACACCTAGTCTGACTTTAAGGTCTGATTTTTCTCCAGGACTGGCAGCTCACTCCTCAAACAGATTCCCATTTCCCTCGACAGCTTCCTGCCCCAAAAATTCACCGCCTCTTTTCACTTTCATGAAAATAGTAATAACTTCCTCCTTGTGAGCCAACAAATTAGATTTTTACGTATTTCCTCTCGGTGGTTGCCGCTCATGGTTATGGTGCACTGGGACAGACTAAATTAATGTGTAACTGTGCAAAAATAGGAGAGTCCTCCCCCAGTATATCTTTTCATCTGAATTATTGGGTTGGTGTTAGAGGGTAGCACATCACAGCTGGCCATCTCTTTCACTTTGTCTCCATGTCCCTGACCTGCCTGCATTCTTCTCACATGTGTCTTCATCTGTATATGTACCTGCCACTTAGATATCTTATGTAACTAATACATGACAGTGACAGATTTTTAATAGACTGCGGGTACAAATAAAAAATTACATTTTTCAAAGGAATATTTTGACGTTTGGGAAGTTCGCAGACTTTTTTTCTTTCCCGGATTTAGATATGATCATCAATAGCTACCATTCTCATGTCTGTACATTAATAATGAAACTATATCCAATAGCCTGTGAGCTTAACTCATGGGGGGTGGGGAGAACCAGCCGGGCTGCTTGGTGTAGTTTCATATTTCAACAAGAACGCAAATATCTACACTACTCCTAGAGAGAACTTGTGTCAGTGAAATGCCTCCTTCATTTTGTGGGAATAGATAAGTGTGCACTGTTACCATGACCTGCAAAACCAGCATGGCAACCTGCAGCCCTGAAAACAGGGATTCTAGACTGAGAAACTGAGGTGTGATGTTTGATTGTCAAGATGTCAGTGTGCAGCACTCAGTGTAATTTTGCTGTTTGTTTTCGAGGCAGCCCTATCACTGTATTCAGACACACTGCTGTTGAGGAAACATTTTTCTCCCTGTCCTATGTGTCTTGTTCCCACATCAATCACTTTGGCCCGGACGGGTCCCCGCTGAGGTTGATGATGAACCTTAAATGATGAAAAAGAAGAAATAGAAAGAAAGAGAGAAAAAAGCTGAAGAAATATAGCAGAGCAGCACAATGTAGAGGGACATTTAGAAAAAAGTGGGAAGAAGACGTTTAGATTTCTTGGCATTGCTGCTCCAACTTTACAATTGTTATCTAGCTAAATGGACAAATAATGAACTGATGTATGCTCAAGCAGGAATCCTACAGTACCTGTACCTGTAGTGTCTTAACATTTTGTCTATTATTATCTTGTTTACCAGTTCTTTTAGTCAGGCCATTCACCTTTAAGGCCTTCAGATCACTCTCACAGGCCATCTCAAGGCTTTGATTCCCGTCCACCACCGATGATCACATTGTGGAAGTTGCGCTCTGAATGAAAGACCTCTGCCTTTTAGAACGGCTGATATGATTTGATGCCATCTATCTACATGGTGGTTGATTGCCCCTGACATATTTAAAGGCTGTGTCACCGTCATTCATCCTTCACTTTGACATGGCTGGGGGAATGAGAGGGGCCGCACAACCCAGCGCGGGTAACATAAAGGTGGCTAATGTGACGTGGCATGGAGTGATTCACATCGACTACTACCACACTTTCAAATCATCATACGTGAAAGGAGTCAAAGGACGATAAGCGACCTTGTGTGCAGACACGCGGGCTAATCTCTCGTAAGGCAGGGAACACGTTCGTGCTCATGGATGCAGCTTGCGTGCTCTGAAGCACTTCCTCGCCATGGCACGCTTTGCTGTCACTGTGCGCAAACATGAACTAATACCAAATGCGCACACAAGGGTCTCACATGGGTACTCTCTCCGAGAGGGGGCATTGTTGGAGAAAATTAAAAGAAAATAGTGAAGACCACAAGCGTAATGGCTGAGCCGAGGTTGAACTTTGATCTCCCCCCTGATAGGAACAGGCAGCCGAGTCTTTTGGAAAACTCGAGAAGGCAGGTTTCAGTTGGAGGCGTAGGCCCTCTATTCATACTCAAACCCGCCATCAAGACCTTGGCTGTAATACCCCTGGCAGCCAAGTCAGCATTATATAATGCATATGAGAGTGTCTATTGTGAAAACAGAAGAGACTGCTGTTAATGGCTTAAGGGCAGTAAGTGACCCAAACAGAGAAAATCAATTGTGGAATTACTTGCAAGCAAAGCAACAACTGCATATAAATGAAGAATGGATGGCAGTCGGAGCAAAAATCACAAGCCTATTAATACCAGTGCGGAGACTTTTTACCACAATACTGTTGACAGCATGATATTAAACTGTGACAGGCTTCTGGGTATTACTGCTCTCATTTTGCTGAACAAGACACAGGACTCATAAGCCTGGCACACGACTTACGAGTCCATGAATTCTCATGTCATTTGCCTGCTCAATGCAATTAATAATGACTGTCTAAGATGAGTTTTTTTGTGCAATAGCAGTCAACCAATCATGCATTCTGGTCATTGGCATCTCTGTGCTTATCTTTACTGAAGCTCTGTGTACTCGGCTGGCGTTAATGCCTCACTGACTTTGGGGATGTAGATGTTGGCCTAAAGTGGAGAAATGAGGCAAGCAGAGCATTTGGAAAACAAGTTAACACTACACCCATTTGGGATAATGGGTTGCTGTACATCATGCATAGCCTTCATTCATAGCTTCTCAAAGGTACCTCAGGAGGGATAAGTGATCTTGTTTAATAAGAGCACTTTCTGTTGATACTGTTGAGGTGTTAATGCATGTGGACACGCTTCACAGAATCTCATGCGAGCAGTCATGATTTTCAAAGCAAAACATCACATGTGCGGCCCTCTCAAAGGCCGCTTCACTTCAAAGCCAGACTATCATTCTCCATGGAGAAACTCTCGTATATGCCGAAGATTTGACTTCACTTTTTAAAAGGTCCTTTTTTTTATCTCAGCTCTCTGAGGTTGGCCAATTTCCAGTTCTGGCTATGCAGCCAAGTGCATTAAGCCACACAGATGAAGTGCCACAGCCAACCAAGCAAAAAAAACAACTTGTGCCTGCCTCCTCTGGGCGGGGTGCAGACGGCCTGGTTTTGGTTTAGACTCCATAGAGCCTGGGGCGGCCAGGGACTTGGCCACCATTAATTATCACTAATGAGTTGAGCATGAGTGACCTGATGATGATGGACTGTACATCCTCTTCATGGGCCAGAGAGGATACAACACTGTGATGGGACATTTGGGGATATGTGGCTATGCTGGTTAGCGGGGTGTAGCGACAGAGATGCATTTTGATGGTGAAGATGAATGATCACTGAGAGAAGAGGAGGATAAGCACCATGACCAGAAGTGCAAGTCTCCAAAATCATCACGCTGATCGGTGTTTTTCCGTTTCAGAGCAAACTGTGAGTGTGAGGTCAGAAGCCTCTGGACTCCGCAGTCTGAGCTGAGCACTGTTTGTGTTCTCAAAAGACTTCAGTATCCGTGTTTTGCTGTTTTAAACTTTTAGGTGAACCCCACCTCAGGAACTGAGCGAAGAGTTGAACACTGAACTTGGCCGTCTCAACAATGACTCCCTTTTTGCATTTATATTCCTGGCATGCAGTGTGTATGAATCTCACAGCTCTGCAGAGTGAAGCAGGAACAGAGGAAAAGAGGGATACTGTGTGAGAGATTGTATGTGCACGTTCTGCAGATGTGTGTGTATGTGTGTGTGTGTGTGGAAGGATGAGTTTGTGACTTTGTGTGCACATTCCAGCTCTGCGTCTGTGTATTTGGATTTGAAGTGGCTGCTCCCTGCCAGCCGGTCTCCTCCGCCCTCCGCACTTCTCACAGCAGAGCCAGTGTGCCTGGGGTTGGGGAGAGGCTGGGAAAACATGTTGGGGAGAGCCCGAAGAAGCAGAAGGGAGACCCAGCCTACCTGGTGCATGCGGCCGGAGTCAGTTGGTGTCGGGCAGAAAACCAAAATATGATACCGTCAATATTTGCTTTGGCTCGGTTTGTGTGTTCCGTTAAAGCCTGTGCTGCTGGCACGGGATGTGACATTTTTAACCTGCAATAACAGTCCTGCTTTGGGAGCATATCCTTGTTTGAATCCTGTTGCATGCATCTCTTTTTTTTCTGTTTTCTATTTATGATGCATGAGGCAGCAGCTCAGCCTCCGTCTCTTGAGATTTATGGGTTAAAAATGTGTGAGGACATGTTTTTTTGAAAGGTGAGCTCGCATGATGGATTTAGTGAGCGATATTGCAAATTGCTCAATTACAGCTTGGCCGATGTTCACCCTGAAGTATGAGAGCGATCGCTCATTCTCAAGACTTAACAAAGACGACATTGTTTTTTTTTTGCTTTTTTTTTGCCAGACTTTCAGCATTTTCCATAATAAGCAATAGAGTCGGGGTCACCGGGGCCCCTCCCCTGAGGTTTAGAGCATTGTTCAAAATTGAATGATCACAGTTCTGATACGCGTGCTCTCACATTATCAAAGTGACAGGGACATTTGCTAACGGAGGGCCTGAACACTGAGGGTCACCCCCCTGGAGGAGGCGCTGGAGGTAGGGGGGCGCAGCGGGGAGCAGCCCACAGCCCCAGGCCTCATCACTCTCTGCCAGGCATGGCCCACTTCCAGTCAGTGTCTGTGCTACATGCAGCCACTTTGCAAAGGCAGAATGATAGATTACTCTAGGTGAGTCAAACAATTACAGAGCGATTTGGGGCTTTAAGCTTCATAAATTGCTAGTCTCCCACCCTGAAACAACTCAGAGAAAAGTAATGAATCAACATTCAGAAAAGGAAGACAGATAAACTGCTTATGGAAATCTTTGATGTTAATAATTGCAATATTAGGAGAAAGAGTGGTGTTTTTCTTTTTTTTTTAAAACGTCTGTGCTCTGTTTGCTTTTTCTTCAGCGTACTGGTTTAGAAAGGCTTAAAAAGGCATAAACGTGCACATGCACCAGGCTGACAAAGTCAAACCCGTAAAAAAGATAAACCCTCATTTGAACTCCTAAAAAACACCATGACATTGTGTTTTTATCCTCATATGAGCAGGAGCTTCATACACTTCAGCACTGTGCAGGGTGTTATCACGCAGGTGACTGATAACTGGCTTGTCCGCCTGCTGTGAATATGGCAAAAGCAGCATTTAGAAAAGAAAGGGGGAAGGAGGGAGCAGACCATGTGCTTGACGTGACTCTGTAGTGACGCACGAGACGCCAGGGGTTTGGCCTGTTTGCCGGGATGGCAGCAGTTATCAGATTATTTCTGCCGGTTTGCAGACATGGGACTCCTCGGAGGAGCAGCAGCGGGAAAATGGAGATAAATCTTGCGGCTGGCAGTCAGGTGTTGATGCAGACTGGATATTACACATACAGTGGTTTACATGTGTGTCTATGTGTGTGCACCATTTAAGACACGACACAAAGGATCATGGAAGGAGAAGTTGAGGAAAAACCTCAGAAGCAGTTGAATGTAGACGAGAAAGTGGCCAGTTCGGAAAACAGAAAAGTGCTATTTTTAATGTTTACTGTGGTCTGAGTGAGCAGTTACTGTGCACCACAGGAGCCACAGGAATGAAACATAGGTGGGCATGACCACATTTTAAAGGACAGGCCTCGTGTCGCGCTATGTTATTCTTATTATCAGCAAAACTCAGCCATGTCTTAGTCAGACATCTGAATCTTTCAGACTCCCCAACGTTTCCTGTGGCACTCAAGCCCATTTGTTTCCACTGAAGATAAATCTAAAAAAATGGGTCACAAATAAATAATTTTGAGTTTTGAAAAAAAGGCTCAGTCATTTCGTAAAACAGCTGGGCACTGTAGTTTTTTTTTAGCAAATTACTTAAACCGGAGGAAAGGGAGCAAATACTGGGGACTGTTTTCAGGTGTGGATTAATGCACATCTGGTGCTCGAGGGAGTCCTCAGCAGCAGGGCAGCTTATGTGGGATTGACTCAAAATAAACTACAGTGCCCGTGTTCATTGTAATTACAACACCCAGTGTGATGAGGTGACATTAAAAACATTGTGTTAGTATCTCATGAGATTCCTTAAAAATACAAGGACAGAGAACTGTGTCATTGAAAGAGCAAGACATGTTACACATCCTTAAGCCTATACATCCTCCAGTGAACGGGCCGCTCTGTGGATTACAAACTGTGGTGTCACCGTTCATCATCGCTTCTTACATCTAGCCTATTGCGTGATTTTGCCCAGAATACTTTGAATCATCCTCTGTTCCCCTCATTGCAAATGTCCTGCATGCCGAATGTATCCTCTTTCACTGTTTTGTAGGTGACATTTTCCCAAGCAATGCACGGAAATGACAAAGAATGGAGAAATGTGGACGCTGCAGCTTTTTTT
>JAOXYL010000090.1:18521611-18545016 GCA_028564955.1 Terapon puta
ATATGATGTCACCCCATTTAAAATGACCCAGAGGAGACTATCCCCTTGCAGCAAATCTCATTTTATGACATTAGTCATATCCTTTAATTACCCCAGTGCCCTCAGTGCTAAATGAGCAATTACTTCAGAACATTGTTGCATTTAGCGGGATTGCTGCGTCTGTTTGTCAAAAGTTCAGAGGCTCTTCATATTTTTCAGTTGTAATTCACAGCGACTCCATCCTCCTTTTTTACTGTAATGCAACAGACCACAGAGACCCACTTTTTCCCCCCTTACCTCCCCGTATCAGATTATATGAGATAATTGTGAGGAAGCAAATAGCGTAGTCCAGCTTTTTGAGATTCTCCCAAAAAGCTCACAGAGAGGTAGAGCAGGGTGAGCAGAGAGATTACGGCTCAGTGACTTCAGATTTTTCCCTGCTGCTGCTGATTGCCAGCATTGTCTGGAAAGCATCCTGCGGGAAGCGTTCGACTCATGGATATTACACACAGACTTATTACCCTTGACAGAAGAAATGAGATGAAAAGAGAGAAATAATAGCGAAAGAGCCACTACCTCGGGGTGGAATAACACACAGCCTGCAGGAAGGCTGGTTTCCCTCTGATTGGAGAAGATTACATAATTCAAGTCGTGTCCTTGTTGTGCGTCGGTCACCCGTCACAAGTCCTCCGTTTGTGTGTGTGTTTGAGCGTGTGGCCTATTGTGTGCTGGTGGCTCGCATAGTATGCACTCGCGTGTGTGTTCTTTGCTCGACTTATTCACGTCTGTCTTTTTTTTTTGTTGCAGCGATTCAGTGGCCACGGTCTCCACTCAGCTGACCTCTCCTTTCTTTATTACCTATCCCTCTATTATCGTTGCTTCTTTTAGCATTAGCACATTGATGCTCACTCATAAGTTCTGCACTTTTATTGCTCAAAGTTAAAGGACCAGATTAAAGTGGAAAAAAAACAAACAGCAGCAGTACAAGCAACAATCAAATACGCATCAAAATGCATGAAAATCTTAACAAAAGTTAACATTATATCAGTAGCTAATTCTAGCATATTAGTGCTTTTATAAGTAGTTTAAAATAGGTTTGTAAAGTTCAACCATTTGAATGTACATTATCCATAAGCATGTTTCCATCCATCTGTTTTTATATACATAATAATGATGATTTGCACATCAAAGAAACACGCCTGAAGTTTTCTGGCTGAAGTGAATGTGGCCACCAAGGGGCAGCAGATACACAAGAAGGGCACATTTTCCCCCGAGAAAGTTGTTATGAGGAAAGTGTTGGTGAGCAATTTCCTATTTAGACATCCAGCGAATACAGAGCAACATCATGCAGCCACCTTTCAGCCGCTGGATTTTTATTCATACCTTCACTCTCCTGTACAGTCTGTTTTGGTCTCCATCAACTCCTGAGGGAAATATCCGGCTCTGTAGGCGCTAAAAGCTTCGCTGTGTTCACCAGATAGTCACTAACTGTGTGTATTTGGTGACAGGCAGGTAGCATCCACTGACTTCTTTTGCTCAAAACTGCTGAGCGCTGCAGCCGGAGTCTGAACCACAATATTTAAACTGTGAGGTGGTAAAATCCACCGAACCAACCACAAGTTGAAATGGGTTGGGTTGATAATTCTTTGAGGGTTTGTAATGAAATGGTCCTTCTGCCGCTACCAAAAGCCAAGCCAAACACAGATATTGATTAATACAGCTTCATGAATCTTAAATTTAAATAGACATACCCTCACACACTTGTGCTTAGCTAGAAGAGAACAGCTCACTGATTGAGCTCCATGTTAAAGACCTGGGTGAACAAAATCTTTTTTTTTTCTGTTTGTGTCTTGATGTCTTGGTGTCAAATGGACATCTGCTTCAAGGACTGTCAATGATGAGGTGTGACTTCAATCAAGAAAATCTAATCTAATACATGATTGTACGCACGCACCTTTCACAGGTAACAACTGGAACAGCAACACGCGGAGGGCAGCAGGGTGACGAAACGATTAATTGGATGGTTTAAGCCTCAGCAAGCAGAGCGTCAATGTCCTTGAGGGAAGCGTGAGACAGTGACTCCCGATCAGCTCTACGAAGTGCTGTAGTGTATATGAGTCCTGACCCGCGCCCTCTGTTTGGAGGATATTGTCAACAAAAGACCAGCACAGTATCACATTCATTCTGCATTCATTGTAGCTCATTATTTAGAGGGAGAAGAGGTTAGATGCGTTTGACAGTAGGCTCATCTTACTGAAAGTCTGTAAACACAAATATACAGTCAGAATGCATTTCCTTTGGGGGTTTACTCATACTTGGAACACGTCAGGTGGCTTGTTCATTTGTCTGTATCAAGGACAGCAAGAGCATCCCCAGGACGGAGGTTTCCTGAACGCCCAGCGAAAGGAAATATTCAGTTTGGATTTAGCTGAACACATTGTTCTCTCTGCAGAGCGCATCCCACTTCAACTAGACATGAAGCGCCTGGGATTAAGACTTTTTAATTACTAATAATTATCTGTGTATGTCTGCTTTTGTGTGCATGCACTTCAGTGTTGTATGCAATGCAGCTAGTTATTAACTTGTTTGGAGCTACTGACTATTAGAGCTGGTGTGTTTGCCTGAATTTGTGATTCATTTGGTGCCTTCTTCCCTCCGTTGATTTCCTAATTCAAACAGACATTTGCGTGTGCGCATGTATTTTCTCACAGGACCCGTGGTTGCACAGACCTAACTCATTAAAGATGTGCGGCCACCTCAGACCATACTGTGGTCACCTGAGACCCCAAACCAAGACCATACCTCTGGAGATCCACAGTGTCTTCAGGCTTAACAACACCCCTTCAAAATAAGAAACTGCCTCATATTGACACCTCTGTTTCAGCCATTTAGACAAGCAAAGGCATTCTAACACGTCTTAACGCACGTCACTGCTCTGTTTCCCACTTTCCATCTCGCTACGTCTCCCTCTATGATCACTCGCTTGGTATACATATGGTAGCCATCTGGCCTGGCAGAACAGAGCCAGAGCCTAGAGTGGGGCAGCACTACTGTGATCCATGTACAGTAACAACACGATTAACCCTTTAGAGCCGTAATGTTGCACTAAAACTGTGTTTTCTTCTTATGCTGTGTTTGCATCATACTGTATTTGTCTGAGCGCCGCCACGAATCGAATACCACAGTCGAGTCCAAACTACATCTTGCTGATCAAAGCGCTGCTTTAGTGGGCCTGTTTGTAAAGTACATTCACGCTCTGCTAGATCAAAGTTCGACTTGGCTGTCTCTGTATCTAGTCCGTCTGTGAAACCCAAAGCCAGCGCTCCTGCAGAGCTGCAGTGTGTTTGGGGAAGCGCACTTCCTTATGTGTCCCTCCAAAATAGATTTAAGTGCAGGGTAGGAGCCACATCGAGGTCACCGTCCCTGCCCCACTGCTCTAGTCAACCCCAAGACCAGTCAGAGTGGATCCAGACCATAGTAGTATGCCCTTTTATAGATGGAACACAGAGTAAGAATGAGTGAAAATAGAAATAAAAAACAGGATTTTGTTTTGTTTTTTCATTTCTATACAGCATTAGTGTCACTGCAATATTCAAGCTTTAAAAATGAATGAATGAATTTTAAATGA
Source organism: Terapon puta (assembly GCA_028564955.1). Lineage (NCBI taxonomy): Eukaryota > Metazoa > Chordata > Actinopteri > Centrarchiformes > Terapontidae > Terapon > Terapon puta. The sequence goes on from JAOXYL010000090.1 coordinate 18,525,219, forward strand.
ATGAATACAGCAGCTATTCATTGAATGTGAAGCATTCTTGTTTTCATTCTTGCCTAAATAAATACCAAGCTACCGTTTAACTTAGCAGAGAAAAATTCACACTCATCATGGGGCTTCACAAATCTACTACATAATAGTAGAGATGAGAGGAAAATAGGAGAGAAATAGTCTGAGCTGTCCACAAACATGTGGGCGCACTCCCACACAAACTGGTCTGGTCACCCTACTGTACATACAAGGTGGTATAAGACCGCTTCCCAACACTGTTCCCTAAACATCTAATCCAAACACTACTCATTAACAAAAAAGAACTCAGGAGGCAGTGTGCTGTCTTTTTGTATTTGTTATAATATTTAGGCTAAACGTGACTTTTTTCTCTGGTAGTGAATGTGGAATATGCATTTGCACCATGCACTGGATCTTTTCCGTGCAGCTGCCTATCACAGGATGTAACTAAGGTGCATGTAGTGACATCTTAATGGGAACTCCTGCACTCATTACTTCTTCTCCAGTGACAGCGTCATGCCTGGAGCGTCGTTCAGCCTCCTCTCTTCTCCGCTGAAGAGCTGCCATATGGCAAACACGCTTGGTCCGCTTAAAGTGGCAAGTGCCCGGTATCGTCTCTCACGTCCCAAAACAACTGTCGTGTTATTGTGATTAGGGCCGGTAAACAGCTGAAAACGGCGGGTGCAGTTTGAAACCTGAAAGCATTATGTTTCCAGGGAGATTTCTGGTGCAGTGACAGTCAGGGGGAAGACAGTGACAAGAGTTCTCATCACGCAAGCACACAGAGAGAGAGAGAGAGAGAGAGAGAGAGAGAGAGAGCAGCTACTGTCGGTGGCATGTAAGAGCTCCATCAGTTCCTCCCCGAGGGTAGACAGTGCCTTGCATTAGGACGCAGAGAGCCAGTGAGTCACCTTGCCTGAGTCCATCCTGAGAGCATCCAGCACTTCACTGTCAGCTGGTCCTGTTATTCCCCTGCACCAAGGTTAAGGAGCTAGACATTTAAAGCTTAAATGTAACGCTTAGGTGTTTCTATTAATGTTTTTTTTTTTTTTTTCATTGCATGTACCAGATCTATTCAAGCAGCTACACCGTACATGTGATCACTGGTATGGCTGACTGCAACAACCTCAAACAGAAAATCACATCATGTGCAACACAGATAAAAAGATAAAATATATAACGTTGATTATGGGGTCAGTGCTAAAGTGAATGATGCTTTTCTTCATCTGTTACCCAGCTGTGGGAATTGTTGCCACTGTAGTGCAATATCGAGCCCAGTCACACTTTTGGTCTGCTCACATCAGAGGAGGCGGGTCATGATTCCTGCGGTCACGCTCTGAGTGGGCTATTCACTGTGGTGTATAATTGTTTGAGAAAAGGTGGGCGTGGGGAAGGTGCCAGGGTAGCCCCCCTGCCGCTTTAAACACTTTAAAATGGATTTCCTGGAGTTTGCACAAACGCTCAACAATGAGTGTGCATTGCGAGCAATAAAAGCAATAAAGGAGGTGTTTCAGAGTAATCCCGGAGGACAAGTTCCTGCGGAAACAGAGAGAGAATTTCTTTCCTTCAAAATTGATGTTGTTGGCTTCTTGGAGCTTTGGCTAAAAACTGCAGCTGTTTCGGACACCTGACACTGGTGCAGCAGATGGTGATGTCTCCTGCTCTTTGTTCCACGGTCGCGCAGTAGCTCTTCAGCCTGACGTGAACAAAGATGTAGATGGGATGGTGCCACGGCTGCTGCTCTGTCAGCAGCTGCTCTGTTGGTTTATAGGCTAAATAACTCTGACTTATTACCAAGAAACCTGCTTCCAGATGTTTTGGCCACACAGTTTTTATTACCTGTCTGGTGCTGGGTGAATAGCAAGCACAAAAGTAGAGTATTATCAGAAGCCCACCTTTTAAAATCAGCATTTTTTAGAAGAAGCTGTACACAGCCCAATCACAGTCCAGTCTGTCGCTGGTTACAAGGTAGAGGAATGGGGAGAATGAAGAAAAAGGATTATATCTCTGGTTCTGCTGCATCATTTTTATTACTGTCCATTATGAGTCTGAAAATGTTTTAGGAGTGCAAGACCAAATCAGTGAAGTACTCTTTTAATATGCTGATGGAGTCATTATTTTCATAAAGCCACTACACCATACACATCTTTGACATTTTTTAGATTTCAACACTTAACCGCTATCACTTAACTTTACCCATTTCTGTAGCCCCCTCCCTCCCACTCCAATCATTTTCTTACAGTCCCTTGCATGTTTTTTATCTACTGCCTCACTGGGGAAAAGTGAAACTGAATCACCCTAAAAGCAACTGTCTGCTCCCACAAGATGAATGAAGAATGTCACCTTCGCCGCAGGCAGCATGTGCATTAAATTAGCAGCATATTATGAGAAAGGAGCCATTAAAGCAAAGCTACTTTTTTTTCACAATGATTAAAGGGCTGAGCAGGGAGTCACTGCTTTCAGCCATTTCATAAGTTGACATCCTGCAAATGGTAAGAAGGGTGCAGCACGAAGCTGCAGAGGAATAAGAAACTGTCAGCAAAGCAAAAGGCAGAGCAGTCTGCCTCATCACAGTCTGAGTGAGAAGTAACACGCAAGGTGTGACTAATGAAAACACTCCTGAATTATTACACTTTATTACCTGCGGGAAAAGTCGCTGACAGTTGCAACTAACTTAATTACTACCTTGTATATCCCTTCATTGTTTTCTCATCTCAAAATGATTGCATGAGATTCTGTGTTTTTTATTCCCTGTTTGTCCTGTAAAGAGAAACACCTGCAGTCGACCATGCCAGTGATGCCCCTCTTTCTCTCTCTGTCTCTCTCTCAGGTGTGCTCAGCCTACCTGAGGGTCTGAATCTTCACAGAGACCAGCAGCGAGCGGGGAAGAGCGGAGATGGAAACGCCTACAGTCAGTCTGAGCTGCGCTCCATTGAACAGTGTTTACTGGCCACAAGAGTGGGCAGCATCTCTGAACTCAGTGAGTCGTGTGTGTGTGTGTGTGTGTGTGTGTGTGAGTGAGTGAGAGAGGAGAGACGTCTCACTGAATCATCATTTATCCCTTCATCAGTATGATCTGTAGTCAGTTTTCCCCTCAGCAAAGTCGACTTTGCAACTCCTTCACCTGGTCAGTGCCAGGTGATATGACGATGCAGCTGTGCAGATATAGAGTTAAAAAAAAAAAAAAAATGGATTTCCGAAGTTTGGCGTTGAAGAACTTGCCCGTACAAATCCCTGACCTCAAACTCATCCAGTACCTTTGGGAGGACTTGGAGTGCCGACTGCTCGCCAGGCCTTATCACCCAAAACCAGTACCCGACCACACTAATAGGCTTTTTTCACCGCAGACACTTGTCATAGTAGGAAAAGCACAGGTGTTACTAATAACATTAACAAGGTCTCTGTTGTACTAAAGTGTCGCAGTGAGTCATGACAGTATGACAGCGAGCCAGCATGCACAATACTGGGACCCTGAAACTCAAACTGCAAAGTGGAATTCAGCTATTCATTAATTTCATTATTCACACCGTCTTTCCCACTGTGACTAGTCAAAAGGCCTTCTTTGATAAAAGTGTACAGTGCATGCTATTGTGGCTCAATGGGAACAAAGCCCTGCAGCTAAGTTGAGAAATCCTGTGAACAATATTCCCAGAAGAACTAAGGCTGTTAGTGTATAAATGCACGTGTTCAAATTAAGATGTTCAGAAGTATCACATATTGGTATAATGTTTGCGTGTCCACATACTTTTGGTTACATAACATATGTGAGTTGTGAGAGAGCAAGGCACAACACTGCTTATGATCAGGGAATCTCCCCTGAAAAATACATTATAAAACTGTGCGTATATTAGGGTGTGATCAATATAGCTGGCAGCTCATAGCTGCGGTTTTTAGATGAAATTGCCGACACCTGTTATTTTGGGCTGATTTTCAAGAGTTTTAAATTGGACTATTTTTATGCCAAAAGAATATTCTGTGTTCAACACTTCACGTTTCCCCCAGAATTGATTCTTGGACTGAAATTCCTTTGAAGGAGTATTTAAACCATCTGATACAAAAGCTGAAGTGACTTTCTGCGTTTTAGCATCTCATAGGCATAGTAACCTGCCATAGTGAGTGCTTTTTAACCACCAGGTGACTCCAAAGATGGTAACAGAGGTCCACCTCTTTGGTCCAGGCTAAAAGTATCTAAAAAATGATTTGATCAATTTCCATGAAATTTGTACAGACGTTCATGGTTTAGAGGATTTATACTAATGACTTTGGTATTATCCCCGACACTCCCCCACTAATCATTTCTCCACCATGAGGTTCAAATTTGCGCTTTTAGTGAAATACATCAACAACAACTAAGCGGACTGGATGACCGGATGACTGGAACGTGTGTTTGTTTGCATGCAGGTACTAATAAGCCCGTCTGTAGTATATTTTGTACATTGTGCAGCCTCACAGAGAAACTAGCATGGCATGTAAATTTTTAATTAGCCTTTAAGGAGCGAAAAAATGTCCCTTCCTATCAGTAAATTACTGTATAGTAATCCTGCTGTATATGTGTATGTGCCTATTCAAATAGCTGTGAATCAGTGGGAGTTGTGCTGTCAGAGAGAGCAATTCTCATGAACTACAGCCATTTATTAAAACATGATTTTAGCTTATAAGTTTGACAAGCACTCCCAAACTTAATTGAATGTCTATCCACTCCCAATGCGCTCATTATTCAAAGAATAATGACATCAGAATGCTTTCTGAATACATTTGTACAGTACAAAGTCATTTAAATAGACTTTAGTTGGTTTTATATTAATAATAATAGGTTTTATTCACCGCTTGAGAAATTACATGCTGATTGTGTTTTACCCTCCTGTCCTCAATCAGAACAACCAAAGTCTGACTAAAGAAAGTTCAGCACAACTAAAGTTTCCACCTTGTTTTCAGTTTTGATAGGAACTTTCTGACAAACTTTCATAATTCCTCAACAAATCTGTGCTGGCAAGCTGCCTCGCAAACCAGTGAGAACACAAGTCCAATGTTTTCCATTTTGATATAATCAGATATAATCACAGAATCAAGATGCTCATTGGAAGTGATGAACAGTTTTGTTTCTTGGTTGCGTGCAACTCTGCATCTCATTCCAGCAAACACACTGAAGTGCTGCGGTGTCCTCTGACAGAAGAATAACAAATTCAGTCACATAAGGACAGATTATCTCCTCATGTGCTTGACAGCTCTTTAAAAAAATCATCAAGCCAAATAATGGGGAAGGGGTCTGTTTCTGTTGTCATGGCATTGGTATGTCAAGACAAGGCTGGGAAAATATTTCCTGTAGATCTAGTGTAAACATATATCATCAGAATAAACAGTGAGCCAATTCTCCTCACTGTATGTTTTCTCAGGGCCGAGGCAGGAGGGGTGGGGTGCAGCGTCGAGGCAGATCGCCAGTCCTCTGCCCATGTCGTATTGATGAGGTCAAGCAAGGACTCATTCTGTTGTGTTGACACCACAAACACACTCTGAGACAACAGAGCGGCCGACGGATAATAGCAGAGCTTAGTCCAGTAGTAATGTTATCAGCTCTGGAGAGGAATTCTGTAAATAACTATAGGATTTGCAAACAGCTCAAGCTGGGGAAAAAAATGAATAATTGAGAAAAGCAGCAGAGCCTGCAATCATTGCATTGCCTGTCACATGGAGTGTTTAAAGGAGAGCAAGATGCGAGGCAGAAAAAGAATAAAGGATGGGAAGGTTAGAGAGAAAGACAGATGTTTCTTCTTTCTTGAAATAAAAAAACACTGGGTTCTCCACTGCAGTAAAATTTGCATCCGATGCAGGGACAGGTTTTTTTTTTGCACTGGCATTTAGACTCAATTTTAGAGGTTTGCACTGGTTTACTTCTTTGTATTTTCTCATTTTCTCTTCCGCCAAAATGCCAAATTAGCATATTTGAAATGACAGTCCCACAAATGCTGCAATTATTAGGACTTGTAGTGTGTCATCGTCACTCAGGCATGCCAGACAAAATCCTGCTTCAAACATGCTCCACACACACTTGTTTGTGTAACTTGGTATGTGCTGAATGCCACCAAATCTATTCTTAGAAGTGCCGATGGGATGCAACATAAAAAAATACATGCTGGCTTTCTCCATATATATGTAAATCTATACAGCTGTAAAATATCAAAACCACATGACCAAACAAGGTCAAATGACAGTGACCTCTCTGAGCCAGTTCATGTGTCTGTTCGAACCTCACAATGACCAGCAGCATCAGGAACTGAACCTCCCTCTCTTACTGTAGGAATAAGGAATAGTTCGCTGTCATGGGAAATGCGTTTAGCCTGGAAATGCTAAGTGAGCTTAGCATTAAGACTAGAAACAGAAGGAAAGAGCAAAGGTATCAGAGATAACAAAATCCTCTGCTTCTTATATTATTTACCATAATTCTTGATAAGAAAGCAAATAGGCGTATTTAATTACTCTTTATGTTTTAACATATCAACCTTTTGTTTTACCTTCATAAAAACACAAAAAAAACTAAAGCAGACTGATCCTGTCACAGATTTTCTGTATTTCCATCCTTTATCCAAGCTGAAACCTACCGAGCCTCTCTACACCACAGAGAGTGAAAAGAAATGTTGTGGTTTTGCTTTGTAATACTTTTAAAATTACATTTCACATGTAATAGCTTGAACTTCACTAATGGACAGCTGGATTTTAGACTTGACATCTTTGTCACGTTCTTTATGGCTTTTTAACTTGTCCTGTTTTTTGTATTACCTGCAATTACCTATTACCCGGCACTAAAGTCATAATGCCACCATTAATAATTCATGTTTAGCCTTACTTTCCCCAGTATGTACTTTGTCATACAATATTAGTTATTAATACTGATACTGGAAACACTCTAGACTTCATTATTCATTTTAAAGTACATTTTTGGAACTGGTCTGACAGCAGTCCAAGAAATCGTGACCTTTCTGTTCCCATTCTCTGTCTCATCTGATGCTTTTCATCTTTTGCTTCATAGTTGGGTGCAGTCTGATAGAATCAGGATAGTTTTCCTGTAAATCTTTCTGCCGAGAACTAAGAGAGGATGGTGCTAATGGCCGCCGCTACTCTAGGTAATACCTTTCAAAGATCATTTTGTTGTGGCTGCTGTAAGAGCAGGTAGATGTCTTTTTGTACTGAGGATAGTGCTTACATTTAATACCACAGAACGGCCACATATCTGATGAAAGCTGCAGAATCTAATATGAACTTCATGGTTTTAGCCCTTCGTGGTAAAATGTGCCATCTCAGTGTTTGGCTCCACGATTTTAAAGTGGCTCACTGGTGGAATCCTGTCATTACATCTCAAAGTTAAATAGACAGTAGATATTGTGAATATAAATGAGTACAATTCTTCTGTGTCTGTTTATTATTTTTGCTTTGATTCAACAATAGTTGCCTTCTGTTTAAGAGCATGTCTGGGAAGAGCAAAGTGGATTTCACTTAACATTGATGTGCATCACGTCTCCCATCGTTAATCCTCTGAGAACACACTTTTCTCCTCTAATAGAGACTCAAGAGATTTCTGACAGCACGAGAGTCATCATGTGATGTTACTTTGTGTGCAAACTAACCTGACGTGATTGTTCCGAGGGGGCGGGGGTGGGGTTAGGGACGGGGACGGCGTGTGCTCACTCCTGTCACTGACTGTTGTGTTTGACTCCTCAGTCCTTATAATGGGTCGGGTAATGACGAGGAAAGACCTTCTCAGCAGTTCCACTCAGGGCTCGACATTAAAAGAAATAATGTTTTATATTTAAAGAGAGTTGGTTTTTTGTCAAGTGTTGCCTCTCTTTTGTATTTTTCTCTCTTTCTCAGGGAGTCTTTTCCCATTAACTGCACCAGAGTTAGATGGAGCAGCTCTATAAAGACAGTGTTTGTGCCCTCTGTGTTATCTGATATGCGTGGTAGCTGGTGGCTTAAAGCTCTGGCTGTTTTCAAACAGACAAAACTAATACAGGAAGAATAGCTGAGCATCTTGTTGAGTCAAGATGGCCACAGGCAACCATTAAATGTAATCACGGCCGCATAGCAGCAAATAATTGAAACACAGAAGCTGTGATGATGGCGGCAGCTGCACAGTGCAGCATGTATTCATTCATCAACACCCAAAGGAAAGCTGCTTACTGCATATGTATTTATCAGTGAAGAAGTGGATGCAATTTTGTGTAACTTTCAGAAATAAGAGTTCATTTCCACATCTCCAAAGGATATACTTTCTCTCTCACTGTTAAACAAGAGAGAGCCCTCACACCCTCTGAAGTAATGAGCAGTTTGGTTGTTATGTGGGACAAGGTGCCAATTCTCATAAAGTCCCTCATAAATCACAGCAGTGCCATTATTCTTTGGAAAATGGAATATTTGTGTGATTTTGCTTTTCCCAAGGGGATTTAACAGCTTTTAAAACAAAGAAGCAGCATTGCTTCTCTGCAAAAAGGTAATCACTGAGACACCTGAGGAGCAGGCTGTGCTCCGCGTGTCCTCCACCTCTCCTCCTCTTGTTAGCATAAAGAATTCATTACCCGGGATGAGCTATTGATTAAAGGCCTGGATCTCACAATGAAAAGGCTATTGACGTTTTAGCTTATTAAACTGCTGTACTTCCTTCTGTCTATTCCTACTCCTCTTTTTTTCTTTTTTGTAGCCGAAACGACTCCTTGCAGGTTAATCCTTTTTCAGCAGTTTTCCCTGCGTGCACCTGCCGAAGGAGAGGCCGTAATCTCACTTCATGAGTTAAGCTGCTGCTCCTTCGCCACCGTTGAACTTTTACCGCGTTCGAAATAATCTTCCTCCTCAGCCCTGCCAGCTTCCTCTGCTGGCATCGGAAATGTCACAGGCCGGCATAAATAAGACATGAGAGCTGGCTGTCGCTGACCACCTTGGCTCCCCTTACCTTAAGAGGGCACTGTCACAAACTCATCTGTATTCCCGTTGGTGCAATTAAGAGAAAAGTGCAGCAGGAGAGACAGCCCCAACTCAAAGTTTGTACAAGAGGTGGGCATTCCTGTATGATATTTCCTGCTCATTGCATCAGTGGATGTTGTCCAGCACATCTCTCAATCAGCACAGCCCCACTGTTCCCAAAGGACAGCTGAGAGATTGACTATTTCATTGCATGAATGCTCTTCCCTCATTCAGGCGTCCTTTTCACACTCGCCTCTCACATTGTCGAGGGTAAATGGAATCTTGGCAGGCACCAAATAGCACAATTTGATGCTAAACAAACCCTTTTGTCCAAGGGAATGGCTGCGTGTTCCCGCTCTGTATTGTATAGGCACACATACAGTATAGTTCATTTAGAGCGGGGGAACCAAGGGCCATCATGTTCTGTTACTTCTTTTGCCTTGAATAGTAGCAAATTGACCAGAACAATATCACGCAGAGCTCCCCCCCTTTTTTTATTTATTTATTTTTTAGATTGACCCCGCTTCAGAATTTCATTACATCCTCTCACAGTGCAGCAGGTCTAGACAGGAAGGAGCAGTGACAGAAATCTGACAGCATTTGGTGAAATGGGATTTGAGTCCGCGCCGTAATAACACAGGGTTGTGTTTCAAGTAAGCTTGCTCTGCCACTCAATAACAAAGGTGCCACAGTCATGATGTTTTCTTCAAGTGGATGGTGATCTTGACTATCTGGCCTGCTGTGAAAGAAACTTCCAGTACATCCCTTGATTTCTGATTAACTGAATTTGCTGCAGTAAAAGGCAATCCACCTCGTCCCATAAGTATAAAAAAGGGGGGGGCTGAACATGCTTTTCCAAGAACTGTTTACTTTCTTTTAAACCCGCCTAGAGAATATTCAAATTTTTATTAGCAGAGTCCTCTCAAGCTTAGATTTTCCAAGCCCAACTGGATGACCTTAAAGTACTGACAAATTATGCAGAGGAAATAGCTTGGAGTAGCTAATGTTTATCCATAAATATTCATTCATCACACAGTGCAGTCCTGAGCATGCTTATTCTCCTGCTCTCCCCCTGTGAGCCGCACATAAAGGACTGGGATGAACCCTGTCTTTTTCCTGAATGTGGTGCTTGGGCGCTCTCGATTTCCCCTGACAGAGTGAGCTCGAAGGGGGCTGGAAGGAGCGAGAACGATTCCCCAACGTCTTTTTAAAGGCTGTGCGCTCAATATATTCCTGTCTTTTCACCCCCGTGGCTGCACTTGGCTTCCTTTTACATTGCCCATGTTTCTTTTGTGTTTCCCTGTATGATGTGTGTGTGTGTAGGTGACCTGGTGTCCCGGGCCATGCACTACCTGCAGCCGCTCTATATGAAGAACCATAACAATGGGACGCCGATCCACCAGAAGAGCAGTGTGATTCACTGGGCGCCCGAGGCGATCTACACGCTCTGCTACTTCATGCACTGCCACCAGATGGAGTGGGAGAACCCCAACGTGGAGCCGTCCAAGGTTACCTTACAGACCGAGAGGTGAGGAGAAATATGTAGGAAGAACATCAGGAGGAGGTCCGGACTCTTTGACAGCAGCACAAATACAAGCGAGAGATTAACTGACTTTATCCAGAAATCAGCTCAGTTATCTCCCATAAGATATATCTCAACAAAAACGTACTACTTTTGTTTGGGTAACTTTTTTTCTTTTAAATCTACAGTCTCCAACTGTTTATGGAAATGAAATGAATGAGTATTGTTTTTGAAGATCAAATTCGTGGGCCTTTTTTAAGAAATATTTAAGGCTTCATTAGGGAACAAATGAGTTTGAGGAGCAGAGCCATAGACAGGTTTGGGAATGGGAAATGTCATGATGATATTGTTGGTTTTGGTCATTTCTTGTCACTGGAGGAAAAACATAGCGTAATAGCAACCATCACTGTACTCAGGTTTGACCCTTCAGACGCTGAAAAGCAAATAGATCATTTTCAGAACTGCAAAGTGTTTTCTTTCATGTCAGTGTTTTGGTTTACTGGTCTGCAACTTTTGGTTCCCGCTCACCGCAATCAGCCAACTGTTTTCAACAAAAAAGCCCTAAAAACCCACTGAACAGACAGAGGCAGTGAGCTGAACATGGCTGTGTATTTTACATCTAAAGAGCAAGATGTTTTTCTCAGGAGCTGGTGGAGTCCAAAAGCAGAGCCAAAAGGAGGGTAAATATTGGACTTCCATTCATCAGGCGGACACGTACACAGCCCCAAATAAATGCTAATGTTGCTCCATATCTGCTGAAAGTGGAGTTACGCAATTATTACATTCACCATATCAACCCATAAGAGGATAACTGTGTTTACTGCAGTTTCTGTGGCTCCTAAATGTAAAAAAACAACATTATTTCAGGCTTAAGATCTAACTCACATTTCCACTGTATAACAGGAGGCAGGCTACCTGGAGAACAGATGTAACAGGAATATCTAATAAAGGGGTAATATAACACAGTGTACGGTTTAGTCAGAGAAACAGTTTTTTATTTGGTAGTTCAAGTTGTCAGTTGCAGTATCTACTTGCACCCCCCATTATAGCTGAGCTGCGAACATTTCTTTTGCTGTTTTTGTAGTGAGATTTCTTTGAACTAGAACAAAGCAAAGTCATGGAATCGTCTGGTACTGATTAATCCATCAGCGCCCTTCACCTCATTTTGAACTGTGGTACAGTAAAAATATTGCACCTTTGATGTTCACTGGGACAGTAATAGAAACCACCATGAGACCACGGGAAGAAAAAATGGAAACTCCCCTTAGTTATCCACTATTTACACTTGTGCATTCGTCCTCCTTGTCCCCTTGGCGTATCATTTCATAGACACCATCCACTGGTAACGTTCCCTCTGTAGAGAACTGACAAGCTCATGCTGCTGTAACTCTGCACCTCAGCAGACTTTTATTGTATTTCCGGCTCTCCATGTTCCCCCCTGAAATGGCACCAGATGTTTTCCTCTGGAAGGAAAGTACAGTTACATATAAGTGAATTGTCAACTTATTGGCTGCTTGAGTGAGCCCCCTGGGCGACCTGAGCAGGAAGGGGCTGCTGAGGCGGGCGTGCACAGGCATGTGCTCAGTCAGTGTTTATAATGACTGCCCCTGACATAGTGGGACATTATCAGCCGGCAGCTGTGGGACTGTGCTGGTGACTTGTGTGAGAATGACACAAGGATTGGGCAGTGTTTCCATGGTGTTAATTCCCTTGATCCTCCATTCTGTACGTTTTGGACAATTCAGTTCTCCCACTAGTCAGGAAAGCACAGAACAGACTTCACGATCTTTGCAGTTTCTGCTCATGAAATGCTTTTCCTGCTGAGTTCAGGAGCTTTTTCCTTTTTCTGTTTTTTATTATTTAACTGTAGCATTTATACGTCAACCTGTTCAGTATTTCCTACAGTTTGGTGGAAACCCCTGTCAGCCTGCAGCAGAGGAGGGAAACAGTGCTGACAGCTGAGACTGAGCAGCCCTCCTCCGGGTGCTCCGGACTTTATCGCCTGCCGTGGGGCAAGTTATCAGCTAATTTGCGTCCCTGCTTTCCAGCTCACATCTGCTTTAGCTCTGATTTGTCGAAAAAAAAAAATCACATTTATGCATGTTTGTTTTATTTAAGCACATTGCCAGAGCCAACATTAGGAAGAGCCCTGAGATTGTAACAGCCTCTGTTTTATTGTAATTCTTTCAAGAGGTTTGCATGGAAACAGCAAGACCTTGAACTTCTTGTGAACCAGTGTTTTCCGTTGGGCCCGTGTGGGAATGTATTGCCGTTATACGTTCATTGCCTCTTGATTAGGTGTTGTATGCTGCTTTAATGAAGTCTGTGGACCCAGTAATGTCACGTGGCTGCGGGTCACGCTCCTTTGAAGTGAGTAAAACAAAGGTGCTTGCATTCCTCACCAGATCAAACTATTATTAAAGGACCCTCACGTCAGTTTGTATTGATGAGTGACTAATTAACAATGAGTGACAGATATGGGCCTAGCACGTGTCAAGGACAGCCCAGGCACTTTTGCGAAGTGATGTATCGAACGGTAAATCCCGGAGGACGAGGCCGAGCTTCATCAAGTACACACAGCTTGGATATGTGACAGCTCACACAAAACTCACAACCAGCTTATTTCTTCATCAGCATCCAAAGGGACGGCATCAAAGATAGAGTTTTTTTTTTCTTGTGAAAAAAAACAGACTGTCAGTGTTACGATCTTGAAGTTGTATGTGTTGTGTTTATGTGATTATAAAGACACGTAGTTAAAAAACATCTAATTGTCAAATTTGACACGTGCTATTTAAACCGAGTCTTTAAAGCCCATATTAAACACGGTGCTTTCTGTTGGTATAACTATAGGAAAGTATAGAGAGTGGTTATTTTTGCATAATGTCCTTAAGACAGCTTGTTGTTTTGCTTGAGTGAGAAAAGTATATTTTTATATCCATAACATGCTGTGAGGACAGAAATGAAGGTCAAAATGTCACATCATGCACATGTTTCTTCATGCATATGGATTTCAAGCGGCTGCAGTAAACTCTGATGCAGGAAGCACAGGAGTTATTCGATCCATTCATACTCACGGCAATTGTATTTTGCATATTTACATCCATGAGCGTGGGGTCTGTGGGTTGTGCAATCCTCACTTAGGCATTTTCTCTCAATGAGAATTCTGTTTTTTTTCTCATGTTTTCACTTTGCTCTGTCAAGCTGTTAACTGTACCTATAATACAAGTAGGAAATAGCATTAAACCCTCTGTTTACTCTCAAGCTGAATTTTGTAAAATTTTATTATATCTTTATACTGGTATGCAGTAACCACATTTTCACTCTGTGATGTTTGTTAGAGTGCCATGATGTACATAAGACCTTATAATGTTATCAAAATAGATTAGAAAGCCCACATGTAATTCATTCTGTGTTACATGTAATGCATCATGATTGTTATGACTTGATTCATTTTTAAGGCATTTAAAAACTATTATTCTGCATTACACATGTACTGCAATGCATTATGTGGGTTTTTATGGCACATAATAACATTGATCAAAAATAAGTATAACCAGCTGAACAGTATCAGCACAGTATTATAACTTCACTCTACCAAGCTTCTTGTCCATACAACAGAGCAGAATAAGCAGTGAAAATATTCAAGACACTAATGATACAAATCTTTACAGTTGACTCAGACTGTATAAGGCAGAAATGGACTTTTCCCACCCTTTCTGCTGCAATCTGTGATCTATAATCTGCTATGATCTTGCTCAGTTTGGGTTTTCTCACATCAAAGTGTCTCTCTGTGACACACTAGTTGGATTTTTGATTTCATCTTCTACATAGAGTTCAGCTTGTTCTCAAACATCCGCCAAGCTGGGCAAGATCTCCAAAATAACATATGCAAATTCTGTATTAGGTGGATTTTTCTTGCAAGTGCACGGGCACACCAAGTACTTACTTTGACTGAAGTTCAGTTTGAGTCTCTGGTGGCCTCAACATGTGCCTCTATCTCCCCCTACAGGCCCTTTATGGTGCTGCCGCCTCTGATGGAGTGGGTGCGCGTGGCTGTGGTTCACACCGAACACAGACGCAGCTTCTCTGTGGACAGCGATGATGTCCGGCAGGCTGCCAGGCTGCTGCTGCCTGGAGTGGACTGTGAGCCCCGCCAGCTCCGGTAAGGCTGCGAGTGGTGCGCTCGCCTTTGGGCTGCAGAGCATGTGTGCACCCATCCTCTTCATCTGCACATTAAAAAAAACCCACCAGCAAGCACACGTGTGAAATCGCACGCACACTCACACTTCAGTGATCTGAGCGAGAAAAGATGTGCGTATTTCTCATGCACTCACCCTCCCCATAGTGTTAAAAAACAAAGCTTGTCAGGTGTTTGGGGGGAAAATATGGTGCATTGCAAAAAGTCAAAACAGTCAGCGTGCACTGTGAATCACTTTGTGTTCTCTGCCCTTCAGAACGGATGACTGCTTCTGTGCCTCGAGGAAACTGGATGCCGCCTCTACTGAAGCAAAGTTCCTGCAGGATCTGGGCTTCCGTATGCTCAGCTGTGGACGCACAGACCTGGTGAAGCAGGCTGTTAACCTGCTCGGGCCCGATGGTATCAACAGCATGAGTGAGCAGGTTAGAGACACAGTCAACACATTAAATAATGCATATGAAGCCCATTTACACTGGTACACACACACACACACAGCCTGTGGGACAGAAAATTGTGTTTGCTTGGAAAACCGTGGCTCCTTCACCTCTGAGCACAGCGCCGGCTTGTGAGTGGAGAGGCAGTCATGAATATTAAAGCCTAATCTGACATATATTTTTCCTGCAGCTTTCCTGCCAAGGTGCTCTGCATTATATCACCACTGCCTCCTCCAGTACAGTAAATCATCAGGGGAATACTGCAAGTGTAACCCACACTTTCCATGGGAAAGTCAACATTTAGTTTGGGCCTGATATAAGCAGAAACTTTCAAGTTTAGAGTCTGGTACTGTATGTTTCTGCGAGGACAGCTTCCCTGACAGCCCAGGGGAGATATTGATTCATATGGTATCCTTTAAAACGATCAATAGCAGAATATTACTCTCAAGGTGCTGGGAGTGAAACTGTCAAGGATACAAGTTTACAGCAGACCGAAAGTTCAGCCTTTCTTTGTACTATTTTGTTGTAAAAAACATTTTTAACTAGGTGGTACAATGTCAAGTGTGTGACAAAATGAGTGCAACTTTAACTTGTGAAGTGATTGCTCTTGTCCCCCCACCCCGTGTAGGGGATGACTCCGCTGATGTACGCTTGTGTCCGCGGAGACGAGGCCATGGTGCAGATGCTGCTGGACGCGGGAGCTGATATTAACAGTGAGGTCAGTGCTGATGAAGTTTTTACTGCTATTCTGGTTTTGACATTGGGATGTGTCAAAGTCAAATAAAGGAAGGATTATTGTTATGTAAAATCTACACAGAGCAGAACAGAGTATGCATTGCCCTTATCACAGAGACAGAAATTTCTTCTTTTGTTTTATAGTTTTCTTTCTTTTTTTATTCTTCAGTACGGAAGTGTTTTATATATGGGGTCTCAAAATAATATATTCACTAGTGTTATTAAGAACTGAAAACTCTGTTTGTGGTGTTGAAATGGAGAAAACCAAACATTTTGTCCCCCATCTCCCATTCGTTCTCTCCCTGCTAAATGTATAGGATCATGAGGTCCTGGCTGCCCTGCCACACTAGAGGATATGTAGCACTTGTAACTGCAGTGAAACTCAGTTGCATTTGAGTATTTAGAGTGTAAAACACATGACGCAGAGGTTTGCTGCTGAGTCATTTTTTCTTTGCCGGGGAAAAAAAGAAGATAAAGAAGATTTATCTGACTTAAAGCACACTGAATTCCTGACAGAGTCTACAGAGGACCGAGACGGTGTCTTTTGACTCAAACTTCACGGAGCTGGTTCAGTTAAGGCCTCATGATCCCAGTCTTCATTAGTCACCTCGGCAACAACATGTCCCATCAGCCATTTTGTCAGAGTTGATTTGCAGTCCATGCATGACCACTGGCCAAAGCACAAAGCACTCTCCAGGAAAGTATAAAGACCCGCTCTCAGATTCATTTTTATTCTTCTGGTTTTGAGCATTTGAACAGTGCAGGACAAGTCTTCTACCAGCTGGGCAGCCTTAAAATGATTTATCAGTACTGATTTTTACCATTTATGGAGCACCAATATACCTACTGGGAGCTTGAAAAGTTAAATGTCGACCACATAGGTGGTACAAGCTCACACTCTTTGGACTGACCATAATCCAAAGAATATTGTTCCCTGTAGTATTAGATGAATTAGAATAAGAAAATTATTTTGCTCTTTGCTTATTCCCAAACTGGTGTCCATCTGTCAAAAAATGTTTTTGTTACAGAGGAAAATCCTGACCAGCTGTTACTTAGAGGGACAGTTAACCTTAACGAACATAAAATACGCGCAGGCTCACTCATTTACAAACATTAATTCCTCCTTGTTCCCAAAGGGACGAGCGCAAATTGTGGCTTTGTGCTTTGTTCACGTGACCGCGTCTCATCTATGTCGCGCTTTCATTCGGCCCGTAGTTTTTCACTGCAGGCTGACCGGAGAGATGAGCCTCAGAGAAGTCAGGTCAGAGCCCTGTCAGAGAAATTCACAGAGGAGGGTGGAAAGATCAGAGTGAAACCATTAGGATGAGGCCTTACTAGACAGATCAATCCATCGTGTTCATTAGGAGGGGAACACAGTGACAGGATGTCCTCCGCAGCCCCAGGGTTCCTGGTTAATTACTCGAGTTTCTCCTGTAGAGCTTCCTGTCCCCCCCCCCACCCTTTCCTCCTCCCCACAGCTGCTTGTCTTGTGCTCCGTAGGCCGTGTAGTCGTTTTAATGGCATCGTATCTCTCTCCCTCACCTTTCTCCCTCCCACCTACCCAACCCACCCACCTGTGTCCCTTCCCCAGGTGCCAAACTCAGTGCACAAGCACCCCTCAGTCTTTCCCGAAACGCGGCAGGCGACGCCCCTCACTTTCGCTGTGTTACACGGACATGTGCCTGTGGTGCAGGTAGTGACGTCCTTCCTCACCTGTGATTCTCTCATCGTGACCTGTCGTTGTGCTTCAGCTCATGGTTGGTCATCGTCGTCATTTTTGTCATCCAAGCTTCTTGGTGGTGATGATGATGATGGTTCTCCACTGCGAGTTTTCTCCTTTCTCTCTTTTGCTGTATTTCCGTTTTTCTTCTAAACTGTTGACATGCTCTTTGTGTGATGTGCGACGTGATCTTTTTTTACCTTCAAAAAAGGCATTAAACCAATCAGTCTTTAGCCCTGGAAAAAGCTATTTAAATTGGCTTTTGGTCAATTTGCATTTTTTTGGGCAAATGGATCGGACTGCATTCAGCGAGTGGAAAGCAGGAACGCAGCGCTTTAATTGTTATCGAACTCATTTAACTAATTCAGCCTGTCCTCTAAATGATCTGCCCATTGGATTTTGAATCATTAAATTCTAATGGAAGAATGTTTAAGCCACATGGCACCAGAACTTGATCTCTGGGGACATCAGATAACAGAAAGAATGAAGTTAAAAAAGATTAATGCCAGAGTAAAATCAGAAAGTGTATTAAATATGTAACCATTTCACATTACATTTTCCAAGATATTAATTTTAAATGCAAGTAATTTTTCATCTCATTACATGACATAAAGTTATGAGATTCAAGAACTTGCTTCTCTCGGTTACAAAAAAACTGTTGTTCCCGAGACAGATCTGCTAATTTATTAATGATAAACGTCTTTCAGTTGTACAAGCATTGTTATGAGTGCTTAAAGAAGACCACTTTAAATATAACATAAGCAGCAAGTTTTGAAAGATCAGCTTCACATTTTGGGGAGCAAGCATATTCACTTTCTTGTTGAAAGTTAAGTTAGATGAAATCACTGACACCGGTCTGATGTCTGTGCTGTAAATATGAAGCTTGCTACTAGCTTTGGCTCTGGCCAAAGGAAACAAAATCTGCCAAACTAATTTGTCATATCTTTTCTGTTTAATCCAAATAGAAGAATGATTGTGTGTAAATGTAGTGTTTTTTTTCTATTTCTTGTGGCTGTTAGCAGTGCTTCGTATTTACAAATGTGACTAATATGAGTGGTGTCGATCTTTTGATCTAATACTCAGCAAATATGCATTTCATGTTGATCCTCTCCTTTACTTTTTAGAAACAGGAAAATTAAATTAGTGTCTGATGAACATCAGTTGACGGATTCGTGAAAAATAAAACTTGGCTGTCCACGACAGACAGTTCTGTAAAGTCAAAGTCAAATATTCCCATTGCAGATTAGTTATACATCTGACTTTAAATCACTCTCATTAGCCAACTGAGTCTCCCTCCTCTCCTCTCCCACCTCTCTGTCTTTCATCACGCCTGTCGCCCCCCTCTGCAGCTGCTGCTGGATGCCAAAGCCAACGTGGAGGGGTCCCTGCAGGACGGGATGGAGAACTACACAGAGACCCCGCTGCAGCTGGCTGCTGCTGCAGGTAGAGACACAGCGTGACTCCCATCCTCTGCCTCCTCCTCCAACTCCACTGTAGCACGCTGACAATACCAGCTGGCCGTCTATAAGCGCCCGATAACAACACCTGACTGTCACTGTGATCATAGGCTGAGTTATGACTTCACAGGCATATTTGTCCTGGGGGCTGGAAAAATAAAGACAAATAGAGGCAGGCATGCAGAATAATGATTAAATGGTTACCTCGCTCTCATTTTTCTGGTTTAATCTTGTTCCGTGTTTGTTTGTGTCTGCCAATCGTTTTTCATGCACAGGTAACTTTGAGCTAGTGAGTTTGCTGCTGGAGCGGGGGGCAGACCCCATGGTGGGAACTATGTACCGTAATGGCATCTCCACGGCTCCACAGGGAGACATGAACTCCTACAGCCTGGCAGCAGCCCACGGACACAGGTACACAGTACATACACACATACACACACACATGCACACATTGGTGTTCAGTCATGAGTACACACCCCTCATATTGTGTACTTAGCATATAATCTTGTTTATGCACAAACACAAACTCATCAGAGCATGTCCATGAAATTGACACGTTATCTGCTGACTTGGTGTGCGTCATTAAATATTTCACACTATTTGACCAAATTCCATTTTACTCTTGCTACTCCTGTCATTTAATTTGTGTTGTGTTGGTAAAACCTAGAGAATAAAACACCTAATGAAATGAAGATTTACTTAAATACAGCATAGTCTCAGTGCAACAAATTAAAGCATTAAAACTGCAATTCAACATTTACCTCCTTTGAAGTTCAT
>JAOXYL010000090.1:18553043-18571339 GCA_028564955.1 Terapon puta
TTGCTCAGTGTCCCCATTGGGAGTTTACACAATATTATTTTTTATTTCTTTGCAGATGTAGCAGAATGTATTAGGTTTGGATGAATTTGAACTGAAGCAGAAAACAGTTGAATGCATTTTGCGTCAACGCAAGTCAAGTCCTCAGAGTCTCCTGTTGTGCTGACTGTGTGAAGAGTGAGATGCACATTAACAGATGCAAAACATAATGAGGCCTTTGTCCTGGGCCTTGTCTCCGCATGTCAAACTTGATACGGATATTCATTTGTCCTTGCATGACATCAATGTCGGGGGCAGCAGGAAAAATCCAGTCTAGAATGATCTTCTTTCCAGGTATTGGATTGTGTCTCATCCAATCAGTGTTTCTTTAATGTCTCCAGAGAACTGTTGCAATATACTTCTCTCTTTGTGTGTATGTGTGTGTGTGTGTCTGTATGTGTGTGTGTTGTGCGGAGACATTAGAATGGCGAGGGACGGGGTGACAGCAGTTGTTAAGGAGTCTCCATGGTTACCGGCGCCCAGGAATAATGTTGAGTTGAGAATGCGCCGCTGTGTTAAAGACTGAATGGAATCCCGAGGCGCACAAACATGTACGTGCTTACACACTGACACAGTCGACACACACTCACGAGATTGTCGTCATCCAATCTGATTTACTCCTCAATGATTAGTTGGGAGAATCTAAAGCAGAAATTATCCATCATCAGATTAGCCGTGTCAGACGAGAGAGAGTGTGTGATTAAGCCATGGAAATGTCTCTGTTGCCTCTTTTCTTAAGCACTGCTGGGCATCTTAATTTACTGGGCTGTGAACTGCAAGTAGAGCGTTGATTAACAACAAGGGAAGTCATGAGGGGAACTCCACAGGGGGAACGTCCAACAATACAGGCAAAAACTAACTGTTGGACACTGTACTTGATGGAGCTTATGTGAGTGTTTCTGTGTGTCTGCTTGCTGTGGACTGGAATTTCTGAACACACAACTTTGTGTGTTGACATGCGCCCCTTTCTGAGTGTCTATTGTTCGGTTTTGTGAGTGGGTTGGTGTGCATGTGTGTGTGTGTGTGTGTGTGCATGAGCAAGTGTAAAAAGGGTATTTGCCCCACTAACTCTGCCCCCAGCGCGAGCCCCTTCATCCTCCCCTTGTTGTCATGCACAGGCGCTCTCCCTTTGGCACAAAGTAGGCTGGCAGCACAAGAGCCATGTGTTTTAGCTCCACGCTTTGAAGGACTCAAAAAAAAAGAAAAAAAAACTTTTCAGTGCTTGTTTCTGAGAGACGTCGCGTAAAGGGAGAGAGGGGAGAAAAGAGGAGGAGAGCTTGGGTGGGGGGGAGTGAAAGAGAGTGCAAGTGTGAGGCAGAGAGATGGGGAGCAGAAGGAGCTGCAGACAAAAACAAGCTGTCCTCCATGTGCCGATTTGACATCAGTTGCTGAGGGATACTTTTGCTGGACAGTATTTGGGGAGACTCTGCGAAAGACTCGACAACAGGTGAGTGTGGAGGGAGGAATACGGGGAAAAGAGGCAGAAAAGAGCGGCATCCTCTTGGCAAAGGCAGACAAAAAGGAGGGGGACGTTTTTGGGCTCCTGCATGATTAGTAAACCAATGGCTCATTTTCTTTCAGCTGAATGCCCTTTTCTGGTGTACTGGAATTTCCATTCTCATTTAGAAATTGTTGATCCAGCAGATGAGGACAAACTTGTTGACAACAAGTCAAAAGACACTGTCTCTGAGCTCATGTGGCTTTCACCATTTAATTTTCCACCCCCTTTTCCCCAGAGACTGTAATCCTCATTCCCATTCCATCACTGAAGTGAGCCACCAGCTGTTCCAGTGATGCAGTGCGACGAACTCTCGGCCCGAGAGGAGTTCACCTACAGCCATATGCCCACCCTGGAGAGGGGTGGCGGGACGCTGGGACGACGGGGAGACAGGGGAGCGGACAGAAGGCCGGACAGGGGGGAGCGGTATAGGCCCGAGCGGGACAGCTACACAGTGGACGTGAGGGCCAGTGACCTGCAGCTGGACCAGCCGGAGCCTCTAAAGCACCCCTGCTTCAGCTACAGGGCCTGGCTCTACAGCGTCCTCATAGGGGTGAGAGGACGGAGGCACATTACAGGGTGCATCCATTTAGTCCATAACACAAATTTTAAAGGTTGGGCTGATCTTCTTATTTTCTGATGACAGAGAGTCCCAATCTTGAAATTTCATGTGGGATGGCGACGAGAAATCTTGTTTTGTGCTTCCAAATTTAGATGAGGAGGGAAAATATAATAATCTCCCTAGACTGTAAAAGCTCTGATTGATTGCATTGTCCAAAATAATCCAAGTGCTACAATATCAAACGGCGGAAACAGGAATGTGTGTGTCATGAGATTGCTGCCTGTCAGAATTTCAAATGTCAGTGCTTTGTCTGTGTGTATTGTGTTACATCTGGTTAACTGGGCACTTCAGATTTATATATTACTAAATATGTATGTGCACGTGTTATCAGTGTTAGCATTCTTATGCCATCATTTAGTAGAGTCATTATGCATGCATGCCTCTGTGCCTGTGTGTGTGTTTGTGTTTGTGTTTGTGTCTGTGTGTGTCCTCAGGGCAGTCTGCTCATCACATCTGGTTTCTCTCTGTACCTGGGAAATGTGTTTCCTGTTGCCATGGACTACCTGCGCTGTGCTGCAGGCTCTGTAAGTGACCATTGTGCGAGTGTAATCACAGTCACATTCATATGCAGCTCCAGCTTAATGAGTTTATACACATTGTTTAGATTAGATGTCAAATGCGCCGGCAACACGTAATTTTCAGACAGCATCTGTTAAATAGATAAACGCAGCAGCTCATTTGTCGCCGTTCTTCACAGGGCCTCCCTGCAGCCATAGCAAGTTTCGCCATCGCCAAGAACAGACATGTTGCAGTGAGTAAACAATGAACACACCAAAGGCCATAGAGATAATTATGTTTTAATGGATTTTTAATTGAATCTCTTACGGCAATTGAGGCTTGTTACTAATGATGGTCTCATCATTTCTTGTTGTTTTTCAAGGTGTCAGATTTCCAGGTGGTCTATGTGTCAACATTTGCTGTGACGACCACCTGCCTGGTTTGGTTTGGATGTAAACTCGTCCTGAACCCCTCTGCAGTCAATGTAAATCTGCCATAAGTAACATGATGAAAGTTGAAGATCCTTTGGTTGCACATGAGCCTTGCACATGTACCGACTCTTCAAAGTAAAGCATTTCCCTCCATTTCCTTCTGTCAATCATTCCCCTGCTATTGTGTCTCCACTCTGCCTCCCGCTCGGTCTCTTCTCAGATCAACTTTAACCTCATTCTGATGATTTTGCTGGAGGTGTTGATGGCCAGTACTGTCATCCTGTCAGCACGCTCTGCAGAGGACTGCTGCTGCCACAGGAAGGTGCGTGTGTGTGTGTGTGTGTGTGTGTGTGTGTGTGTGTGAGTGTAGGGATGATTGATTGCTTTTATTCTCCCAACTGATGTCTCTCCCCACTCACTCTCCCCCATCCACCCAAACTCCTTTCAATCTTTCCATCCATCGTATAGCCGGTGACATATGACAGACCTGTGGTTATAACGCCTGCAGTGTTCCCCACTCGACTCCTTAAAGCCTATTCTGTGAGTCATTTTCAGTTTTGTTGCATCTGATATTTCTGTCTTATAAGAGCTTATCAGCATCTAAAGAATGTTTTTAATAGGTGATTGAAGTAATTGTGGGAATTTCTGCTGTATTTGGAGGAATTATCGCACTCAACATGGACGCTTTGCTCCCCGGCCCTTATTTGTCTGTCACATTTTTCTGGATTCTTGTGGCTGTAAGTTTTTCTTACTGAAGCCTATTTTTCATGATGACAGAGATTTCTGTTGATAGGGAGCTCAGGCTCATCAAAATTATAATTAACCTTGTCTGATCTTTAATTCTTTGCAGTGTTTTCCAAGCGCCATTGCCAGTCATGTTGTGTCAGAATACCCCAACAAATGTCTGGTGAGTACATGAAAATACTCAAATGTTTAGTAAACCAAAATAGGCTCAACATGTTAAGAGATTCATTTTTGGTTTTTCCAGTTCAGAATCATTGCAAACTCATGTCCATTTCAATTATAAGAATTTATTTTATAAAAACTGAGTGGTCTTCAGAGAGCTGTGTATGGTCAGGCACCTGTCTGCATTAAAGCTCTGCTACAGCCTCCCGTCATCAGCGTGTCCTCTGATCAGGGTTTTCACTCCAGGCATAAAACTGAGAGAAACTGCTTTTGAGGTTGTGGCTCCCTCATTGAATCTAAGATGATACTTATAATGCAGCTCAAGACACACCTGCTTAAACTCAAGGTTTTTTTTTAATTTAAAGTCTGTATCTTTATCTTCTGAGTTATTTTTCTTCGTGAACCACTCTGTTATGCTCTCAAATGGTGCTATAGGAATAAATGTAGTGAGTTAATGTACCTTACCTAAGTCAATTAGGATGGGTGTCTGCTGATGAAAGATCATTATTACTCATAACTAAACTTCTCAGTCATACCAACTGGCTCTATTTCCTTTTTCTTCTGGATTTATACACTCTCTTCTCTGTTCCTTTTTTCTCAGTTTTTCTTTTTCTGTATTCCTGATGTCTCTCAGGTGGAGGTGCTGATTGCCATCAGCAGCGTGACGTCTCCCCTGCTCTTTTCAGCCTCGGGCTTCCTCTCTTGCAGCGTGATCAGCTTTATTGAAATTTTCCTGCATGATGTGCCTACGGCCAAGGTGAGTGCAATGAACTGAAAATTCACCAGTAATGTGCAATGTTCAGGATCTCTGGAAAGCATTATCTTAGCATTGAACTCCCTCTACACGATGAACAGACCTTGTCCTCGTTGAGAAATCTCATTTAGAATAATCTAATCTCATTTTTGTGTGTGTAATCCAGCAATCCTATGACATCCTGCTGCTGATTCTGATGGTGCTACTGCTGGTGCAGGCAATTCTAACTTCAGCCACTGTGGTGCACTGTGCCTCATACAAGAGTCAGCTCCGCATGGGGGCTCCAGAGTGCGACGACAACATGCAGCACAACCCGACCCATTACTATGAGGTACAGCAGGTGAAAGCAGTACTCCTGAACAAGTCTGTTCTTTTCTCTCCTTGTGTATCTTGCCTCTTACATGCAAGAATATGGACATGATCCATTTAATTCTTTCCCATGTATAAACAGCATTTGAACATAATGACATAAAAATCAATGAGCTAGTCACACAATTACAGCGTATAAAAAACACGCTGTGGCGCTCATCCTTCACGTCATTCAACTCAATGTTTTTCTCATCTTTCACTCTCCACGTATCATGTTTCTCCTTCTCCCCCTTCCTGTTTTGCTCCCTCGGCAGCAAGCATCCAATGGAACACTGCAGGATTTTGACAAAGACAGAGCCTGGAAGGCGGTGGTGGTCCAAATGGCCCAATGAACAGTCCCTCAGTACACAGGAAGGTTTGATGAGAGGCGGGGAAAGGAGGAATAGAGGAAGCTCTGCAAGCTGAAAGCACAAGACTACAGTCCTTAGACAGAACACGGTGGAAAAGATGTATTCAGAGGTGGAAAGAGAGACACAGAAAAAAGAGAGAGAGAAATAAATAACAAAAGAAAAGAAGAAGTCAGAGAGAGCAAAACATTTGAAAAAAGAGAATATTTTATTTGCATAGGTAATGCTTTGAGCGCGTTTGCTTTGATGTCTGTTTTCTGTTTTTATAAGTCAGAGCTGAACCATTCCCTATAGTTAAGATAAGCACAAGAACTTTTATTTTGACACCTTATAGGTACAATCATCATGTGAGTCGATGTTCAGTGTTCGAAAGATGTTCTCAGCACCTTCGTCAAAACATGTTCACAAGTATTTCACTTTCTGGTGTACAGTAAACATGTGAATTCATGCCTGGGATCAAAAGGATCTCAATATGTAAGAAAGATATGTATGAAAATACATCCATACCGGATGCATGTCATTATGTCATTTTCTATTATTTTGTCTCCTCACAAGGAGAATCATCTAAAATGAGTAGAGATGCACTTTTGCTATTCTTTACACACATTTGGGGGCTTGTCTATCACCTGGCATTTGGCTCAGTTTACTCTGAGCTATGACCTGCTGATGTTTCGAAACAGCCACATATTTAAAGGGGAGTGTGCTGCAGATGCAAAACACACTGAGACAGCAAGTCAGACATGTTTAAATCAGCTGCAGACTTTGTTCCCTGCAGATTTTCTTTCCAGACGGAGAATTGTGACTTATCGTAGCCCTCTCCTGACTGTAAGATGTGTCTGCAGCGGTGTGGTAGTAGTTTTATTACAAGAGGATCGGTCCACCTGGACACTGCTGATACTGTATTAACTGATGTAAAGAGTTTTAATGAGAACGCTGTCTTACTTAGAAAAATAAACATGTTTGTCATGAAGAAGAGAACATGAGGTTTTCTGGTTGCTTGTCTTGTTGATTAGTGTTGCTCCCTTGATCAAACTGCAGATAGTGTACAATAGTCAAGACAGACTACAACAGGCAACAAAGACACACAGCAATGATTACCTGCATCCTAAAATAACTACAGAAGAAGTATTGATCCATTATTATCCTATTTTAGGCTGTGGTGTTCAAACGGCAAGTGATTTACATTTGTATACATGTTTAATAAAAAAAAAACATGATGTTCTAGTAAGTCGTTTATTTGCAACTATGCTCATTCTGCTTCATTTCCTTCCTCTGTTAATTAACTCCCATCCCACAGCTCCTTTTGTTTGCACTGTCACACAGGTGTTCCATCACTTATGTTATAGGACTGATTTCCTAGTAGTTAGTTTGACTGTTGTTGTTTTTTTATAACCTGGTTTTAATTGGTTTCCTCCCCTTCCACACTTCCACTCCAAATGTGTAATGTGGCCTTGCTTAACACATCAACATCTGTTCACTATCAAAATCGCATATGCGTCATGCATTTACAATAAATTGCATTAACATAGTGAAATACGAAATGAATTAAGTGCATGAAAACATTCATTTCTATACCTGCTTATCCTGCGCACACAGGGTCGCAGGGGTGCTGGAGCCTATCCCAGCTGTCATTGGGCGAGAGGCGGGGTACACCCTGGACTGGACACTCACACTCACAGTCTGACTAGTGTCAACTTAAACTGAACACTGCAAAACTGCGTGGAGGAGGAAGTGAATGCAGGGATGCTGCACCGCAATACAGACAGAGAGGACACGAGCTGTGTCTGTGAGCAAACGGAGAGAGCTGTGTCACGTCTCAGAACATCACCACCAAGATCTCTGCAGCGGGGCTGAGAGAGAGAGAGAGAGAGAGAGAGAGAGAGAGAGAGAGAGAGAGAGAGACTATATTTGGAGGCAGGCGTAGTGAGGTGCGGCTCCTCTAACCGGAGGAAACCGGCTGCAGGAACACTGACTTGTGGCTCTGGCGCCGCAGGAATCCCAACAGAGAGCCGGAGGCTACGAAAACAAAGTGCTGTGGAGCTGTCCCCCTTTCAGCAGTGATGAATTGCTTAATTAAAAAGCGCTGCGTGCCATTCTCCAGCAAGCACGCATATGATAATAAGGCCGCGCGTTTACGCTGCATCCCCTAAAAAAAAGACACCTCCAGAAGCCACCAGGTCTCCTCCATCAGCAGGACTATTTACTTCAGCTCAAACTTGAGTCAGGTCCCCTGCCTGGTGCTGATGCTGCTGTCTTGGATACTCCCAGCAAAATAGACGCTCGCCACACCCAGAGACACTGAGTGACAGGCACGCTTCCCATTCGCCGCTCGCACGTGCCTCCGCTCGGCCCCACGCTCACATATGACGGGCAGGATGGAGAAGCCTATCAATGGGAAAGTGAAAGCACCGCCGGCGCTTCGCAGTTAGGTTGTGGACTGGGTGAAGGGTGGGGGGGGGGGGGGGAACTGAACAGTGACAGCCGGTCTTTAGACAGACAAGTCTAAGACACCCTGCAGCCTCTCCGTGCTGTCTTATTGTGGTGATGTCATGCAACATGCCGCCACCGTTCACACACACGAGCATCGGTCCCGATGCCGCGAGGCTTCAGCGCTGAGCCCCCCAAAACATGAAGCCGCGCGCGGGTCTGCGCGACGTCACCGAACCGACCGTTCCGCCGCACGCGCGCCACCTGTCCCCGGTGATTATCCCGACGAGCCCGCGGACCCGAGTGTGTTACCTCACCCCTTGTTTCTGAGGAAGAGGCAGGGCAGGGAGAGGAGAGGGGTTGGAGGGAAAGAGGAGGAGGTGGTGGTGGGGGGGGTGCGAGGGTTGGGAGGGGTGGGGGGGTGTTGGGAAAAGGCGGAACAAACCGGTGTGCTCGGATACATGCTGTAGCTGCTCGCCCGCACTGCAGATTAACTCTTACCGCGCCGGGAGATGCAAGCAGACATGGTGAGTGGATTTTTATGTTTTATTTGCCCCCCCGCCGTCCCCCCGCTGCGTACACATGGCCGCTTCGTTACAGGCGTCTCCGCTGCTGCTCTCTCCCGCGTGGACAGGTAGGCACCCGATGCAGGTATTGAGCATCTTAGGGTACCCTCTTCTCTCCCTCTCTCTCACATACACACACACGAACACACACACGCAGAGCCGCGCGCGCACACACGCACACACTCATACTCTGTCGCTACACTTGATGTTTAGCTGCTCGTCTCCGGCTGCTTGTTCCGGAGCTATCCGCTGCTCAGGTGCTGAAAACGGCTCGACATCTGCAGGCAGCTGCAGTTCTCTGCAATGCAATGTGTCGAGTCTCTCAGCGTCCGGGACTCAACTGCACCCTCGCTCAACACGAGCTAACTAGGACATAATGGTCACCTCACCCCCATCAAATGTTCTGAGAGGGGACTTGGTCAAAAGTGAGCAAACAGTGAGGATACTTGGTGGTGTTTTCTACCTCGTTGTCAGCATAAAATTGTCCTCTCTAAATTGTATCATCTGTCTGCTCAGGTTTGTTTGTCTGAATGCCTGGGAACAAGTGTCAGATGTGCACTGAAAGTTCTTCCCTCTCCAGCCATCATCTAATTTGTAATGAATGAATGGGGCTCCTCTCCTTCAGCTGTCGTCTTGGAGCTTAGCTCCATCTCTTTGTAGCCGGCTGCCCCACTCACAGCCGGGCGGGATGCTGTAGTTGCCAAAGAATGTGGGATTCCCTCTCTAAACACTGGTAGCATCGCCCAACATGAAGGGCATAATCTGCCGGTCTGGAGCAGTGCCAGCGGCTCACAGACAGCAGTGCCGCCTTGAACTGAGTGGCTAAAATGTCATGCTGCCCCTTTAAATTTAAATTATGCAAAGTTTATTTCTCCTCTTACTTGAGACAGTGCTGGATAAAGTTAGCCTGGTTGTCACCAGGCAGTATGTGGACCAGGGGGGTGGGTTATGTTTTCCTATAAGGCACATCTTGTTCTCTTGCATGGTCTCAGCATTAACATAAACAGACTTGAATCATTTCATCTGATAACATTTCAGAGAAGTCGCCTCCTTATGATCTTTCTCTCCATGCGGGTGAGAGTGCAATAAAGCTGACAAGAGGACCATAATTGTCCCCTGTACTCGTGCAACCGCAGTCTCAAGGTTCCCCTCAAGTATACTTCCCAGTCCTGGACTAGACGACTTAAGGATTTCATGGATGAGCTGTGTTTGTGCATAATGAGAGGGAAGTGGGGTGGGGGCAGAGGGAGTAACGGAGAGGGAGAGAAAAAGAGGGAGAGAGAGAGAAGGTGAAGATTGTTGATGGGAAGGGGTGATGCATTCACCCTCCTCTCGAAGGACATTCACATAACCTTCAAGGGAAGTGAGCGTGCGGCATTACCACCTCAACTCAATTACTGTTAAAGCAGATGCAAGCTCACGTGCTTATATGTATGCATACATGCTCATTCTCACTCAAACACTGACACGTGCACACACACACACACGCTCAGACAAGACATCCCACTGACAAGTGTCTGGGTTCACCTGACATCTCAGTGTGAACATGCTGTTCTACAGAGATAATGACCACCAGGCGTCCAGAGAGAGGCAGGGGATGGATTTTGATTTTAAGTAAAAAAAAAAGCTTGTTAATTTCCCAGGACAGTTAGAAAAAAGTCACTGAATAAAGTCTGAATTTCAGGTTTGCATACTCCCCAGAGAATAAATCTGCCCTTTACTGTCCTTGCTCTATCAAAGGCAAATACCTCCCCTCAGATGTAAGCACAGTCCACTGGTCACAGAGTGAGGATTAGTCGTCCTCAGCCACATGACTGCATTATAGAGGACGATGGATGGGAAGAGAGAGTTTTTCTGAGGAAGGTGTGAGACGATTCAAATTCACCACCAGCCAGTGTGGCTCTTTTTTAAAGACTGCACAAATGATCTGTTGTGTCCTCCCAGAAGCGGCATCTCGTACTTCAGTGCACTTTCAGAAAAATGCACATACTGTACTGCCCTAACTGGTTATCTGTGTTTCAGGAAAGGATTGGCCCGAGCTTCTTCTGACCGAGGCTCACGTAACAGCTCCTCAGCCAGCAATCACCCTCCCTGGGGATCGCAAGGACGCCTCCTAAACTCAGCTCATTTCTCAACCTGCCACACGGAGTGTATGGACTGAGGCCAGGCGCTTCAGAGATGGGGGAAAACACAGGGATGCACGCAGAGGAGACCAAGCGAGGAGTGTGCCTCTGAACATTATGTCTGTTCTTTTAAGAGAAAAGAGCTGTGGGAAACTGTAGAAAACTCAAAGCTCTAAAAAAACAGACCACACAGTATGACCCGCTTCTTCCCTATGTTTGGTGACAGGGGCTGAAGCTGGCCGCACATATCTGTGTGTGTGAGTCTGCATATCAGGCTGTGTTGAGGACCATCTGAGTACAGCGGGGAGTGTCTGCCCCCCCCCCCCTGCACCCCAGAGGGCGTTCGAGGTGTGGGCCTTTTGCGTTCCGGATGCAGAACATCCTTGATCAGAACTTAGACATGGCCACTGCTCTACTCGCCGGCGAGAAGCTGAAGGAGCTGATCCTGCCGGGCTCCTCTCAGGACGAGAAGGGTGGGGCGCTGGCCAGCCTCATGGTGCAGCTCAAACTGGAGCTGCCCTTTGATCGTGTTGTTACTATAGGGACAGTCATCATCCCCATCCTGCTGGTCACCCTCGTCTTCACAAGGAACTTTGCAGGTGAGACTGCTGCCACTAGAGGGGGTTCAAAGCCACAGTTAGCTGCCAAAGTTGCAACAGCAGCTGTCCCAGTAGCCCCACATATCACTTTTGGCCTGGTGCAGTTTGTGACAGAATCTAGCACAGCTCTGAAAAGGGCACTTTGTTCCTTTTAAAATAAAATGAAAACCCTTCACAGACACATCCAGCGACTCACCACAAGAGCGAGATAAAGGTTGAGGAAGTTGTTCCAAATGAGTCACACCCAGTGTAATTTGAGTTAGACATAAAGTGCTTTTGCATCTTCTGCGACTGACAGTGATAGAAAGTGCCTTGCAGGAGCTGACCGAGAGAGCTGGAGACATTCTGGAGATAGGAGGGGATGGATTACGGAGGGTGGGGGGGTGTTTGGTTAGAAGGCAGAGTGGAAGCAATGGATGGGAGAGATGTTAGTTCATTGCTGAGTCAGACTCTCTGCATAGCAGCATCAACCATCTGGGACTGAGCGTTTAACTTTAGCAGCAGAAAGATGTGGGTGTTTAGACAAGTTCTTCAGTATTCCCCGACTGGTTTCTTTTATAATGATATTTAGGGCAGTGCCAAACAACTTTTAGGTGACTCAGCACAATGACAGCATCCTGCCCTGTGTGACTCTAACAGAGGGATGTCACCGCACATATAGTCTTATTACTAGTACCATATTAGAAGAAATGCTGACTTTAGGAAGTGACTTTTTCTGCAAGGCCTGAAAAATGATTGTTTATTTAGTTTGCAGCCATTTGTAATATCGGATGTAACTGCACTTGTTCCAAAGGCTAAAAGTGGATTTGCTGCACTTTGTTTTTAATGGACACAGAACTGATAGAGGGAAACTTTGATAGGAAGGAGCACTCTCACTTTCTCTATCTCAGCCAGGCCGACACTCCTATCACTTCAAAAAGCTATGAGAGTTTTGTCAGAGACAGTTGTGCGTTGTGCTGCATAGATGAATGATGCTAAAAGATTCTCAGAGATACAATACAAACTAAAGTGAAACAGAGGTCAGACAGGTGCAAAATATTTCCTTAGAAAATGTGAATTGGTTGCATTTAGTGTAATAAATCGAGGGCATGGTCTGTTTTAAATATCCGCTGCACTGTGCAGAGCCACAGTACTCTATTTACATTTGGTGTTACAGCACAATGGGTTATTACAACAGACATTCCAGGTATGTTTGCCTTTTTCCAATTTTAAAAAAGGGGCTTAGATAGTGGGATAAAAAAAGAAACCTGTCTCACACCTATAAATGGCCAGATCTTGGCTGTAAAATAAGAGAATTAAATACTTCAGCTGTTGGCACTGATGAGTGTATTTGTGTAAAAAAGAACAAATAATGTACTTAATTTATATTATGATTTATAACAACCCAGCATTTGTGTAATGTTTGTTTCTATCTGTGCTTTTCTCAGAGGAGTCCATATACTGTTACACACCACACAACTTTACCAGAGACCAGGCACTGTATGCAAGAGGCTACTGCTGGACAGAGCTGCGGGACGCTGTGCCTGGTGTGGAGTCTCATCTTTGGCCTTCGCTGTTTGAACACAAGTTCTTGCCCTATGCCCTGCTGGCCTTCGCCGGCATCATGTACATCCCTGCTCTGGGCTGGGAGTTCCTCGCCTCCACACGGCTTACTTCAGAGCTCAATTTCCTGCTCCAAGAGATTGATAATTGCTATCATCGAGCCGCTGAGGGACGAGCCCCGAAGATCGAGAAGCAGATCCAGTCCAAAGGACCCGGCATAACTGAGCGAGAGAGGAGGGAGATCATAGAGAACGCTGAGAAGGAGAAAAGCCCAGAGCAGAACCTGTTTGAGAAGTATCTGGAGAGACGGGGCCAAAGCAATTTTCTGGCTAAGCTTTACTTGGCACGCCACCTGGCTATCATCTGCCTCAGCTCCATCCCCATTTCCTACCTGAGCGCCTACTATGCCCGCCAAAGGCAGAACGAGTTCACCTGTGCTCTGGGTGAACCGCCAGACATTAGCAGCTATCCAGAACTGAAGCTCAGGGTCAACTGTAAGCTGCCCGCCGTGCAGCTGCAGCGCATCATGGCAGCAGTAGACATCGCTCTGCTCTGCACCATGAACCTCATCATCCTGGTTAATTTGCTGCACCTGTTTGTGGTGCGCAAGTCCAACTTTGTATTTGACAAACTGCACAAAGTTGGTATTAAAACACGGCGACGCTGGCAGAAGTCTCAGTTCTGCGACATCAACATCCTGGCCATGTTCTGCAACGAGAACAGGGACCACATTAAGTCGCTCAACCGGCTTGACTTCATCACCAATGAGAGTGACCTCATGTATGACAATGTGGTCAGGCAGCTGCTGGCCGCACTTGCACAGTCCAACCATGACGCCACACCCACTGTGAGGGACTCGGGCATACAAACGCTGGATCCCAACATGGATCTTGGGGTGGGAGAGATGGGTGGGGAGCCGCTCGTCATCAAGCGGCCCCGCAAGAAGATTAAGTGGATCCCAAGCTCAAATCCTCTTCCTCAGCCGTTTAAGGTAAGTCATCATCTGCCTGAGAGGAATTTCCATGTCTTTAATTTCCAAGTTATAATTACCGTTCATCCAGCATGAATGACAGCGGTGGGAAAAAGCAGAAACTGACTGCCTCCTAGAATAATATTCACTACAAGTACTTGTTCACTCGAGTACAGCAGTTCATATCAAGATGGACTGTATGTCTGTTCAGGATGGGTCCAACTGAGCCTCGATAAGCCTCTTTCTCTGAAGAGGCACAGGAAGTGGTCCTCATTTTTGACTTCTAAAATATGCAGAGCACCTCAGTGTTGCTTTAATAGTTGCCTTTGGTTGCCAGGACTGTAGTTTAAGCTTTAATGAACTGTTTTCTGTCCTCTGTAAAGGAACCTCTCACCCTGACACGTCTGGAAAATAACACCAAGCCTGAAAAACCCAAACCAGTCAGACGAAAGACAGTGGCAGACAGCTTCATCGCACCACTTCTGGACTCCAAGAGCACACAACATCCTGCAACAAAAGGTACGCAAGAGCTATGACAAGCAAGTCTGGGACATGTCGTGAGAGAACATTTTATTTACAGCTCTAATCTGTTAGTCTTATATTAACATTGGCATCATTAGGCATATTTTTTTGTTTTTTAGGGTGTGCAAGTTTTGGTTGACTTCACAGCTTTCATCAGCACAGATACAGATGCAGCAGACAGCTGTTTTCAAGAAAAATGCTGAGAAATAACCTGAGCAAAGTTAGCCACTATTGAGTGTGAATAATGGAATATCTAACTGCTAAAGAGCCAAAAATTTCTCTCAGGAGTTAGTGGAGACAACAAAAACAGAGCTAGAAGAAGAGTGATTACTTGACTCAGATTGGCCTGCTGACCAAAAAATCCAAATAAATACTTATTTTGCTGTATATTAGCTGGTGTAAATCAGCAACTGTTTTCTCACACACTCACCATTGTAACAGTGATGATACATAAATGTAGTGTTAACAGCTTGTTTCAAGTGGCCAGACAATCAGTTCTAGCAGGTGATACTCTGTCTGGATGACCTGTCTCTCTGCAATGACCCACCTCCTTTTTGAGTCAAACTCTTCATTCTCAACCGCAGATCTGAATGTGATCGAGAAAAAGCACACCCGAAATTTCTCTCTGGACGTCCACCCATACATGCTGACCATTCGTAAGCCTAAGGTGGAGACTACAACCACAGAACCTCTGCCCACAGAGCACAACATGGATACAGTGTACCTTGAGGGCACACACACAATTGTTCACGTGTCTGGTGCAATAACAGGTAAGCCTTACTTCCTGCTCTTTCTGGTTCAGTCTTAGCGTGAAAACGTGAGCCAAATGAAACAAATAGTTTTTTAGACTCTGTTTTTGGAACAAAAGACAACAAATACAGCATCAACTTTCAGTTTCAACTGAATGTCCTTGTTAGGCCACACTGGGACACCCTTAACTGACTCCCTGTTCAATTATTGCTGACCTTTGAAAGAGTAGTTTTTTTAGCTGTGGAAACACTGCTTCACTGTTTGTTTCTCCTTTCTCCTTGTTTGTACAGAAACTAAGGTGTGCTCACCAGAGTCAACGAACACTGCCTTTTCTACGGTGACCCTGCCCACCACGTCTTATGTAAATGGCGTGAGCCCGAACCCTCCATCCAGTGAGGACCCCCTCAGTCCCAAATCC
This sequence comes from Terapon puta, assembly GCA_028564955.1. Lineage (NCBI taxonomy): Eukaryota > Metazoa > Chordata > Actinopteri > Centrarchiformes > Terapontidae > Terapon > Terapon puta. The sequence continues at coordinate 18,568,422 of JAOXYL010000090.1, forward strand.
TCTCCCCCTCAAAGGGAGCCTCTTGCCCAGACGGAAAACCCTGAGTCTCAGCCACCGCCCCTGACCAGAGCCCCTACGCACCAGCTGCTGAGCATACATCACACTCTCTTTGAGGAGGATGAGGACGAAGAGAACCGCAGAAACAGGCTGGCAGAGCGACCCGGGGAGCTCATCGCCGCCGGGGAGTGTTGAAGGAGAGGAGAGCTGACGATGATCCCACCCCCACCTCCCCCCTAACGCTACACTCTGCGCACATAACCACCACGTTTATCACCTCCTATCAACAGTCACCTCGACTCTTTCAATTAACTTGCACACTTCTTTGATGGGTGGACCTGGCTGACTGAGGAAGCTGGACAGTGACAAAATGGATCAACTTTCAGATGGGACAGTGACTTGGACAGAGAAAAAGCTTGTGTATTTGACGATGAAGTTAGAGTATTACTGTAGGAAATGATGTCACATTCATGTCTCAGGATGACTGTGCACAGCTTAACACCCTCCAATGAAACCAGCAGTGATATAATTCAACAGGGTGCTAAAGTGCAGGGTCAGGCAGGAATGAGCAGCAACGAGAGATGAATGAGCTTTCGTTAAAAAGAAAAAAAAAAGACACACACACACACACACCTTAGAGATGCATATCTGCAAAGAGCACTGCATTATAGCTTCAAACAAAATGTATTTTAAACACATATGATAACTGCTTAGTCCCTTTATCCCGATAGCCAAGTAGAGAGGTAGCTCGCGCAATACAATTGTTGAGATCTGCACAATTAATATGCAAAAGATCACAATATATTTGTGGCAATAATGTATGCGCTTACGGCATCATATTTCACAGGACGCTATACATGTGTAGACACTGTATATGACTCAGTGTTTGTGGGGTGTTTAAAATATAACACGTTTCATGGCTTTATCGTTATCGCCATTTCACCATCGATTAGGTATATGCATCAAATCTTGACTCCACTATATTTGCACGTCATGAGTAATGGGTGAATTGGCGCGTTAAATGAAGGCAGAGCAAAAGGGCAGAGAATAAAAGTGTGGCATTACGAGGTGACGTGCAGCCACTGTTCGCTCGGAGGTTTTTTGCCAGGTTTGTCTTTTAGGTGCCAGACATCTATGACATCCAGCATAAAGGCAGTGACGTGGGTGTTTTCCTTCTTGAAGACTTTAACAGCAGCTCCAGTATGATGAAAGGAGCTGGTCTCACCGGTACAGTGTGTGACTTTTGTGTTCTTTGTGGGAGTGCTGTGACGTGAAGTGAATGTAGTGATGAGTTCCTCACCAGACGGTTTATTACAGGAGTTTTCGGTCGTTATCTGCTTATCTGGCACACACATCTAAATTTCCTCCAGCAATTTTGAGCCGTGTCACATAGTGCTGACATCTGAACTACGAGGGGATGAATATGTTAGAATAGCTGGTGTGTTATTTGTGGTAAAAACTAAGCATTATAGTGTATGCTCACACATAAAAGGGAACAAGTGAGTGGGAGCAAGCGGATTGGTGCCTACCACAACCTCTCAACACACATTTCTCACAGCTGCACACACAGTTACAGAAACTTCAATAAAAGAACTGTCTGTACTTACACATGTATGACATCTACTGTAGGATACATTAGTACTGTTGTCAGGGGCCAACCTACATAATAGGTAGACCTATGCATACATACTCATCTTTTCTTCTGGGGCATTTACACACACGTGATGGGGAGGCAGCAATCTCCCCACTTCAGCTTCCAGTCATCTCTACATTTGGTAATAACAAAGGATGCATCTCACTCTCATGACACAGGCTGGCTCACAATCCCAATTACTACTCAAGCACACTAAATGCATCCAAAAGCACTTTAAGACTTGTAGCACGAGTTTGTGATGAGAGCATGTTATGTGTTGTAACACATACACTCTGCTTATTAAAGATTCTCGGTCTGGTGGAAACGTGGAGAAAAGACGTTGGTTGTTACCGTGTAAGATGTTATGATGACGTTAAAAAAAAAATCATTATTTAAATAAAAACAAAAACAAAACATATACGCGTCGATGACTACATGTTCCATAATGCACCGCGGCTGTCAGTTCCAGCCGAGCAGCGTTGCACTGCTGTGCTGTTGGAAGAAGAGCTCACTAACATACGGGCGGGCTCTCTCGGTAAGTTTTTGATATTTGTGCTTGGACAGTTGTCGGGTATATCACAAAATACGCTGTATGTGGTGGTGGCAGCGTTTGTTGTGAAATAAACCTGCTTTAAGACGTGTGGTTTGACCAAATTCCTACCGGACTCGCTAGCCCACATTAGCTCGAGTTAGCTGTTGCCATCTTCCGGTAGCTGGCCCTTCTCAGCAGCAGTCCCGTACCTGGAAGTAACCTGCCTCCCACCCCGGCAAGTCACTTCTTCTTCAGCCGTGCGAGCTAACCTTTAGTGGCAGCTTCGTCTGTCATTCATATAGTCTTCACCCCCCGCCAACGTCACGCCGTTGTACTTAAAGCGGCGTCAGCAGTCAGTGACTCGCATCCCGTGAACGCCTCACCGGTGTTGTCTTCACTGTCTCTCTCTCTCTGCAGCTCTCAGTGCTTCAAACATGGACCAGGATAACAACTCAGAGGTCTGTAACACGCATGCATGCACATTAATGTGTGACAGAGAACATGTTTTTTGCCACATGCCACAGCTTTAGTGTTTTACTGCGATGTAGTCCGTGTAAAAACTAATTACTTTGTAATAGGTTCAGTATTTTATTTGTTTATGGCGATTTCAGGCTCCCTCTGACAATGCTCAAACATATGTCAAAAGACAATCGCACAAACAAAAAGAACTGAAGTTCAGCTTATAGGAGTAGAATATAATGTACAAGATAACATACAAAACCAAAATGAATACAATTGGCATTATAGAATACAGAT
>JAOXYL010000090.1:18606939-18619887 GCA_028564955.1 Terapon puta
AAACCAATAAAATAACTGGCAGAGTCAATGATGATAAAAATATTCATTAGTTTCAGCTACATACATGGATATTTACACAAACTCCTTCTTAACCTACACAAACGTTTATATCAGGGTCTTTGTTGTTTGTAGGATGGGATGTTGGGTCGAATGCTTTGGGTTGTGGATACTTTGTGCCCTCTAAAACACCTCGATTCAAGACTTTTCCTCATTTCAGGAGAGTTTCTTATGAACCTAATTTAAACTGATGACATGTTTCAGAAGTCTGAAGGCTGTAGGCGCAGCACTTCAGTTTGGGATACATGCAATTAAGCTCCTTCATTTTCACTGATCTTGTTTTTTTTATGCACTGTGCTCTTCTGAAAATCACTACCATTTTAAGATAAATGTTTATTCATTTCAAATAGCGGGATTTATTTTTCAGGGACCGCACAAATAACATTGGTTATGCTTATTTTATCACAAAACTGTGGTAATTTCTCTATTATTTTCACTACATGCATGTCCAGTTTGTATCAAAAGTGAGAATTATTGCTTTTTTATGTTGTAAGAAGAGAACAAAAAATGAAACATTTAAATATGTGTTGTTTTGCAGTTGTTACTGTTATAATTACACATACAGTAAAGTCAGCTACAGAGCACAAGAGTTAAAGCAACGTTCAACATAAATACAGGAGGCGTCAGTCTCATTGAAGAAAAGGAATATAAACTACGATTGCCTGTGTTTTGTTTAGTTTTTCTTTTTTTAAATCAACATAATTTCTCCCTTAAATGCTATCACAGCACATTGGGTTTTGTTTACAAAGTAAAATATACATAATATATGAGATATACTGTACAGTCAGTTGCTTTCTCCTAAACATTTGCATAAAAGCAGAGTGAAACAGACTTTTACTTGTTACAATCGGGAACAAAGAATTGTATGAAATGCTTATTCTTCCGAGCCGCGTGAAAAAAAGTGAATGTATCACTCTTCCCTCCATCAGAATATATTGTTCCGTAACCGGCAGACACAAAGCGTCCTGCTTTATTTTTTATTACTCTCTGCTCCCACCGAGACAAACCACAAGAACACCAGCTGCGCTTTGAAGCCAGTGTTTGATTATGTCTCGTCAGGTTTTCACATTCAGAAATCTTACCGCTGCGTTTTTTGCCGAACTGGTAACTAAACAAGATACATTCAGAACAAGTTCATCTTTCTTCACCGGAAAAAAACATTCACACGTTTTTTTTCCCTTTTTGAGAAGACGACATGAACATTTTGATAACGCAGAAAAAGCACGAAGCAAATCTTCCCACTCACTCCCACTCATCAATCATGTCTTTTCTGGCCGCTAACGTGGGCGGTTCTGTCGCTGGCAGCTCCTGTTGCACCTGCAGCGGCCAGCAAACGCTTCCTCTGACCGGCCGAACCCAGCCGGCACCTCGGCAGTGTGTGCCCTCTTTCATCCCCTCCTCTCCTCCCTTTCTCATCCCACGGGGCCCTTTCATCCATCCGCGGCCTCCGCTGTGTCCCTGCCAGTTCACATTCTGCTGCACTTAAAAAAAAAAAAGGCGAGGGAGGGTGAAGGCAGGAGGCTTAACTGTCCGTGCCAGCCGCAGTCGGCTCCGCTGCCAAGGTGCCAACGTGAGGAATAACTGTTGTCTCACAGACGGTGGAATTTCCTTCGCTGAGCGGCGGCTGTGTGAGAGCTTAGCAGAGAAACGCACACACACACACACAAAAAAAAGAGGCACCTCATATTCTTGGAAGTGTAACTGTGAGGATGTTCTGTACCTTTTCGCTCTACAGCCCACATAAACATGCTTTATTGACACAGGAAGCAAAGAGAGAGAGAGAGAACTCCCACTCAGCTCAGGAGAGCTGGATTTAACGTCGCAAACCGGCGGCGGTACACGAGCCTAACTCCACTCGGCTCGGCTCACTCCGGCCCGGTAGTCTCGAGAGCGAATGAAACCTGAGCCGAGCAGAAGGGTTTAGATGCTGAAAGGGAGAGATAGTTAAGCTAAGCTCCCATGTTGAAGACATCAGGGAGTGAGGCCCGCGGGCAGTTTAGCTCCTGGCTCCCGGTTCCTGGCAGGAGAGCCCCCTATAAAGCAGGGCCTATTAAACCCCCCCCACACCCCTCCTCCTTCCCCCGAGGAATCAGGGGAGTTAATCAGAACCAGAGCTCTGGATGGAACCACTCACTAAACGCTTAGACCACACTGCGCCGGTCCTGGATGCTGGAGCTTAAAGTTCCCACCAAAAACCCAACACGGGGGGGCTTGACCTCCTCGCCAACAATCCCATGTTCTCCTCATCACGCGCGGCAGATCTGGCGGCAGTTTACATTTACGTTCGGCGTGTATGTCGGACCAGGCGACACGCACGGCGGTAATGATCCACACATTTCCACGCAGCTCGGTCGCTCCCAGTTGTTTGCTCCGCGCGTTAAGATATATGGCTGCGTGTATTCCGTCCTGGTCTGTGTTTTGCTTCATTCACGCACGTGTGGGTGTCTGCTATGAGGTCGGCCCTGCTGCCCCTAAAGCCCCGGGGGTCCAGGTCTGTTAAATAATCACTTTCCCAGCTCCGCACTCACTCTTCAGCCAGGTTTCAAGCTGCTACAAAGTCAAATGTTGATATCCCCAGATACAGAGAGATTATTATTTATATATCACAAACAGATCACAAATAAGAAAATTGCCTCATAGGGCTTGGACAAGGGACATCCTCAGGAAGAGCAGCAGAGGGGGGGCTCTTCAGCCCTGGATGGATGAATGGATAGTGTTTTTCAGTTTAAGATCCACAAAATGTTGCAGAAATAGTTTCCTCTCAATCTAAACTCTCCTCCCGACTTGTGTATGTTTGTCACATGCCTGCGCGTGGACGCTGGGTGCCGTGGGACTGAGTCACTTCGTCCCTGTCCATCCGGTCGAGGGCCAGAGGCCAGCGTGGCTCTTGGACATGGGCAGGAAGCCTCTGGACCTCCCCAGGATGTAGCTGTCAGCTGATCCCCCCTCTGGGAGGGGATGGAGGAGACGGGGAGACGGGAGGGGAAAAGGAGGGGAGAGGAAGAGAAATTGGCAGGTGTGGATGGGACACGAGAGCGGGGGTTGGGGCTCTCGCTGGCTGACAGTGACATTGGGAAGGTCTGTTATACAGATAAAAGAGCCCACATTACTCCCCCTCCCCCCGCCCCCCTCTCTCTCTCTCCCTCCCTCCACTTCTCCTTCAGTCTCCCTCCATCCTGCAAGAGCTGATTCGCAGCTGTGGATGCCTCCCGTAATGCTTTTAAGAGGAGAAAGGCCAAAAGGGAGCGATGCACGACGTGTTCTGTGTGCACGTCTGTGTTCCTCGTATGCCTTTGAGAAGCACAGAGGTGGTGTGAGTAGAGGCTCTTACATGACAGATCCTCAACACCAGCCCTTCAAAGATGGACACCTCTTTGACTATTTGTATCAAGAGCCCGAACATATAGGTTCCACATGTTAGCTCAATCACTTCCTGCTGGTGTTTAACGCCTGTGTGCGATACAGCTGGATGACCTCTCACCTCTGACACTCCCCCTCCTCCCGTCTCTGTCCGTCACCTAGAAAAGCAATGCAGACACAGACCTTTCCTCTCCGCAACACGCAAGCACGCTCAAATTATTCCACGAGACTGTCTGTGCTTAGAGAGATGGAGTCCAGATCTTTTGCTCGGTGTCTTTGAACTGGCACAGCCGTCACTGAAGTTGACAGGCCAATCATGGAGCGAAACTGGTCTTTGAACTTAGAGTGTGACGTGATATCGACTGGAGACGGTAACCTAGTTTCTTCACCTGGAAAAGAGCACAGCTCTCGCCGGACAACTATCTGGAGCAAACCTCGCTCCGTGTCTGATTTCAGCCGTGCTATATTAGTCGTGGGTTTCTTTTTGTTTCATGTTGTGTATCACTCTTTCTTTTGGCCTGTTTTTGCCTTTTCTCTCCCTCCCTCACTCTTTCTCTCTCTCTCTCTGTCGGCCCTGCATGAATGCTGTTTAGGAAACAGAGTGAACAGGAAAGGCAGAGCAGGCAGGGAAGAATAGAGGGATATCCCCTTACAGGGTTCCCTCCTTTTTCCTCCAGGATAGAGGGGGTGAGAACTTCGGAAAGGGTGGGGGGGTTTGTAAATCACACCACCTGTCCGCGTACACAAGGACCTGTGTGCATGCTCTCCAAAAAAAAAAAAAAAATTCATGAGCACAAATACAATCCTGTCCTCGCTCCCTTTTCTGTGTGTGTGTGTAATCTGGGGGCAAGGGACCCTCAGATTAGCCCTATGTGGCCCAGATTACAGCAGGATCAGTGCTGCCACATATTACACCGGCCTGTGAACCACCAGTGAGACAGTGGGCCAGCGTGGGTTTAAAGGGGCTGAAAACCCCATTTAATTACACTGCAGAGAGGAAAAGTACACTAACAGAGTCGCGCAAGCTGTTATTTACCCTGCGGTGGGAATCACACGCGATCCTGAAGTGTCAGAGGCATGTTTTGTCAGGACGGAGGGAGTGTAGGGTTTAAGCTTTCAGGGCCAGTGTCACGTTTGCCCAAAAAAATGTGATGCTTCCCGGCCCTGCTTTTGCAGTCAGCTCTCGTCCACCTAGTGGCCACAGCCCGAAACACCCTGATAAGAGAGAAGACCTTGTAAATATTTTCCTGACGTGTTATGTGTGCTTTGTGTAATGTCGCTTGCATCGAACGTGACAGTCTGTTTTTCCTGTCGTCTCATCCCAAGGTGCCACCAGGGACGTCGGCTCAGCTCTGACGAGGATGTGCATGCGGCACCGCAGCATCGAGGCAAAATTACGCCACTTTACCAAGTAAGTGTCACCCCGCCCCCTCCACTCCCTTCCCCTTCACCCCCCAAAATGTAATTTCCTCTCCTCTCTCGCCTTGAGGGTTGTTATTGCGTTCCCGCGTCCCATCCCATCGCTGTTGACCTCCCTCTCAATCCGCCGCTCTTCTCCTGAGTGGTTTTGTGCCATTGCAATCAAGCCATACGTTTACGCCCTTCACTCGCTCTCGCCCTCTCTCACGCTGCGTCTCTTTGTCGCTGCAGCGCTCTGATGGAAGGCCTGGTCACGCCGCTCCAGGACAGGATAGAGGAATGGAAGAAGACGGCCAATCAGCTGGACAAAGATCATGCCAAAGGTGAGCGGCCGACAAGCGCACGCCGCACGAGAGCTCGTTCGGGAGCGACGGCGTGTCGCACGGAAATTGATCCCTCTTTGGTTCTCACTCCACAGAATACAAGCGCTCTCGTCAGGAAATCAAAAGGAAGTCGCTAGACACCATAAAGCTCCAGAAAAAAGCCAGAAAAGGTGAGAAAAAAAAACACTTCCCGGTGGATGAATAAAACTTGTGATAAAACCTCTCACTCAACTTTATTGAGATTTTAGGGCTGAGGTATATTAAGTCTCTTTGGCTGCTGGTCTCTGCTCTGTGCCGAAGGTTCAGACTGAACTGGCGCCATCTAGAGTGCAGAATCTGAAACCTCAAATCAAATCAAAACGCCTGGCACAGTTTCAGTGGCTCCTTTCCAGCTCTGGATGATTTATCAGCTTCTACCCAATGAATCAAAGAAATGGTCTTCTTTCCTGGCTCTGCTTGCGTTAGCCCGTCCTGCTGGCTGTAATTAAACTCCTATTTCAGTACAGGACTTACAGCACACCAGAGGTACGGGCTAGTCATAAACATGCAATGTGCCCTGATTTGATTCAGCTAACACTGCTTGTTCTTCTGTCTCTCCTCCTCAACCCCCACTGCCTGCTACTGCAACCCCCCCCACCACCCCCACCCCTCCTCTATTTCTTTCTGGCTATTTCCCCCTCGGCTGTAGAGCTCCTAGGTATGTTTGCTGTGCACGAGACAAAGTTCAAAATGTACACTGATCATCTTCAGATCCAACTGCCAGTCAAAGGAAACACCAGACTTTCTTAGCATTTTTGTTTAACAGAAGGGACTGTTTATTGCTTGTCTCATACACTCATTAGCATTTTAAACATGAAATAATATTGTATTGGTGAATAGACCAATGTCATAACAGGAGAAGCAGTAATGACATCAACAGTGGTCCTGTTATAGTGAAGTGTCTCAGTAGGTCAGGACAGTGTTACCATGAGCAACACAGGGACCCTCAAACTGAATCAGTGAAATGCAACTCAGCAATTATTCATTTTCTGATTTACACCTGGGCTTTTCTAAATGGCACTATTGTATTACATCTAGTTATACTTGTCTTTCCCATACAGATAGTTCTATTTGATCGATTTCACTTTCAGCCCTTCCTTTCTCTTAATGCCTTTTTAGTAAAGTAAGAAACGGCCAATTGTTTGGCAACATATCAGTGCGACTATCTTTCATCCCCCTGAGTAATAAAAGCTTCTTCATCACGAGCGGACGTTTGGCTCTGTGATGACGGCTAATTGCTAGAACTGTTCTAGCAAAGACTAAAAAACTGAGGTTGTTAAAGACCTATTAACTGGCAAGCTGTCAGATCCTAAACGGGGGCTCTTCATTTAAGCGGTGTCGTATTAAATGCCGGTGCACTGAGAGATTAACCAATTAAGCTGATATGTGTTATAGATGCAGACAGTGGTGAGACAAACATACAGAATGCTGTCTGCTAAAGACAGCTGGAACGCCTTCGGCAAGACACTCAAAGTGCTTTCGTATTTCCAAGTTGTAAGGTAGCTACAGTGAGTGCGTTTGAGATTGAGACAAGAATGCTAAGATATAACGTAGGGTGTTTAAAATCCTTTAACTGGCAGTATGCCTGTATGCATCATGCAGTCAGGGTAACAAAGGACTTGACATCTCCGTGGTCATCTTCATCGTATTCTTCTTTCATTCATTTGCCTTTTCCTTTATCTACAGTATCACCATGTGTCATTGTGGGTTAAGGTCTTAAATGACTCTTTTGTCTGTCTAATGTAATCCATTGCAGGGCCTATGAGTCACCACCAGTTGCTTTACATCAACTCATGATTGATGCCATGTGTCCGCGTCCTCTCATTCCCATGTACATGAACCGTTTGAGTGTAATGTTTGTCAGTGCGTTGGCCTCTAGTACACAAACAGTTTATCGTTATTTGTTCTAATCATCTCTCATTATTTTCACTCCCTCCTCCCTGTGCTGTGTACGCTTTTTTCCCACCTTCATGTCACTTCCATAATTATCTCCTGCCTTTTTCTCTTTTCATGTGTGTCTTCGCTTGACCACCCCACCTCCTCCTCTCTCTCCCCCGTCTCACCTCCCTCCCCTCTTCCGTGTTTCTGCAACCTTTGCCCCACCCAGGCCGGGGTAACCTGCGCCCACAGCTGGACAGTGCCATGCAGGACGTGAGTGATCTGTACCTGCTGATGGAGGAGACGGAGAAGCAGGCGGTGCGCAGAGCACTGCTGGAGGAGAGAGGCCGTTACTGCACGTTCATCAACCTGCTGCAGCCTGTGGTGGTGAGGGCACTGCTGAAAAAAAAAAAGATGCTTTACTGTTCTCGCTGTTGTTGCTGATGAGGTAGCCGCTTAATTTGATCCATCGTGTCCCCCTTTGTCCACCTCTCCTCCCCCTTCAGAATGTGGAGATCGCCATGCTGGGAGAGATAACACATTTACAGGCCATTGTTGATGACCTCACTGTGCTGACTGAAGACCCACACAAGCTGCCACCAGCCAGCGAGCAGGTAACTGGTGCATTTACTGTCTGCTTGTATGGATCACAATTAAATCTACCTTGCGTAACTGCAGTCCGCAGCTGTTAAATAATCATTTTATCAACAGTTAACTCAACCTACTAACAGACGTGTTCTGCATATACAAAGCCAGATGTAACTTATTTTCTGTGGCACTACCCTCCAATGTTGTCCCAAAACTATCTAAAAAACTGGCACAGTGATTTTAATTTGAATTTGTCTCATCCGTCTGCTGTTAATAGTCCCAAGAGTGCCATGTTTGTATTGGTCGGCTGGTGAAAATAGTCCCCAGCACTTGCTATTGCTATTTACTGCTGTTTGAGTAATGTTTGCTTAAAACTAGTGTTCAGCTGTTTAAGGACATTATGTAGCCTGTTTTAAAATTGAAACTGCATATTAGTGATCGAATGGGCTTTGGGGCTGAGAGCAACAGATAGGCTTGGGAAAGTATTATCTTTTCATGACATTTGTTGGCAGTAGCAAAAAGAATAGATTATTGCCAACCTTATCCTTTGAGTTAGAAAGTAGTGCGCAGATACTTCACTTTTATTATCCACAGTCTCTGTTATGCATCCCCTGTGAATTCAAGTGTGCGAACTCTTTTTTTTTCCCCTGATATTACGCCTCGTTCTATTACAGTCTCAACATGACTGATGTGACTTATTTAAAAAACGAATTTATCCCTTCATATGTCCCTCAGCACAGCTTGAGAAATAACTTTTGACAAGACAAGACTTAATTAGCAGAAATATATTGGAATCTATCCAAACCATTTAGGTGTTATTTTACCTTACCTTGTGTAACGGCGACGTCGCCCATGTTTATTGTTGGCACTGTCTCTTCACTGTTTTGTTATGTGTCCCTGCAGGTGATCAGGGACCTGAAAGGCTCCGACTACAGCTGGTCCTACCAGACCCCTCCCTCCTCCCCCAGCAGCACCGGCTCCAGGAAGAGCAGCATGTGCAGGTCTGTCCTACACACACACTCACACACACACACACCTTGTGCTGTGCAATGGTGTGCAACGTGTCGATCGCACATTAAGATACAATATTTCTCCGCGTGCTGGGTCAGATGTGTTGTTAATGGGGGATTTTAGTCATGCTGGGTCTGAGCTGTCATGCTGCTTTGAGCAAACATCCATGCATATTCTTGATTTCAACCCACTTATTCACACGACAGCAAAGGAATGAACTGTTAATGGATGAATAAACAAGGAGGCGACACCCCACACCCCACCCCTCCTTCACCACCCAACCAGACTAGCAGCGACAGTCAACATGCAGTACATGGCATTTGGTGCCAGCTTCTCAGCGCCCGTTACTGGCAGATTTTCAGTTCTCAAGCTTCTTACAGCCAGATTAGGTCCAAAGCTGTGAAACATCACAGCCTGACAGCCATGAGCCTCCCAACAGAACCGAAACGCACATATCTGTAAGTCTAAAGGTGAAAGTTGAACTGTTTATTTATAAATGAATTCTAGGGCACAAAATGAGCTCCTCTTAAAAACAAATCCTTGTAATGGTGAGTCGAGGGATTATCAGACCTTGCTATCACACATACTTGCATTAATCTTTTACCAAGCACTGTGTATTCACAGTGCAGTCACTGACTACATGTTTGCCTGACACTGACCAATATTTAATATAGGCTGTAAATCACAGTGTGGTGGTTTTTAGGGTCAAATAAGGCGAGGCCGTGACAGTTCTCCTACATGCCAGCCTTTCTTCAAACTGAGAGTAACAACCTTGGTTTGACCTTGGTTGCTTTATATATATTTTAGTTCATCTGATGAATCTGGTTTTTGATACACTGAAGGTAATAAAACTTTCTCGGCTTGGAGAGAAGCATGTCACGATTCGGTTGAGGGTAAAAGAAAAAATAGTCAAGATCAAGGTATGAGGGTTTTCCCATTATAACAGTGATGTACAGAAATAAAAGAAAAGGTCTCGTTTGGATAGAAGAAAAACAAGCTCCCTGAGTACTTAGGGGGGAAAAAAACTTAAAAGAGGAGAGAAGAGGAGGGCGGAAGGATAGTTTCCAGTTATGAATCATTTAAGGTTATTTAATTTGTCATATTTCATTTAGCATTCCTCCTTAAGACTCGTCCTAGAGGACAAAGATGAAGGATAACTTCAGATATATTCCAGGGGGGAAAGAAGTGTGGGAGAGTGGTGCAGGGGGAAGGTGAGAGGCCCAAGTTGCTCATTTTAAAATGCGTGGGTGACAAAGAGAGGCAACGCTGACTGAGAATGACAGCAGACAGCAGACAAAAAGCACCGAGACAGCTGTTAATGTTCAGAGGGAAAGAAAAATCAAAGGAGGGATAACTTTTTAATGCTCTTTGAGGCTCCAAAATTAGAAGAATGGCATCATTTAGAATTTTCGCAAAACTCTGCCTTCATGTTTTCAGCCTTTGTGATCAATTTTTCATTCAACCATGGCTGACGCACAAATCCTCCCAAAACAAGTTTCTGGGTGAAATTAGGGGAACAAATGCTCAAATTATGATCACACTCCTGTTTTACATGAATACTGTTTGTTTTTACGGAAGATTTGTAATGCCAAAATCAAGACCAACCAAACAAGAGTAATATGTATTTCATCATTATATATTCGTGTATGGTACTCAAATGAAAACACTTGTTAGAAGGACAGTTTATTAGCCTCTGGTTAGATTTGTGATCCAAGATAGTCAAAACAGCTGACCGTCAATTGTAAATGTAACTGAATGTGAAGTCAACAGTAGTGTCTCTCTCAGGCCAGCTACCCCACAGGGAACTCTCTCAGTGTGAAAGGCTGGCTGTCATGGCTGCCATCAGCTCATGGCAGCCATGACAGAGTCCATCCGTTGCCCTCACCCTCAAGCTGTGATTGGTCAGTTGATTATGTTTCATTTAGCCACAGATGATGCGTCTCCTTTTCCAAGAAGAACAAGCTTACAAGCTTTACGTCTCGTAATGAAAACTAATGCTAGCACTTTGCGCTCATGCAGGTGTGTGCTGCCCTCTGCAGGGGAACAGTGAAATGCAATAGACCTCTTGTAAAAATCAAATATCACAATGATGAAAAATTTAAAAACCAAAAGTAAAATGATTTCCATTCAACATAATTTTCCACAAAAATACACAAAATACAAATCTATTATTTGAAATACAACAACAGTAACACAATACATTTTTTTGTGTGTGTCTTATATTTCCTTGTCTGATTTGTTTTAGTTTAGTCATCCTTAGTCCTCCATATATATTTTGGGTTATATACTAATATCCTGTTCTATCAACAGTCTCCTTCAGATGCCCTCTGCAGGAGCTCATCGACTCAGCAGCGTCTCCTCCCACGACTCGGGCTTCGTGTCGCAGGATGCCAACACCCACTCTAAGCCTCCGTCGCCCATGCCCTCTGACATCACCAGCCAGGTAGCATTCTCGGCCACAACAGTAAAGGTTTATTCTTTAATCAGGAGGAAATGGGGGGTTTATCGCAGCTCAGGCAAGAAATAAAGCAGACTTGATAGCTTTGGAAATTCCACAGGTAGTAATGCTGCAGGAGAGTAGGACACAGACTGCTATTTTTACAGATATTCTCCGTTTTTTAACAACAGTCCTTTTCCATATGGCACCTTCAGTCTTTTCATGTTTAGATTTTTGTAGACACAGTGTCTACAAGAGCCCAATAGCTCAATAACCAAGCTCAGACAGAGCGCTGCGTTTTTTTACGGCAATGGAACTTTCTCAGATGTAAATGTTGAATTTTTTTATCCCACTGGACAGATAAAGTTATTCAGACTCTCACGGCCTGAACAGATTGCAGTGTACAGAACACACTCCGCAGCACTCCAGCGAACCGACTGATGCAATGTTCTTTTCTGAATAAATGATCTTACAGGCTACTTTACTTTCTTTCGAGGCTACGAAATACAGATCCCCCTCAGGGACAAAAGTACCTCCCTCTTCCTAAAGCTCATCAACACTCTTCATCTCTCACACCTCCCTTTCTCTCCATTTCCTCTCCCCCTCCACTATTTTTACTCCATCTTCCCTTTCCCAGAAATCAACAAGCTCTGCCTCCTCTGAGGCTTCAGAAACCTGCCAGTCTGTCAGCGAGTGCAACTCTCCTACAGCGGTTAGTACTGCATGCATCCCACCAATCTACTCGCTTTATTGGACACACACACACCCTCGCAGAAATGCACACTTACACACACATACACACACACACACACACACACACACACACACACACACACTATGTGCTGTACATTTCAAGTTATTCTGCAGTTCAAAGAGGGTTGTGGGCTCTACTTGACAACTGCAGAGTCTGACGTGGACTATTCGTGGATGTTGAGCACTCTGACTCAGACTTGTCTGTCCGTTCCGCAGTTTGGCTCATGCTCATCCTTCGGTACCTTTCGCCCTGCTTTCTCTCACACTGGCACCATCAGGCCTCTCTCTGTCATACTTCCTGCGTCCCCCACATTTAACCACTCCCCCGGATCCAACACCCCCTCACCCACATCAAAGGTTCCTAGCTGGAAGGTTTGTTTTCATTTGCAATTTCACTTTTGGGTTTGCCCTTTTTAAAGTTTTGTTGCTTCTTTGCTTCTTGTGTTTTAATTGCCTCCATGCACATTAACAGGCCTTTAAGATTAACCTCACAACCACCATTTTTGCTGTTGCTCATCATGCTCAGTTTTCCCAGTCTTCCCTGCGCTAAACTGAGATGACACTATCATTTAGCAATACGTACAGTGCCTAAAGTAGTCTGCCCATAACTGCACTGGCATTTAACCAGTTCATGAGCCAAATCAGCAGCTTCCATGTTCAACTGACTGCACGACTGTTGGATGACAAACACTGGAGATGTGTAGTTGGAGGACAGTCTCATTGTTCCTTCTGCTGCTGCAGGACTGGGCCAAATCGAGTTCCTGTGAGCCATCGTTGGCCAGCACTCTGCAGCGTAGGAGGGAGTCTGTGGATAAGATGAGAGAGCTGGAAGCTCCGCCTAGTCCACTGGGGTATTCAGGGATGCAACCAGATGATTCCCACCGAGCGAGAATCGTCCCAGGGACCATGGGAGCCAAGGTAGGAAGTCCTAACAGAGCAAATATGTAAATGTCACTATACACATTTGTATGCCTTGAGAGTCGTGGTGTAGTGGATTGCATATGTAAATGCATGCTAATCTTTATGTATTTCCTGCCTGCCGGTATCTTTCTGTGTGTGTGTGTGTGTGTGTGTGTGTGTGTG
>JAOXYL010000090.1:18619987-18686520 GCA_028564955.1 Terapon puta
AATGCATGCTAATCTTTATGTATTTCCTGCCTGCCGGTATCTTTCTGTGTGTGTGTGTGTGTGTGTGTGTGTGTGTGCTTCAGCATGGTGAGCCACTCTCCCCAGCAGCCAGCACTCTTGCTATGGTTCTGACCAGAGGCTTGAGTATGGAGCAGCAGAAGAGCAGCAGAGACTCTCTGCAGTACTCCAGTGGCTACAGCACCCAGACTAACACCCCCTCCTGCTCCGAGGACACCATACCCTCACAAGGTAACACACTCATGACTCAGTATCAATTGTAATCGCCTTGTATCATGTTAGAAAACTCAAAAGTCATTGATGTTTAAAGTACTTTTTGTTATTCTGTGGAAAAACAGATAGCCATGAGTCTTTGTCCCCTCTAGGTTCAGATTATGAGTGCTACTCTCTCAATGGGGATGCTGACAGTGAAGGACAGGCAGACTTTGACAAGTCCTCCACCATCCCACGCCACAGTAACATCGCTCAGAGCTACCGTCGCATGATCCAAACCAAGAGGCCTGCCAGTACAGCGGGCTTGCCCGCAGGTAAGACCCTTCAAGGAACCCCGAATGGTGCAGGAGGAAGTGGCGCCGGAGTTATCGCCTCGGGCACGGCCACCATTCGCCGAACTCCATCCTCCAAAACAGGAGTGAGACGCACGCCGTCCACATCTGGGCCCATTCCCATCCGGCCCCCAATCGTGCCAGTTAAGACCCCCACAGTACCAGATTCTCCAGGGTATGCCAGCCCGTCCCAGCACCGCATGGGCAGCGAGGAGTTTCTGTACGGCGACGACCCATCTGCGAGTGACTACATGAGGGCTTCTCCAAAGCGAATGAGCCTCCCCGACACAACTTGGGGCAGCGGAGGAGGAGGGGCCGACAGGACTGCTTACGCCCAGCAGGCCCCCGGCATGGCTGCCCACAGCGCTGAGGAGGACCCTCTGCTAGCTGCCAACCGCCACAGCCTGGTGGAAAAGATAGGGGAGCTGGCAGCCAGCGCTCACGCCCTCGGTGAGGGTCACTTCCCCTTCAACAGCTCACTGCCAGGGGATCAGGCTCAGTTTGTGCCCCAGGAGCCGTCCTCCACAACCCAGGAGGACAAAGATATGCTGGTGTCTATACGCCGTGGGGTGAGGCTCCGCAAGACACTGACTGACGACAGGTCGGCCCCCAGGATTCTGCGGTAGCTGAGGGAGAGGAAGGCTGTGAAGGTGCAGCTGTGGTGTCCTTATTTTACAAACTGAAGCTTTGTAGCGAATTGCAACAGCACTCGTGATGCATGAAGTAAGGTACAAGTAACAAAGAGGATGCAACGTGAGTCGATTGAAGGCCAGTTCAGAGTAATGAGTGACTGTGGACGATGTCGAGTCATTTCATGTCATGTATGTATTGCGTACGTACAGAGTAATCCATATTTTTTTGGTTTTTAATCCCCTTTTTATGTTCTGTTTTTTTGTATGTGGGGTTGGTGGCCGTGCATCTCCGCTCCCCGTGTGACCAGTTGTTTAAACCCAGTTTGTCCCTTTTTGAGCCAGTGATGAATACGTCACTGCTGTAGGGGTCGAATGCGCCGTTGTCTTTGTTCTTGCTCTTATGATTATTATGATATTGTGCATTCCTTAATGGACACAGCCACCCGTCAGCGGAGAGTGACGGGCGGAGTGCTCTGTGAGCTGTCTGTGTGTTTTTTCTCATCATTACTGTACTCGTACCGTATTACCGTTTTTTTGTTTGTTGGTTTGTTTGTTTCATAAGCTGAACATTGGCTGTGTAAGTCATGTAAAATAGGAGCAATATGGCAGTGTTTTTATTGCTGTACTGTACTGTCAATATATTCTGCAATTAAACAGGCTTTTTACTGTTACACTGGTCTACACATTGTCTTTGTCAAAAAAAATGTCTTATGTCCTTATTCACGAATGGAAAATTCTCCACACGTCGTCAGGAATGCGAATAATCGGTTATACTTGATGATGCACGGCGTATTTGCTCAAACTAATACTGTGTACACCAACATTTATTAATTAATTAGTGTATTTACAACATCTCAGATGGGTTTCAACTGCAGCCGTTTGAAGTTTGATTTCCTCATTACTTTTCCCACTTAAAAAGAAAATGTAATTTTATTTCCCCGGGAGCTTTTTGTACTTCAGATTTCAAACTGCAGTTAAACTCAGTATTTTACGATTTCTCCGGTACAGTCGTCTTAATGCTCCAGCGCTTTGTGCACTGTAATTTCATCAGAGGCCTACTTTTAAACTTTTAACTGTGTCTATTCTCCCCGGTTAACGCTCAGTTCAGCATCACTTTGCCCTCAGTTACACCTCTGACAACGCTGCACTTCTCCGAGGGGACGGGTGGGGGCGCCAGAGACCCTCCGCTGACCGAGCGGCGCCCAAAGGAGCAGTAATGGAGGACATCCATCGACATCAGTGCTTCTGCAAAGATGTTTGGCAGGCTGGAAAGATGAATGATGGGTGGGATTAAAGGAGGGGAGAAGAAGGTAAAGACACCCCCCCCCCTCCCCTCAGCACTCCGGTGGACGGAAACGCAGCGCATGAAAGCATCCTCACCTTTGTGAAGAAACAGAAATGGCCCAAACTATCGATTTGAATGACGTCAAATGACCAAAAATATAGCTTACACAAGCTGTTGAGGGATCATATGTCCAACTAAATATAGGCCAAGTAGAAGAGAGTCCAAGTGCGCACTCTCATGTTGTATATTAGTGGCATTTTATTTCAGAAAACAAACTCATAACCTGTTCTGAAGGTGTGAAATTGGCGTTTTGAAATTGGCACTTAAAACCCTGCTCATTACTCTGCAGATGATTGGCCCCTAAAGCGCCACACCCACCCCATCCTCCTGAACAACACGGGGCCCTTTGCCTCTGCTGGAGTGATCCATGGGCGCAGAGTTCATTTAGAGCCCTTCTTGTTAAGAGGCTGCTTTCCAATGCACTCTTTAAAAAAAAAAGAAAGATGATCAACCGGGTTCGCGGAATTAGAAGAAGACTGAGAGGAATATCTGTTCTAATCTCTGACATTAAGTCAGCACCGACAGCTCACACGCCGATTTGCAAAGAAAAATGGGGACTCGGAGGGTCTGAATGGGAGCAGATAATGAAGATCAGACAGCCGGAGCTGTTGGGCTGTGAGTAGTGGAGGTGTCTGGTTTTGTGCCACGTGTAAATCATACAGTAGATACTGCAGGACCACCCCGACTGAAGCAATTATTAGTCTGCCCGGCTCAGGAAGCCCTCGGTATTTTTCATATATCTCCCCAAATGGGTCCCTCGTAATCCTCTCAGCCTCATAAATAGCACATTATTGAATTTACACTATTAGTTCATAGCCTTCAACTGGTCCAGTAATGGGAATCTGCCTAATGGCCGGGGCTTGCTGGGATAATTAACCGAGAGAGGAACTGAGGGTTGAGTCTCATTGTGCATCCGAGGCAATGTTCTCACTCTCCAAACTGCGCTTCAAAGAGAACATCCTCACCGCCTCTGTCGAAAAAAATTAAAAGAGGAAACTCACCTCTGCAGTCGGGTAGAGCGGACACACGCACACACACACACACACACACGCACACACCAAGCTGTGCTCATTTTCATCTTCTTTTAGTTTTTTCAATGACGGTCTCCTGTGTCTTTTGATGATGGGTGAAATCTTTCAGAGCGCTAATAGAAAGCCGGGATTGTTCGAGGCTATACGCGACGAGATACTGTTGGAATCAATGATCATTTCTTAGTGTGATCATCACCGAGGCGACCCTCCGAGCCCCACTCATCACGCTGAAGACAGGATAAAAAGCTCTCCTCAGACGAGATGTGGCCCTGGAGTTGCACGTTTTTGTTCCTACCCAAACAACAGGCCGTGCATTAATCATTAAATGATTTTGAATCCCCCCCCCTCCCCTCCCTCGTACTCTTTCAAGGAGGGTTCTGTTGTTCTCTTTTTTATGAAACTTTCTAAATCTTTCAATGGACAAGCTTTTATGAGACGTGACATTCACTGTAAGGACGAAAAGAGATGCTCGGTAATGAGATGGTTTGGTTTTTGTTGCTGTTTTTGCTGCTTTTTTTCCCTCGTTCAGCTGACATTTTCAAAACCTGATGCTCCCTCACCCCTCCCTTTCTGCATTATTATTATTATTATTATTGGTGAAGGTAAAAAAAAAAAAAATCCGGACCTTGCTTCACGCGTTTCCCTGTAATTAATACCTCTATTAATAAACAGTTGTGGTTTCTGCTGCACAGCTTAAACACTACAGTAGGTGGTAGGAGCCTTAAGGGGATCACAGATCAAATCTAATTAGCCGTACCTAATACACGAGGGGAAATGTCTTTATATTCATCCAGCTCCTCAAGCTGCTTTTTGCCTTCAGGTTGCGATGGAGAGAGAGGAGGAGGGAGGAGGGAGGGGGTGTCCTGAGGGGCCCACATATGCACAGGAACAGTACAGTGAGAGCTTCTACAGGAGGTGTCCAGAGCTGTGTGAGGAGAGAGAGAGAGTGGGGGGGGGGGGGGGGGGGGGGGGGGGGGGGGGGGGGGGGGGGGGGGGGGGGGGGGGGGGGGGTGGGTCTATAAACGTTCACCGTAAATGTTCACAGATGAATAGCAGCCGGAGAGCCGGATGCTTAGTCATCCATTTTAATTGTCCTGTCACTCTTTAATAAACCTGCCTGTTTCGGCCAATTGTTGCATTGACTTCTGCAGAGTCTTCAGGCCGAAAAAAAAAACACTCTGCTGCATAAACTGCCCATCAGGTGATGTAAGGTGATGTTGCACTTTTCCGGGAAGGATGACAGATCTACATTAGTTACATCATACGACCCCCCCTCCCCAACCTAGGTAGACTGTTTTAAATGCTCTAAAGCTTTCCCTCCAGAAGCAGCCACGTGTGCCTCTGCTGGAGTGAAGGCAGTGGATTCGGTCAATTATTCATTAAGTAAGCATGAAGCTTTCTAATGTTTGTCGGCTGCTTACTTCAGTGGGATTTTTTTTTTGCTTTAATGCCCTGCAGCTTTCGGTTATCTGTTGAAAGAAGAAGGACGATGAGACTGTTTCATGATTTTTTTTTTCTATTTCATTACAGCTTTGTTGTCTCCATGTGCTGCATGTTGACGTTTCATCTCGGGCAGATAACTGCTGCAACCCTCAAGTAAAAGCGTCCCTCGCACTCCGGCCTGGCCCCTGTGATTGAATTAGCCTTTTGCTCCGGTTATCTCCCATGCTGGCAGTCACGGCGAATCTCCGCCATGCGAGACAACATGATAAAAGACGGGATTTGATTTGCATTCACGGAGCACTTAGGAAGTTCAAAGAGAAGTTATCCCAGGGTCCCTCCCAGACAGCTCAGACGCTGTCTGATTTTTTTTTTTTCCTTTTTGGAGAGGACATGTTTCACCTTAAATGTCACCAGTGATGTTACGCGAGGTCGTTTCCCATCCATTGGCTCCCCCCAATCTTATTTTTGATCTGAGGTTTTTTTTTTTTTTTTTGGGAAAAAGCTTCTCCCTCCTCGGGTCAGACATTGTTTAAAAAAAAACTCGAGTGTGGGATGGCTCGTGTTTCCTGGCGACACAGCCACGCAGCTTGTGGCACGTAAAAGGATACAGCGATCAACCAATATGAGCTCGGTGCTCCAGCTGTAGGCTGTGATTCAAAATTGTCAGGGGGGGGGGGCTCGCTGCCAGTTAGCAGAGTTATTGCCTGAAAAAAAAAGGAGCAGTTTGCTGCGGAGAATGGCTTCGGCTGAAATTGCAGTGATGGATCGCGCTTTGAAATTGATAAGGATCTTTGCTCTGATGAATTTTCACAGTGAATGCAGATGCGTGTGTGTGTGTGTGCGCGCGCATCGTGTATGCACGTGCGTATACAGCGCCGCGCGGCATCGAGTTGCACGTCCGGCATAACATCACCCCCCCAAGTGCATATGAATATTGATCCACGCACGTCTGGAGGAAAAGGTTGACATGACATGGGAGACTCGGTCTGCGGAGCGTGCGGCCGCTCTCCAGTCCATTATTTCCTCTTTTTTTTCCTTGACAATCCAGAGCCCTGCAGCCCATGTAATATTTAGTCCTCTGACTTGTCACGCAGGGAGAGGTGAGGGGGATTGGAAGTGTGGCAGGCTTTGGGAATTAGCAGTAGCCACCTCCAGATTAGGCAGAGAGCGCTCTGGGTGCTTGGCACAGTGGCAGAGTGGGAGAGGGAGAGGAAGCGCAATCAGGGTGACAAAGTTAATTTGAACTCTGGTGTGCACGCGGCGCTGAGACGCATGGAGCCGCGCGGCGTAGGCTGCCTTAAATCAGCATGTTTACACCGTTTAAAAGGCCCAGATCCAGGAATTTGCATTTATATTGAGGTATTTTAAAGTGTTTTTTTTTTTTTTCTTCTGTGGCTGCTTCGTGGTGCAAATGAAAGGTGATGGTGTGAACGCGTGATTGCACTGCAGGAAGTGAAAGCTGAAGTTTGGACAGCTGAGGGTTCGGATCCTGAGGTGGAGACGGTGCGCACGGTGCGGGAGTGACTCTTCCCTCGGCTGCGGAAGCGCCCTTGAGCAAGGCAGCGCCGGGAGGCTGCCGGTGCGTCGATGGGGAGAGGAGCGCACGCTGTAGGTGTTTCCCTGGGCAGGAGGGGTGAGCGGCTGTTCCCCCCCCCCCCCCCCCCCCCCCCCCCCCCCTAAGCTGAGAGCGGATTTGACAGCTGTGGGGGCTCTCTCTGCCAGCGCACAGGCTCGGCGGCCGCGGCTGAGGTTTGAGGCGGGGACCCCCTCCTGACCATCACGCGGGGTGGGGTTCACCGTGGAGCTCCGTCCCCCGCGCGCCGCCACGCCCCCGCGCTCGGCGGTGTCCGGCGCCGCGGTGCCGAGCGCAGGAGGTGCGAGCAGAGCCTGCAGCCTGCAGCGTGGAGCGGCCGCACGGCGCCGAGCTGCGGGCAGCCGAGACACGGAGGATGAGGCGGCTCTAAGTTCCCAGGGTCTGCTGGAAGGATCGCACCGCGGATAACTATGAGGGAGACGTTTCTCAAGTGCTCCTCTTTGCTTTTTTTCGTGATTTCTCTGTGAGTCGCTCGGAGGGTCTTAAACTTGCCGCCAACATGATTTTTGGTGTTTTGCTGTGCTGCCTTGTGCCGCCGGCCGCAGGATACCAGACGCAGGAGCGGCTGCCTTTCTTCCACGGGCACGTTTTTGAGAACTCCCCGGCGGCTTCCAAAGTGAACGGACTGAGCATCCCGGTGAGGCGCATCGACGCGCAAAAATGGTGCCCGCTCTCCGGGATGCACTTCAAACTGTACGGGAACGGCAGCGAAGATTTCCGCGCCTTCGCCCATCACAGGCGGGGGAATATACTGCTGAAAACTTCCAGGGTGCTGGACCGGGAGGCTCGCCCAGAGTACCTGCTGAGCGTCGGTCTGTGCTGCCGGAGCTGCGCGTCCGAGGCGGCCGTCTTCGAGGCTGCGTCGGTGAAAGTGGACGTTTTGGACACCAACGACCACGAGCCGACTTTTCGCAGTGCAGACGCCGTGCACATAACTTTGGACGACACCACGGCTCTGCGCAGCGTGGTCTACAGGCTGGAGGCGGTCGACGCAGACAGCGGCAACAACGCGGAGCTGACATACGTCTCGGTGCCCAAAAACGGCAGCTTCTACGTGGTCCCGAAGACGGGCGAAGTTTTGCTGGTGGACTCCATCCTGGGGCTCCCCTCTGAAGTCAGGTTCCACGTTTTCGCCAGAGACCACGGGTGGCCCCCCCTGACCAGCAAAGGTGTCGTGGTCACCGTCTCTCCGCAGCGGTGGGCGACGCGTCCGGCTGCGGCCGCGGGGTCAGGGAGGGCAGGGCGCGCACCCAGGGCGCTGCTCGACCCCGGCACCCTGCTGTCCCTCAACGTGTCCGAGGATGCCAACGTCGGCTCGGTCATCACGAGCCTGAGCCCCCCCAGGTTTCAGTCGGCCGCCTACGAGCTGATTCACGCGGAGTCGGAGAGCCCGCCGGTCGCGGTGGGGCGCGACAGTGGAGATATCACAATCACCAGGAGTCTGGACAGGGAGACAGAGCCTGTGTTGGAGCTCACAGTTAAGATTCAGGACAAGCGAGGTGTGTAGAACATCCCTCTATTAATCCGCACTTAACTTAGGCCCCCCATACCCCTCTCTCCTCCTCCCGCCCTCCTCCATCCCTCGGGGAATTATTTGCATTGTGATGGCGATGGCCTATTTTAATGCTGCACATTACATTACATGCACACGCGGAAAATGTGCTGCCATCTGGACACCCCGGCCTTCATCAGTGGACCCCCACCCCCACCACCATCACCCCCACCACACACACACACACACACACACACACACACCTAAATGCAGGGCTGTCAGTGCTGCAGCAGAGCGTCATTCCACAGGTGTGCCTCATTACGGCCCATCCATCCACATACCTGACACAGGAGCTCCAACAGTGCAGCACACAGTGGAAGAGCTCCTCTCCTGCATTTCCACATTTGTCTGACTTACCACAACATGCGTGAGGCGTCTCAATCACGGCCCAACGTCTCACGCTCATCCTCGCAGGGAGAACGCAAGGCTGTTGGTTTTTTTTTTTATGTTTAAGGGTCTTTGAGAATGACTTGAATTATGCGTCTGATTGACGTAGTTTGCAACTGTGAAGTTGTTTTCAGAGCTAATCCTCGCAGAGTGGCAAACCACTTCGACCCTCTCTCCCTCTCATCTGCTGGCATTACCCCTCTAATCCTCCTCTCATTCACTCTCTAGTCCTGGGGATTTGAAGTAGCACTGCCACAGTCAGTCAACCTCTCAGATTCTTAGAGGAGAGGTGAAACTCGTGTGCATCGGTTGCTTTCGCTTCTGTGCATTGAGTTTTGTTTTGCTTCCCTCAAAAAGTTACACTTCAAGCTTTTGGGAACAAAAAAAAAAAAAAAAAGGAGGAGCGACAAAACAAAAAACAAGGAATCAAAATGATTTGCTTCGTAATTGAGCTGCACAGTGTGCAGGAAACAGTGTGCACTGTTTTCATTTGAATTGCCTGCTGCTGTTACATTTCACAGCATGTTCTAGATTGTAATTGCATGCCTGATTGGGACACATTCTTGCAAAGGGGAGTCTGCAGGTTTTTTCAACGAGAGCAAAAATAGTCAGAATTCTGACGTTTTTGGGTTTGTATTTTTTTTTTTTTTAGAGAGAGAGATGCGTAACAGAAATAAGCCGCTCTAGCCTGACAGATATTCAGATACCTTCCTCCATTTTACCTCTCACACCTGCGAAACTCTCCTCTCCTGATCAAAGGCATGGCATGTCCTTTATCCTGTGACTACAGCTTTCCAGACAGAATCCTGACGGGAGTCTGGGAGGACAGGCCTTACTTCTGCTCGTCTCATTCCCAATCCTTGCATACACGTCTGCCTGAGTGAAGGAGTCCATTTTAGCAGGGGGTTTTTTTTCTCCCCTCTCTTTTTTTCATTTTTAGAGATTTAACCTAATCTCCCGTGTGAATTCGTTTCCTACCGTTGCATGCGGTTTCGCTCGGGTGTTGTAATAAATCCGTCTGTCTGCCTCGTAGACAAAGGGAATGAGCCCGCCTGACACATTAGAGACAAGCAGGGAGGAATGAGTGAGATGAGCTGTGTGTGTGTGTGCGTGTGTGTGTGTGCGTGCGCGCTTGTCTCAAGGTGTTTGTATGCAAGTGTGAGGCTGCATGCCAAAACTGACCCCGGGTACAACAACAACAGTTTTAATAAGGCCCCGTGTGTTGCATCGTCTCAACCTACTTTACCGCCGTGAACTCTCTGTAGCACAGAGCTGTCCGCGGCGCTGACAGTCACCCGCTGAATGTCAAACAGAAAGCACTGTCAGGAGGCAGTCTACCGGCAGTTCAAAGAATACTCCAGTCAGCAGCATTCGGCGCTAACCTTAAAAATATTTACCACATTATTCACATACAAGGGGTGTATAAAATAACAGCTTGTGCTGGCAAAGTGTGGCCTCGAAAAACGGAACCAGAGGGGAAACAATGCTTCTCAGGGACAGCGACAAAGGCTCAATACTACCTGTACTGTTGTAAGGGTACAAGGAGTTTTTCTTGCAGCATCACTGTGTAAATTCTTGTTGGGTCTTTATTGCCCACACCTTGTGCACATTGAGCCTGGCACTTGCAGTCAACACAGATGTTCCAATGCTGATGAAATGTTTTGCTTCTGATCTTCTTCTACAACATCACCAACGCTGCTGCTCTTCATGATTTTAACACAACCACCTCCACTTCCACCATTAAACCATCTCTTCGTCACCTGCATGTAAATGTGTACCGTGGTGATTGATTTTCTGTTAACAACCCAGTGTTCATTCCTCTGGATAATCCCAAAGAATGCTCACATGTTCGTTATAGTCTGTGCAGGGGGGAAGCTGCACATGTGGTCATTAAATGGTGAACGCAGATTCGCTAAATGTGTAGTGAATGTGTTCATTAACTGGTTAATTTGGGCATGAAATGCTAATCACAATGGTGCGAGGCTTTCTTATGTTAATAAGTTTGCTGTGGGTACAGCGTTATGATTAGAGCCATCAGATGAGCTGTTATTTGTGCTGTTCAAATGGAGATTAAAAAGTCTAGTTTGACACTTAGATATCGCAGATAAATTATTCTGGCGCGCTGCCGATAAGGGGGAGATGGAACAGCAGTAGTGGATTACACTCAGTATGGGGTCCATCCTCATTGACATACTTACCTAAAAGAAAATGCGCTGCTTACCAAAAACTCATCCTGTGCCACCCCCCCCACCACACTCCCGCGGCTCTCGTACGTGACATGTTTGAACAGTGAGCCGTCTTTGTAGTCTGCTGTATTAATCAAAAACGGCGTTAAAAGGCTTTATTTGAATAAACGCGCAATAATAAGGTTAGGATGTGCTAAGTGTGCCATCAAAATGTTTTGCTCCTAGGAGTGCGGCGCCACTGTAGCTTGCACACATTTTACCCAGGCAACGCACCATTTGTCATCCATTTACACGAAAAAACGTACAGGCCTGCATACAGCAAAGAGAGGCTGCTTCCCATAGTCATGAATATGATTAAAATAATTCACCATAACTCTGATATCTGCCGCTTCCCTTACCCAGATCTGATGTAATTAATCATCGCTGTGATTGGCTTTTTCCTCTCTTTTAAAAAAAATTTTTTATCATTTAATGTCATCATGCAACGCAGTGTCACATATGTCTGCTCAGTGCGAACACTGACATCGTTTAAGCACTCTGTGATTATTCTTTACTCTTGCCTGTTTCTGAAGTAATATTCTTACTTATTACCATCGCGGCGCTGTGATTCATTACACCACTTACTTTTTAATTACACCCCCTAAGTTAGGCATTACTCCGTCTTTTGCAAAAAACAAAACAAACATTTTCACTTAATTTCCTTTCTTTTAATTATACTTTGCTCAAAACTTTTTATAAGTTAATAAGAAAACAAGGTTGTATAGCTCTCCATCAGAGTGTATTTATGGCGTTTTTAGTCAGCTGCACTCATTCAGAGATGATAACGAGACATTTTTGGAGGTTGGGATCTAATTAGGACTTTACTGCATGTGTACGACAGGATTTCAGGGCCCCCTGACAAGCCCTGACGCTGTTCCTCCCACTCTGATGCATCAGGTTTAGCATACAGTCGTATCACCTTCTTTGCCTTAGTCTCGAGTCTGTTCTTGCTCAGGCCCCTTGAAAGTTCTCCCCTCCTTTCTCCTTGACTAGGTCCCCTGCTAATGTTGGAAAAATATTTACCTTCTAAACTATATTCAGTACACCAAAAATCCCCTGAGAAAACAATGAAGTGATATTTTCCTGACATAGCCGCTGTGTATCAAACCAGCAGTATAAGGGGGGGGAGAGAAAAAAAAGGTAAAAGCAATGGAAGTAGGCCATGACTCATGACTCACAGAAACTGGTTATGTGGTGTTGTTTTGAGGAGAGGGAGTGAGGGACCTCTGCAGCTCTTCATGGAAAGGATTTTTGCTGGCCCACAGAGGACGTCACTTTAGATTTGCATTGGTGGGGAGTTTTTGCTTTCGCTTGTCCCACCCGAAGAATCCTTTTTTTTGCACCTGAGTAGGAATCTGTTAATGGTATTTGACGGGTTAGGAGGAGTATTGAACAAGTGGTGCAGTCCTTTGTGAGTTGTGTGTGGGGCATATCGGAGTGGTTTCTCCCTCTCCTTTAGGCATCTGTGGGCAGGGTGGCATTCAGCTTGTGGTAATCACCTCTTCCCAGCCTGTTTTGTCAGGGAACCTTCTACTGTTCTCTCTCTCTCTCTCGCTCTCTCCGTCCTCCTCTCCTCTCTTTCCGTGTCTGTCTCATAGTCAGCATCTCGCCTCATGCTGCCTTTAATCCAATTTCCCCTTTCAAACTCGCCTCCCCCCCTCCCCTCTACACGCAGACTATATTTGCATATTCCCCTTATGATGTGAAATGAATTGAGAAGAGACCCGATCTCATTTTTGTTTGTAATTTGTGACCGTGGGCCTGTTTGTTTAAGTAGAAAACAATTCCACAAAAAGCCGTCTGCATTTATTCAATTTAGCGAAAAAAAAAAAAAATCGCCCGTAGTGATTAGACTTTATTTTGCGTGTGATTGTGAGCATGTGTGTGGCTGATGTGTTTTCCTTTGCACATGTCGGATTGTGTACATTTGTTTGTGTTGCCGTCTGTGCATGTATTAAATGCTATGATTGTCCTTTCGGAAAAAAAAAAAAAAACAGATTGCCCGCAGCAGAGATTCTCAGATTTGTTGTTTCTGATGACACGCTGTGAAGCTGTAACATGCCTGCAGCATTTGATTTCTGCTCCGTGGTTTCTCAGATATCAAATGGATGTGTCTAAGCAACATCCCTGCAGGCCTCTCTTCTCTACAGTCCTAGCATGTATCTGATGCCATGTAGGAGGGAAGGGGAGTGCGTTTGCCACAGTGTTTTAAAGATGGGATTAGGCAGAGAGAGGGAGATTCAGGCAGGGGAAAGGGAAGTCGCTCTCTCTCGCACATGTAAAGCGAACACAAAGGCAGACGCTGGCGCATGGGGCTGTGGAAAGGTCAGGACGGGCTGTAATGCTGGGGGCGCGGTCGCAGAGCGTGGCTTTGAGATCAAAACGGTTAAGTGAGGCAAAGGTGAGAAAGCTGAGGAGGAAGACGTGGGAAGGTTGGCAGCGGAAAAGTGTGTAAACGCACGCCGGCGCGAGATTGTTTCCTTCCCGCGCACCTATAAGCTTTGCTGCAAGATAAGCAAAGGGCAGCCACATCAGAGGCAGGGAGTTGTATACTGCTGATGAGAGGTCAGCTTGGTGAAACGTAATTGTCAGACGCTTAGAGGGCAGGAGTGAGAGACTATTGGGGTGGCAGGAGTGGAATGAGGTGTGCATGTACCCTAGCCCGTAGTGGAGAGTGGATGGCCACAGGGCACAGGGGGGGCGGGAAAAAATATAGTACTGTACGGCCGCGAAAAGGGCAACGTGTGCTCGTATTTGTCTGAAAATTGTTGGGGGGCAAATGGAGGGAGGATGAGAGGAAAAAATGACCTGCCCTTTGGAATGGCATGAAGACAGGAAGCAAAAGACAGAAAGATAGGAAGACAGAATATTGTTTGTTTTTCCCCTGAAACGATGCCTTTTTTTTTTTTTTTAGGATATATCAGGTCCCGGATCAGTGCTCTGTATTTGCTGAAGCTGGGTACATATATATATAAAAGACTTGCTTTGGGAAAGATGTGTGCATGGGTTAGCAAACATTTCTTTGTTAAGGTTAGCTTGACCTCTTTCCGTCATGATTGATATGATAAAATTGGCTCTCGTTGGGAGGAAGCGAGAAGCGAGCGGCGCGTCAACCTGCGACACTGATGACTCATCCGCCACTCAGACCTCGACCTTTTTACGCAGTTTGTGCCCCTGCGACAGCGCCGCACTACCTGGCCGGCTTAAGGTCTCCGTCACTTGAACCTAAACACATCTTGTTATCGGGTATTTGCTGAAACAACCCTGTCCCTCTTCCCGGGAGGACTCTTTCCAGGGATTGCTGTGACGCCAAGTACTGAGCTGACTTAATGACTCTAACTGATAGCAGAAACATGACATCATGATGAGAACAAGATGAGAGAAGCCTGAATGAACGTGAATCGGTCACTTTTCATCCGCTTAATAAGGTCAAGAATGGACTCTGATGCTGGATCAATTCAGTGGATGCCTACTATCAAAACACCTAAAAGAGGGACAGTGTGTGTGTGTGTGTGTGAGAGAGAGAGAGAGAGAGAGAGCAGATGTCAGAGCAGGATAAGTTGACTTAACTTGCCAAAAGACGTAATTATAGAGCAGAAGATGTGGAGCGACTGAGGATATAAAGGTCTGTCACTGTTTTATGCGAGCAGTGTACATGCATATCATTATAGCAGGAACCTCAGTGTTCACTTAAATTGCACAACTTTCTTGTGTGGGGCTCAGCGTGAGATGTGAGTGCTGCATTAGGCGCGGTGCTGTGAGGACAGTCATGGCGACAGGGACTTTTTATCTGGCCAAGGGTCTGCATTATTGATGCCCATTACCACAGACATTGTCAACTCCAGACGCCGCATGGAGGCAGGCGCTGTCAGGTAAATGTCTCGCTGACCTCCAACGGCACAGATTCCCAGAATGCCGCAGTGCAACCTGGTGTCTACCTGCGTGATAAATGAGCACGACTCGCGCGTTGTACAAGGAGCTTATCGCCGGCCGAGAAGGTTTTGTTTTATTAAATCTATTAAATCCATGACGCACTGGCACCAGCTCTGTGGGAGACGGAGGTTTGAGAGTTTTCTCGATGTAATTGAATTCTTCCGCCATTGTGCTCGCCGCCATCGCCTAAATCTGTAATGATTTGTAATGAACCAACAGTTTGTTTCGCCGGCTGGATGTGCCCTCCCCACCTGCCATTTCCCTCATCTGTTTGAAAACTTTTCTTTTGACTCCGCCCTCGCATGCTGGATAGCCTCGCTGTGGCGTTTCCCCAGAGAGGCCGAATTGATTTTGTGCTATTGATTAACCAGGAGCTGTTTTGCTCCCAGTCAAAAAACATCACTTTAAACAACAATTTATACGTCGCAGAATGGGCTGTGACAGACTGCTGCTGATAGTTTACAAACTCGCAGAGAGGTAGGTGTGTGATCGAGTCGGCGGGCTGATAGAACTGTCCTGAAGCACTCTAATGAATCAGCCTCACAGACAAGACCGCCTATAGGCTAGAATGAGCAACGGGAAAATTGGAGCCAGCGCTGGAATATGTCATGGGAATACAATGCTTGTGCTTATTTATCTATTTGGTCTTGAATTTCTCAACCTTTTGTACCCAAAGGTCCAATTAACTGAGCATAACAATGGTTGCAGCCCTTGCTCTCGGTGGCCCAAGGAGGCACTGATAAACACACAGGACGCAGACAACTTTGAAAGCCTCACTGGATGAACTGTGAACAAAGAGAGTCTTAATGCAGGGAAAAAGATCACATGGCTGGCCAAGTTGCCTAGTGAGATGTTTTGACATGTCGTGAACTTTGCTCGGGAGTAAAGCGCCCAAATTGCAAAAATTGCAGTAATTGTGCGACACCAATTTGCACAGTGTGAACGCGGCTTTTGTTGAAAGACGAAAATGACTGCCATGCAAAAAGAGATGGTAGAATGAGGAGAGAAATCTTTTTTTTTTTTTTTTTTCCCCAACCAAAATTTTAGTCTGACTCGCGATCAAAAAGAGTGGGAGGAAGGCAGGGGAATTGCGGCTCGGTTTAGAAAATGTGTTTGAAGATTAGGTCCAACTCATGGTTCGGTTATTTAATCAATTGCAGGAAACAAGGAGACCGTCTTCTACTCCATCACAGGCGGATGATGGCTGATTACTGTAGCAGGTGTCTTTGAGTCATAGTAAATGTAGTGGCTCTCAGGGCTGATGAGCATCCAGGAGAGAGCATGGGCGACAGGGGCTCTTACACGGGTATATTCAAATGCGTCTGTGAGTGTTTTTGTGTGCGAGGGAGTAGCAGATATATAGAGAGATATGCAAACGGGGGATCTAAAGACCACAAAGGAGGACATACAAAAGAGCGCTTTTGTTCCTGCTTGTTTTGTGATCTGGCTTGGATTGTCTATTGTGTGCTTTTGTTATGTTCTTCCCATCTGTATTTGGGCATCTCTGTTATGTCTGTTCCCAACTTGGCTCGCGTGCCTGTGCACGTGGAGCCTGTGTGTGAGCTTTTTCCCTCTCGAACGACGTTCCAGCTCCCAATTTGTGCCCGTACTCGGCGGAAGCAGTGAACGTGCGTGGCTTTCCCTCTGTCTTTCTCTGCGCCTTGACAGTGTAGGGCTTAATTCTGTGGACTAATCAGACCATATGGTCTCTACAGTCTTATGATGTGCTGAGAAGGATGGGATGGGGATGCTGCCGCGTCGTTAGTGGTGCCAGCTTTGCCGTGGAAACACAGAGACACGCGCCGCTGCCGCACATTAAGGATCAAGACCTGGAACTCTGCAGCCACCCTCACAGCCCCTTTTACTCAAACAGAGACCCAGAGAAAGATTTGGAAAAATGAGCATGTGGGAGAAGCCAGAATTTCAAGGTTTCCTTTGCATGCTGTACACAGTGTGAACTGCATATCTGCTGTTTGGACAGAGTTTTGTATGTCATTTTTCACAAGTTATCGACTCATAATTACGGCTGCCCTTTCTGCCCTGACACCACAGCTGCTATTTAATGGAGTCATTTCAATAATTAATTGTTTGAATGTGCGTTAACTTGGTGTTGATGGATATCTCTGACTGAGAAATGGCTGTGTCTGTCAAACACTAAATTAAGGATCTGTCCCTAAATGTTTGGTTAGCCCCATGAATAATCATGTGCTCAACATTACAAATGAGTCGCTCAGCTTGTCTCAACATTTGGATTGGGTGCGAGATCTTCATATATTGCCAGTAAATCCCACTGATGGAGCATTTTAAACATATTAATACAAGATCATGTTCATCCAGTGTGAGTGTGTGAACATTATCACAGATTTGGGGCATTAAGTTGATTAATATTACTCTTTTCTACATATGTCAAACGTAATCATTCTGTTGTTCACGTTGCTCTTATGGCAGATATTGTGATAAACCGGGATGAGGTGGGGGAGTTTAACACTTGGTTTCTCTCGCACACAGTGGGTGATAAACATTGATCTTGTTTAATCTTTCTGGCCTGCTGTTAATGACGGGAGATGATGGTCCACACAGGACAGACTGCTCACTGGATTAGATATCTAAATGAGGATTTTATCCTCATCCTCTCTTCCTCTTCCCCCATTACCAATAAACCAGGCCGCAATCACATGCTGACTTACAGTTTAATGCATGTGACTGATGCAGTGTTTGCCATGTTTTGTGCACATGTGTGTCTATGTGCAGTGCAGACAATGGGCAAGCCATGTCCGTGTGAGTGAGTGTGTGTGTACTTTTTACCAGTGTGCATCCATGCATGAGTGCAGCACTTACATTGGAGGAACACTGTCAGAGCTCTGCTCTCACACTGCTGCTCCATACTAATCTGCTGCACTTGCACAGGAATACATTTGCAGTGTGCAATACATTATTGTGCCTTTGTACAATATGAGACAGTGATAGGGTGTTCCCAGAATGCCACCCTCTCTGGTGTGCTAAACAAACACAGACCCAGGTTTTGGTTTCAGTGATAGATTAATGCTGTCTCACCCGTACACTCTGGCGTGTTTTCCTATTAAACCTGTGGGGCTCCCACTGTTGCTTCTGCCTGGCCCTGGTTTTTGCTGTGCGAATGTGTTTGTGTGTGTGGCCGTCTGTGGTTGCGAGTGGGCTTTGTGTGTTTGTGTTTGTTTGCCTATATACGTGCTTCTATGGAAAGATATCGAAAAAGGCTCCAAGGACAACCCCCATCAATCACCAACTCAGAGGGAAATGATGGAGGATGAGAAGGGAGATGGAGGTCGCCACAGGAAGCAGCATTTGGAGAAAAGGAGAGGGGGAGACAGAGGAAAAGTGGATGAATGGATGGAGCAGGCTGGGGATGGCTCTGATTGAGCTGGGTTGTGTAGTTTATATCCTTTAGAGATAACGCTGGGGAGCACTGCTCAGCAGCTTCCTCCCCCTGTAGCTTGAACTGAGCGTGATAATAAGAAAGCGTGAATGGGGCAAATTGAATTAATGCCGCAGCACACCATAAAAGCCCTAACTATAATGCATTTTAAAATCCTATAATGAGCAGAGAGCTAAAATAATTTCACACTCCAGTGAAGAAGATGGCCCTCTAACAGATTTTGGGCCTGGCCGACACTGCCAGGGCTTTTGTCATTTAATGTGACTCTAGGTGCTATGTCAAAATGATACTTACTCTTACTTCCTGGGGTGCGGCAGCGTAAGGCAAACTTAGTGAGCAAACCATTCAAATTCCCTCAACACACGCAGAGTTTAATCAGAGCAGGGAGCGGCTGCTTGCCTGCTGATGTCTCGCTTGGGTCAGTTTTACAGTCTCGGGGTGAAACAGAGTTGCAGAGAGGGCACATCTGCCATGAAAGTACTCCCTCATTACTCTCCATTAACAGCCCATTCAGTGATGGGGACAGTGGCAGGAGTTGGACACTATCCCGCTTGTGTCCGCACACACACACAAGCGTGCCCATGCACGTGTATACACACAGAGAAAAGGCACAGATGTGTGCTTTTACATCGACACATGCAGAAACACAAAGTATTTTTCACTGTTTCCCGCCCTCACATGCTCTCAGCTCTCCCATCCTCATCATTAGAGTCAGGCCGTCATAAAGCTGAAATTACTTCTCCATCATCAAACCAGGGAGAGAGAAAGAGAGAGAGAGAGAGAAAGATAGCTCTCTGACACACACTAACACTAACAGACGGGTGCTGATAGAGACTAATGACCAAATGAAAGCCTCTGGTATGAACAGTGCACCTTTCTGGCTGGAATGGGAGAGAGCAACATGCTATCAATCGCTGTTTCCTCTCTTCTACACCTCGCTCCTCTCTTCCTGTCTTCTCTTTTCCTCTCTTCTCTCCTCCCTTCTTGTCTTATCTCCCTTCCCCGGCTCTCCTCCTCCTCTCTACTTTCATCAAACCCAACCCTCCTCATGACTCCTCGAGGAGTGTAGTGTAGTTTTTTGCCTTTGTCTGTTTGTTTTTCTCAAGCAGTATTGGATTTCTTGGAACTCCTTCCACTTAACCTCAGGCAAGTGTGAGCTGAGGGGTGCACATGAGCATCTCACTCATCTGCTTTCTACTGGAAACACATACCAACAAACACAACACGGCTACTGATGCACGGCCGTGCAGAAACAACACACAGACCACTCCGGTTTGCCACTCTTGACATCGCATTCATACATGCACATCCGATTTCACACACGCGAAAAAGCCCACAAACACACATGAATGCGCAAAACACGACGCAGTCCGATACAACTTTGATACTCTGACATTGCCAAACAAACACTTGAGCGAACAGTGCATAAGCCACATGGTACGCACGGTACAAACGAGTTGGAAAAATATACACTCCACGTCTTTTCCTCCCCCAGGTGGGAAAAATGAAAGCCCAGGAGGAGGTGCGAAGCCTGGCAGATGGAGGCTAAGCAACAATTTATATCCGTAGACCTTAGCTCCGGAGCTTACAGAGATATTGCACTGGAATATTCCATCTTGCAGTGTCATTTATATTAACTCTCCCTGCCACCTTTCCCAACGACCGGTCCCTACTGTGAACTGCGCGACAGGCCGTGCTCGTGTTGCCGTTGCACATCCGTGTCATTTGTACTGTAGTGGGTTGGTGGGTGGGTGAGTGTACCATGCGCTGCACTGTACATACGCCTGAGTGCATATTATTTCTACTCTAAGTGTCTGTTTGGATAGCAGTGACATTGTTCCATCGCAGATTTGAGAACAGAAAGCGTACTTCACAGCCAGATCTAATTATGTATGATATCACAGATAGTTGTCAAGATACAATGCTTGACTACTAATGTAGTGCTTATGTAAATGCAACCTAATACCTGCCAGCGCTGTTATTTCTCCCCGGTTTCATTTGAGAAGAAGCAAGGGGTCCCACTCGCTGTCAATCACTTGTGCTCACTTTAATTTCATTTGGAAATATCCACCAGGAAGCCCCATTGGTTTATTTGTCTTCACCTGTCCATCCAAAGCTCTCAGAACACAGAATTGCGTGGCTTTCGGAGGGCTGAGAATAGATCTCCTGTAGTCAAGTGTCCATTTTAGCTTCCTGTGTTGCCTTCCAATCAATTCTTAGCCTTAAGATCGCACTCTAACACAACAAACAGGCTGTCCACAGCGTCTGTTAGGAAGCTTTTAACTCCCAATCTACAGTAATCTAGCTGAATACTGCGTTTAACAGGCTGCTTTTGTTCACCCTATTTCGCAGTAAAGACGAGACAAAAGGCAATCGAGCACTTTTTTTAAGGCCCTCGAAATTTTTTTATTCCACTTGTCTTTAGAAATACAAACAGCTCCACTGTATCTTCTTTAAAGACGCATTTAAACCCCCAGTTATCTTGCGTTCAGTGGTCAACCTGTTACCGCCCTCATTATGCTGTAGGACTTGTATTGATTTGTTAGGAGCACTTGGCCCTGTTGGCTTTGATGATGTATTTAGCGTTTTCTGAAGTGGCGAGTTGACTTTTAAGCCTGTTTATGTGTGTTGGTGGTTCTCCTCTGCTTCGTGGGTCTTGATGGGAGTGTAGGCTCTGCTATTGTTATCGCCGATGGCTTGTCAGCAGCCGCTTTGTCCAACTTGAAGTGAAACAATTAAACAAACCCCACAACACTTGGGGAGGAATTAGTATGCCCTGTCACCTGGAGGTCCGGGCAGATAAGAATACAGATATCAATACGATCTGTGTGCATCGGGCGTAGATATGCTGAAGGTCAGGGACGTGCTTAGCCATGTTTAGACTACCTATAGAGAGACGGTGTGCCCAGCCCTGTCAAAAGTCAGGTTATTTTCTGTTTTGAAGCTGTGCCTTGTTTAATTCTCTGTGGTTGCTATGGACATTAAAGACATTTCAGTTCATAGTGTTCCTGCCTGTTGAATTTTCCTGCTTTTTGCACTGATATAAACAAAGCTCACTTAGTTCTTAGTTCCTTGTTTGTTTCGGCCTTTATATAAAACATAACAAGTACAGTTTCCTTAAAAAACAATATTTAGACCCTCTCACTTATGACCCAATAGAAGTGTGTGATTATGTCTTTATCTGCAGGGACTCTCTGTGTGGATTTTCTTATTTTGCTGTGTTTGAGATGTTGGACATCAGCGTTCGGGCCCTGGTGCATAGTCTACGGCCAATAACAGCATACAGAAAAAAACATCTTTAAAGATCCATCAGTTTAATTAAAAATGTTCAGATTTTGCTGATGATTAACCTGGCAGAGTTTCATCTACAAGGAAGTATTTTTACTTACAACTACATTAAATTTACAGTCTTTTCTTGCTGCAGGTTACCTTGACAGTCAAAATATTACATATTACCCAGTATATGAAGTCAGCTGATAAAAATAATGCATGTCATAAAAAACTGAAATGCATATAAGCTACTTCCTGCTAATAATGCCACAATGCAGTGCACAGCATTTGATAGAGGAAAAAAAATCACTGCTGTGTGACACTACATCTGTCAGTGATGGAAAAAGTGAAAACATTTTTTTTCCTTGTGTAGGGCGTTTAATCCTTTCTTCACCTTCACCTGCTTGCACATGCATCACAAATCATAATCCAATAATGTTGTATGCCAGCGGCCTCTCTTCCAGGGAGGATTTTTTTTTTTTGAAAAGGAGGATTTTTACCATGAGGTACTGCTACTTCTGCCCAAGTAAAATATGCAAGTATTTTCAAGATTCATTACGTCATTGCCATATTGTATCGGTGTGACTGACTGCGATTTGTCTGAGTGAGCTCATTTAAACCAAAAAAAGACAAGTATAATAAAATCACTCTCTCATAAAGCACATAATATGTATAATATGTTAATCAAATATAGAACAGATAGCTATAATATCCAACCTGCAATAATCAACACTATCAGAAATTTAACCTAAAACAAACAAGCACAATAAAAATTTGTGTATATATGACTCTTCCACTCTTCAATGTTTCTTCTTCTCTTAGTAGCTGCAATTTAGAATAGTGTAGAATAGAAAGTGTTTTTCAGCTGTGTAAAAGAACAGACAATGTAAGGTATTGTTTGTATTACTTGTGTAAATTGAAAGTATCATCAGTCAAGCTGTAGGGCAGACCTTTCTGCTCTGGCTCCATCGCTGGGAGGATAAATCTCTGTTTCTCTATCTCCACACATTCTGATTAGTGTTAGACATGAAACTTAAAATATCCATGATCGATCAACACCTCAGACATTTCTGCATTGACGCTGTTTTTTTTTCTCTTTTTTTTGTTTTTATATATAAAGTGGCAGAACAGGAGGTTACAATCCCTGGAGCATGTGTGTGTGGAATCTTACAGTGCGGTGCACAATGTCAGCGTTAGGAAACTATTCAAAATAATATGATATTTCATTTCAGCCAATTTCTTTGCTCGTCCATCAGTAAAAGTGACAGTTCTGAGCCTGCGGTATGGAAGAGGCTGTTAACTGTGTGATTAATCGCCTCTTTTTATTGTGACACACTGTGGCCAAGGTAAATGTATGATGAGGTGCAACAAAGAAACCTCTATCAGAAGACGAATGTCAGATTATTTGAGTAACCAAGCATAAGCGAGTCTTAGTGTTTGCACCTCGCGGTTCACAGTAACCATGATAACCATGTGAACGCTAAGCAAAGAATGCATATAACTTTGGGTTTGATCAACAGACCTTTGTGTAGTAGCCCCTGTGAAGGTAGGAGAGTGTGCTTTCCTTAGAGGTATTTCAATGCTTACATGAAAAAAATGTAATTCTCATTGAAGGCTTTCAGACACAATCAAGCCTTTTATTCCTCTAGTGTCATATCGATTATCTAGAGTCAAAGTCAAGCATCAATAAAGTGTCCCTTGCCTATAAAGAACTTGTGAAAAAGGCAGTTTCATCTATAACAGAGTAAGAATACAGATGTCATGCTGTTAAGCAATCTTCCAGAAATACTTCCCCACATCTATCACCAAAAAATTTGAATTTTGCCAACAAATAGCCGACTGTAACAACAAACATAAATGTGGATCTCCTCGTCACGCCGGGTTCTTTGTGTGTTGGACTTTGCCGCATGACAAATATAACAACATGACTAAAAAGATCTACAACGGCATGACTCACATTCCCTTTAAGAGCAAGCCAAACATTTCGGTGGGATGGAAATTGGAACTGGCTCCATTGACAGCTATTGACTTGAAAGTAATCTCCCCCTTACTTGTGTTTAAATGAGGCGTGCGAAGATGGTATGAAATCTTTATCTCAAAGGTGCATAATGTTCCTTCTTCTTCACAAACCATCCGAAGGGGGCTGCTGGGGTTCATGATCAATCCAGATGAGTCAGTTATAACTCCTGACTGTCAAAGTTCACTTTCAGCCAGCGCTTGAAAATGACATGAGACACACAGGCTGGCCAGAAAAATTAGGTGAAAATGAGTCATATTCGTGCAATATGCAGTAACTACAGTTCCTCACAACTTTTCAAGTCAGGCACAGTTGGTTTTTCAACCTCAAACTGATGCATCGTTATTTATTTACACCTCTAATGGCAGGGGGTTTGACTGTGACTGTTTATTTTTTCGGTTTCATATAGTACCTTTGTTGTATCACCACAAAGCAAATTTGACTGAAGTCACTTGGCTAAAATCTGAAAAAATCTCCTCACAAGGGATGGAGGATGGTCCAATATTTGGTACCGATGTGACTTTTTGATAACCTCAGTTGGGCAAATTTGTATCCTCATCTTTATGGCTAGCAGGGGTTTGATGAGTCATTTTGAAAGTGACTAACGTTCCTGTCACGGGTGTATTTTTGCTTTCTTCTCTCCTCTGTCCGTTCTCGTTCAAATGATGTCTGGTCAGCGTGGTGCTTCAGCATGCTGCAACTGATTCGCTTTGTACGGCACAATCTCAATCAGAAGGAAATAAAGCAATTTTTCTTTTTTGCTTGTTTGTTTTTTTTCATCATGCATGTGTTTTTTTTCAAATGCAAATGCTGCAGAAGCAATTATTCAGTCTCTTTCAGACAAGAATCACAATTTTAACACAAAGGACCCTTTCCATGACACACAGTTTGACTTGTCAAAGCAGGAAAAGCAAATAACACGGCTGCTTTCCATTTACATAAGCCAGATACGTGGTCATGCTCTCTTACTGATATAGCTCACTGGCGTACTTGGATTAGAGCCCTAATTAAAGTTTTACTTTCAACGTTTGCTGTGCTTTTCGTGCTTTGACGAGTCAAAATGTCTGCTGTGAAAAGGGTCTAGACCCACCCTAACCCTAACTGAGCAGCCACAGATAGAGGATGGAAGTTCAAACGACCCAGGGTTAGATTCAGAAAAAAATCTCTTCGGGGCCATCAGAATTTATTGAGAAGGCTCATTTGTCTTAACATTAATCAGTAGAAATGCAGAGAAATGCAAAGTAAGTAAGCCAAGTAAACACATAGCAGTTTTAAGTCTTAAAAGAAATCATGTTTTCTCCAAAATGCGCTTCACGGCTAAGCATTTAGACCATGCTCGACTCTATTTGCTTATGCCGATCACAAGTGTGACTGCTCACTGCGCTCACTGCTGTCTACAGCTGGAGGATCAGTGTTTTAGAGTCACAAGATATGTTTTGCATTGGAGAATGGAAGAACGAATGGAGTACTCCCTTTGTTTGTTTTTTTTTTAAGTGGTATTTTTCATCTGCTCAAAGCTTAACACTTGAGACAAAAAAAATGAGACAAGGCGAGGGACGACGAGGGGCGAGGTCGGAAATCGAACTGAGGACATTGCGGTTACGCAGCACACGACTTTCACCACAGGCATGCCAGAGTTTTCTTTTTAACACTGGCTGCTTTTGCCTGTCAGTTCTTGCATGTATGAGAGAGGAGTGCGATGCATACAGTATCTTCGTAGAGGCCGCGCGGCTGCTTATCTGGCCTCGTCTGCGCCTCTGGAGGGCAGAACACGTGACTATCAGTATCACTGAGGAAGTGTGGAGGTGAGGCGCGGGTAATGTGGCATGCTATCTGTCCTGCCTTGGGAATCAGTCACTGATCAGCCACTGGTCAATTTATGTGTAATGTTTTTTTTATTTTATTTTAACATTTTGACTTCACGAATATTGTGAAGTCATTTTTAAAGTGCGAAGCCAAATACACAGGGCATACAAAGTCATAGGCCATAGTTGTTTTAAATGTGCTTGTATTTCAGCTAAATGATTTCCCTGAAGGCTGTACAGTACTAGTATCTCCATTCAGCACTTGCTTCTTTCCAAATCCACCTCTTTTATGCAGGCGAATGGAAGTGAGTAGGGCACATCTTTCTATGCCCACAGCAATAAAACAAAAGGGATTGAATGAGTTTTGTAATTCTTTTGGCTGAACTACCACCCACTAGAAAAGAGGATAGAGTTGTCTGTGTCTGATTCAGTCATCCAGCCCTCCATCCATCCATTTTCTGAGCAACTTGTACTGTCCGGGGTTTGAGCCAAGCCCAGCATACATCAGTGACCATAGCGAACCATTAGTACTATTAATGCTTAGAATAACAAGTTTAGGGCATAGATATACTGCTGTGTGGGTCTATTTGGTTGTCCTTAGCCATTATGTAGTTTTTGCTATTCAACCAGTGAGTCACACATTCAGCAGTAAATGCTTTTATTTATTATAACTATTTTTTCAGTCTATTTCTCTAAAATCTGAAAGATTTTGTGAGTCATTAGGGCCTTGCATGGGAGGGTTCTCAGTTTGCATCGAAGTTCATAGGATGCCACCAAGAGAGCTTTGTTCAAACTTAAAAAAAAAAACAAAATATGAAGAGGCAGAAGCTGCTTGTGCCCCCTTTGTGTGAGGGTTGTACAGAGGGTTAAATATTACAAATTACAAATCAACAGTAGAGTATTGTTTATTGTGATACAATTCAATAGAAATTTCAGCTGCTGGCATCTGTTTTGTTGAAGGGAATGCGAAATTCTCGCACAAAGTACAAAGTTAATATTTTTACCTTTACACCGTTCTGAATGTCTGTGTCTAATCTGCATCTTGGTGACTGTTTTAAAAATGATTCCTCTGTTTTGATATATCGTGCTTTAAAACACGGTATGTTTGTGGGTCTATGAAGATAAAAATGTGCCCTTAGTAAACAGATGCTGACACTACAGTTGCTCAGTTCATATTTTTCTACATGGCTATATTCCATATGTGACTTATTTTCCATTTCCATTACCTGCAAATGTAATCTGTGCAACAATCCTGTCAGTATTGTTGAAAATTGTTTCCTGCAGAGATGCAGCTTTGGTTTGAAACGCATGCAGAACTTGAAGAGGTCTCCTATTTATAATTGTTCTGGGATGAAACTGCCTGCACGAGTGTTTGCATGGTTAGTGTGTCAGCCATTCTGAGCCTGCAGAGTCCAAGTTGTGCGGTGCCAGGATCCCTGAGTTAATAGATTTCCGTCCCCGGTGCTTTTAGCGTGTTGATCTCCTGCTGACGGCTTCACGCTCTGCTTTAAGCACTGAGATGGGGGGATGGAGGGGGTGGGGTGGGCGGCTTAGAATAGAGCCTCCTTAACACTGCAAACATTTGGTTAATGTACCTTATTACTCCCCCATTGAGCTGATTTTCACTTTCCATTCACTCGCTGCTAAAAAAGCACCCTTGAAATTCCATGTCTCGCACGGGCCATTGATATTTATGCTTGCAGACGCAATTTGTTTAATTCCACATAGAAATATTTGTTTCTTAATTTCCTCCCTCACTGGACGTAGGAGGAACAAGGGATCCATAGCAAGACCCTCTGATATTAATTAGACTGTATGTTCTTTCTTAATTTTCTCCTCTCGTGGTCTGTGCTGTGCTGCGATACGTTTACTTTCCAAACATGGATGCTACGGCATCTATTGTTGCGTCACTGTGTTTGTTGTGCTTCCCAAGTGCTCTTGTCTCTGTAATGTTATTTTACGTTCCCCGCTAAGCATCACACAATACTCCTTCCTCCATGCCGCTTGCGTCTTCCTCCTGTCTGTCTCATTCTCTCCCTCTGTAGATATTTGTGTTTCTGTATCTGTGCCTCTCTCCTTCACTCCGTTTCCTCTCATCCCCTTCCCACACACACTCAGTGTCCCTGTACTGTGGGCAGTGTGCATGTGCACAGAAGCACTTGAGACAACTTTTTTTTTTTTTTTTTTTTTTATACCGGCAAGCCACTTAGCAGCTTTATATAGCAACTACCCAAGGAGAGGATTAACAGCAGGAAACATCAACAGAATGGCTTGCAGTGATATGGAACGCACATTTGTGCACAACTCGCGCACACACGCATGCAAACACACCACACTCACTGTAATCACTGAGGCTTGGCCAACCACACAGTGCCCCGCTGTCATCCACCTCTTTACGATACATTATTGTGTTAGTCATCCAGCAGAAGCTCTTATCCTTATGGGATTGCACTGTACAGTATAGAGCAGCTTTTCATCACACTGAACGAGCAGAAAGCATATTTGACTTAGAAAAATCCAGCGGCACCTGTGAGCCTCTGCTTTGGCCCTGTTGTTTGATCGCATCTTTTGTCTCCGTCAGGTGAGGCAGGTTGTGTCGGTTTGGCGCTCTTGGGGCATCACTCACAGCCGTTCTGCTCTTAACTCACCGGATCAGAGAGAAATTGCACACGTCCGCAGCCTCAGAACAGACAGCGAGCGTTCTTGCACGCACACACACACACGCGGTCTCTCGTCTCACAAACACACACGCACACACTAGTACATTCTTCATTATCATTCCAGAGCTGATAGGCTCTAATTATCTGCCTTGGCTCTGATTAGTCTCTCTGTAACAAGCTAATTAGATGGAGCCTTGTAAAATCATCACCGCCATTACCACAGAGACATGGTTGGGAAAGACACCAACAAGCAGGAGGCAAGGAACGTGTCTTGCACCGCTCCCCACAAAGATTTGATAGTCAACTAAATGTTAAGTGCTGGAGCTCTGATTTCTTTTTGATTAAGTGCCTTTTAAAGCCTTCTACATTGCAAAAGAATCTTTATCCTTTCTCATTATTCATCACGAAAGGATTGTTCCGTCTTACAGGGCAGGATGA
Organism: Terapon puta; assembly: GCA_028564955.1. Classification (NCBI taxonomy): domain Eukaryota; kingdom Metazoa; phylum Chordata; class Actinopteri; order Centrarchiformes; family Terapontidae; genus Terapon; species Terapon puta. The sequence continues at coordinate 18,648,298 of JAOXYL010000090.1, forward strand.
TCTGGCTTAAACTGCATAAACTGCCGCTGTCGACATTTTAGATTTAGATAGCATCTGAACATTGATTAGTTTCTCTGCCCCCACGATACAGCGGCTATTTATCCAAAACGAACTATCGTCAGATCCGAGTCAGAACTTTTCTCTCAGCAGAGCAACTTTAAAGCCTGAGCAGAAAGCTAGATTAATTCTCTCCTCTAGCTTCTTCCTCCCTCCGTTATTATCCCTCTAACAATCCTTTTAGGAGCTGTCACACACTTTATAGCTATTGTGTTTCAGTTGTGAACACTCCAGAGCTAGTCTGGAGTGCAACACATTGTATTTTCCATCAAAATGCATCTTAACTGTAAGCCAGTTACAAGAAATAGGAATTGTGATCTCAGCATCTATTTTCTGCTTTCCAACTCATTTAAGCGAACACTAGGTGCTGTTAAAGATTTATAATGGCAATTCTTCCAGTTAGAAGACTTTATACCATTTCCTGTATGCATGTATTGCTTTTTTTTTACCAATGCATAGTTTTCTATTACTGGCTATAATCAACTTTGGAGAGACACTAGTTCAACGCCAAGCATCTGTTGAGTCAGCCCTCAGCCTAGTGAAAGGATGCATCACAAACTCCTGCTGCTTTTGTCTTGGATTTAAAAGTACATACATAGCCTGTGGTCACACACAGGAGAGCTTTTACATAATGGGATTTGAAATCCATAGTTACTTTTAGCCCTTAGGTAACTCACCTCTCTGCTTAAGTGTGCACTGGTCTGTGTGTGCGTTTGTGACAGACAGGAAGACAGCAACAAACATGTTAATGCCGTTGACGTCAAGTGTGCAAGCATGTCTCTGTGTGTGACAGCACAGCTTGCCTGTGTGTCAAATCCTCGTGATTGTGTTCGTATCTGTGTGCGTGTGTTTGTGCATGTGTTTGTCCTGGCTGGGGGTTCTTCTTCTCGGGGGTGAGGCAGATGGCCTCTGCGGATCGCAGCCTACTGAACTGCTTGGCAGCTCTTCTGACATTCCTTCATGCCACGTTGACACAAGATCACAGCCAATATTTGTGGAAATAGTGTCTTAGCTTACAATTCTGCGGCTTGCTCTACTTTGCAGGAATAGATTCTACACAAAAATTGCCCTAGATCTGGTCCGTGACAGTGTCAGAAGTTTTTTGTGCACGTTGTTTCCAGATTGTGTCATTGTATTTAATGTGGATAACGAATCCCGACTATCACTTGCACGCTATGCTCCTGTCTCAGAGACTGCAACATGGTTGTACACCGCTTCTCCTTGGGCACTACTGTGCACTCTTGCTGTCTGCCCTGGCTCAGGGTGAGCGAGTTGGTAATTGGATTCCTGGAATCTTCTTATTCACTCCAGCGAGGCAGTGTGCAGGCGACAAAGTGCCTGCAGCCATGAGGCATCATCCCCAGGCCCCTGTGGGAAGATCAAGGTAGCTTTACACAGACCCCGTAGATGGGACTGTGGCTGAGTCTCTCTCCCATGGGAGCCTGGATGTCTGGATGCCTGGATGGGAGCCCTGATGGAGAATGGACGGGTGACGTCACATCCACCAGCCTCCACCATGGACCCAAACAGCCCTCCTGACATTCACTTACAACAATCTCCCAAAGCCGCCGGCTATGGCGGAGCAAAAGGGAGTGGAAAGATAGCGAGTAAATTGCCACGGTAAAGATAAAGTTGTAATTGACTTTGACCAAAACTCTAAGCTGAGACCAGACTGTACTGGGATCAGTCTCCCATTGCAGATACAAGAATTACCTAGATTTATTCTAATCTGGGAGCATAATGTTTTGTCATCTACCGGAGAGGATTTATATCTTATAGACCTGTGCCCTCAGTTGACTCGCTGCTCAGCGGCGCTTTGGATTCCCCTGGCTGCTTGTCTCCCTTCTACACACACTGTTACATGACAGCTGTCACTTTCAGTAACCACAGCTCCGTCACTATCTTTGCACTATCCCTCAGGCCCAGACTGGTACCTGAACAAGGTGAAGCTGAAGATCACTGATGTCAATGACAACGTCCCTGAGTGGAATATGAAGCCGTACCCTTACCTGGCTGTAGTGTCCCCTGAGGCTCCCGTGGGAACGTTTGTCTACCAACTGCAGGCTCATGATGGGGATGAGGGCAGAAGCGGAGAGGTGGAATACTTTTTGTCGGACGGTAGGTTGCTCTTCACGCAATCATACACACACATACACACACACACACACACACACACATATACACACACACACACACGATGCATAGGAGGGTAGTGGTATTAAAATAGGCTGTACTGTTGTTAAAATAGGTTGACAGGCTATTGAGCCTTGGAAATAAATACAACTAGTCAGACACCAGCGCAGTGGCTGAGACAGACAGCCACAGGCGTTCACACATTCATTCATGCATTCATACACTCTTTAGGTGTCCATTAGTGTCTCTCTGTCATCCTGTCTCTCTCCGCCTCTGTGTCTCTGTCCCTCTCTCCATCTCTCTCTACATTCACACACACATGCAATCACACACACACACACTCAGCCAGAGGCCTTCACACATTTGTTTATGCACTTATCATGCACTCTTGTCTATCTGTCTGCTTCTCTCTGTTTCATACACACACAGACTCACACATGCATGCGCCGACACACATAAACATACACAGTGGGCTCTTGGAAGTCTGCCAGAGTAGTAGACCCCCTGGTGGCTGAGGGGATAGAGGTTTGTTGGCATGTCAAAGATGGGGGGATGTGCTAATCCTGCCAGTGGGGGTTTACAAAACACTACTGACTTCCCTCTGACTCATATTAATCCATTGCACAACTCTCTGAAGGGACCTAAACCACAATTACCACAAGGTAGCTATGGTTTGACCAGGCTCAGAAATCCTGTCAGGTAATCAGAGAGGTTTACAATCCTGTGCACACTCAGAAGTTCCCATTCCCAACGTATTCTAGACGCAGTTTCAAAATTTTACATTTACATATACAACCCTCTTATCTTTGGGATAAAGAGGATAAGAGTTGCTGACCTTTGGATCAGTGAGGTCAGTCTGTCTGACCCCATTTTTTGTATTTAAAGGTTCCCTGTGGAGTTTTCTTGTTAACAAAGGAAAGTTCAATGTTTCTCAATAAAACATAGTGTGTGTCTTGTTGAGGTGCCAAGCCCTCTTATTTTAAATATTTAAAATCAGACATTGTTTCCACCCATGTTTGCTTGCTAGCAGAGTTTCTTCTCCGCTGCCTTTGGTACACCGGTACATTTGTTTGGTGTGTTACTGCCTCCAACTGTCAACTGTCTGCAGGATAGTGTGAAACCACTGGCAGGACGTGGATAGTGTGCATGATAGAAACAAAACAGGGATCCACTAATTAAAACATTTCAGTCCTTCTGCAGTCCTACAAACACAGAAATATAATGAACACTGCTACCATATAATATTCAGGTGTCTCTAGGTGGTGCATAAAAATATTGGTGATATTCTATATTTTCTAAATGCCAATAAATCCGTGAAAAGACCAAAAACAACAGTAAATACTAACAATTGTTGTCTGTGCATCCACAACTTGATACAGTTTACTATGTGCCACAGACCTCCACTACACAGTTCTAGAAATTATTAAAAGCACATCAGTGTGCCAAGCCACTGCACTGGGTGACTTGAGTTCCTTCATTAAAATGGACATGGGCACTATAGCTCATTCTGAGTCATTCCCACGTACACCTTCTTGCCAGCAAAAATAGTCCCCAAGAAATGCACCATTTACTCCTGTTTGAGTAATGCTTTCTGAAAAAACCGCAGTGCCCAACAGTTTAAGAAATTATTATGTTTTTTTAAAAGATGAAACAATACATTTGTGAGACATTTTTTTTTACGATTTATGCCTCCAGCGGGGACCAATGAAGTTTGGGCAGAGAGCCACAGACATGGTAAGAAAATCAGACAGAACTGGAAGATACACTAACAAAATGTAAAAAGTAGAATATCAGCAGCCTTGTCCTATGTCTTCAACCCTGCAGGCTTTTAACCACATGTAGCAGTGTGGAGCAATATTCTTCGCATGGGTGAACACACACATTTCCAGTGGAAGTTTCACTTATTGACAATAAATGGTAGTAATGCGCAAATAAATGTAGCAATACTTTAACAGAAAACATGAACTGAAGGTTACTATTAACCAACTGTGGTATGTATGCATATAAACTAAATGTTATTATAACCTTTAGCACAGAAAATGTTCAGATTAAAAGTTTATATTCGTCCAGGAGGTTTGAACATCCTTTAATGTTATGTTATGATGGTTGATGCCACATGGTTTTCCTGTCATCAAGCAAAAGGATTAGGGTATAAGAAAACACATTTCTATCCTCAGAATTAGTGACAGTTGTTCCAGATGAGGTTAAAAAGTAAAACCACTGTCTAACCAAATTCCCAAAGACTTATTAGACTGAACAGCTTTCTTCTGGTTTTGATTCTGATTTCAGTGCCACTATATGTTTGCTTGTCATCGGTTCTTATCTTGCTGGTCCTGCTAGCAGCCTTTAATCATTTTGACCTTCGTAAATTTCTGTGAACTACCCTGATCAACATTTCAAGATTTCAAAAATATATCGTCATTACACAACAATTTACATCAGCAATCACTGGCAATGAAATTCTTAGATCCATCCATCCATTTTCTGTACCGCTGTCACTGGGCGAAAGGCGGGTACACCCCTGGATTGGTTGCCAGTCAGAAAAGGGATAAGGGGATCACATGCAGCAAAAAGCCCTGGGTTAGGATCGAACTCACTGCATGGGGGTTCGTCTCTACAGCCATAGCTCATCTAGTTGAGCAAATAATAAATAAATAAATATAGATTAGATAATGAAAATTTAAAATAAATAATATATTAGAGTAAAAAAATGAATAAAATACCATATAAATGATACAATTAAAATATAAACAAAGCAAAATACAACTAAATAGAGATATACAATAAAATATATGCAAAAGAAATATATATACACACAATAGAAGTGAGTGGTGGTGGTTTACCCCATCCAAACCAATCTCCTGTAAAGACCTCTTCATAGGGTGACTTGGAAAAGAGTCCAGGAATCACTTCCTGTCCACTGGGATACCACAGGGTTTAGTGCTTGGTGCCCTTCTCTTCATAACACACACCACATCTCTTGGTCCAATTATCCACTCACACGGTTTTGCTTACCATTGCTGTGACAGATAATGCCCAGCTCAACCTGTCCTTTCATCATTATGCTGCAGTGGTAACTCAAAATGAATAGAGGGACATCACCTTCAGCTCAATCTCTCTAACACTGAACTCCTGGTGATCCCGGCCAGTTCTGGGATTTAGCACAACATTAGTATCCAGCTCACTACACCTCGCTCACTCTAACAGGTTCTGCAAGAAACCTGGGTGGCATGAACATACTCACTGTATAGGTGCAGCACGGCCATACAGTATATCCATGAACTTATATAGTATGTGATGTGTCTCCATACTAAACAGAATGCCCCCTCGTGTGTGTATGTTTTTTTTTTTTGCTTTTATAGCAGCAAATGTGATACTGTTGTTTGGTAAGAATCATCAGCAGTAATAACTTGGGACAACAAGGTACACTACATTAAGTAAATGAGACAGAGTGGAAGGTACTCCGCAACCATCCAACACCAGGACTCTCCAAGTAGGTATGTGAGAGAGTACCACAGACATTGGTGCAAAAATGGCAGGGAGGTGGAGTGGAGGGGAAGTTTTGATCAGAGCATGTCATTCCAGTTTCCATTACCCTCCACTAGCTTCTAGTTTCTGCATGCATAGACTTTTTTGCATAGTCTTAAATTCTCACCTGGTTGTCCACTAACACAGCACCCACCTACCTGAACCCCCTCATCCAGGTTTACATGCTCTCATTCAGGTCGGGTCGGGTTGAACTCAAAGCCTCCTCTTGAATCCATTGTGGCTTGGATTGCGCTAAATGTGCACATAGCTCTTGACGAAATCTGCCAAATTAGTAATTGTAAATGTAAATGTCAGTTCTGCTCAAAGTAACTGTTGAATTTCTACCATACTGCCTGAATACAAAATAGCAATTAAACATCCATTGTAATAAAGCAGCTTTAAATATCTTAATCCATTCAGTGTTATATCATAAAGCCCACAATAGAGCCCATGACTGAATGATAAGAGCATGGTGTGCAAACTATCAAGAGCTTTGATAAGAGACAAAAATGTTCCAGGATTGTCAAAGTCCTTGAGTATGTTCACACTATTAAGATGTTTTAAAAATAAATGATTTGCAAAAGGATGGCCGTTCATTGTTAGTTTGAACAGGAATCATCTCCATACTCTGTGTTGTGGGCCGTAACTCAGCCAACCGAGCAAAACGGCATCACCTGTTTCAAAAATTTCTGAGTTAGTATTCAGGCCAGCAGTATCAGATTGTTTGGATCCAATGCTAGAAAATAATTTTATTGTATTTCCCTGTAGGCGGTGACGGCTGCTTTTCAGTGGAGAAGAAGACAGGCCAGGTGGTGACCACAGGGCTGGTGCTTCAGAGGGATAGAGAGTACTTGTTAAGCGTAGTGGCCCTCGATGGCCTGGGCAGCCGCAGTGCCCCTGCCATGCTCTCTGTGGTGGCGGGAGCCAGAGCGCCGCAGTTCACCAACACTAGCTACGCCATTTCCATACCAGAGAACACGCCTGAAGGACAGCCGTAAGTATCGCGCGTGTTAACATCCCTCACATACGCATAAACAGGATGAATTAGAGCTGTGTGATTCAGGCTAAATGTCGTGATTTGTTTCTTCTGTAATGTCAAACATTATGTGGCAGTGTTTAACCTTTTCTGAAGAAATTACTGTAATGTGATATCTTTTCTATTGTTAAATGATGTTAGGGCTTTTATTCAAATGTGGTCTATTCCCTGGTGGTTATCACCAAATACTCTTGTCAGGTTCTTTATTGTTGCCTCAGTAGGTATAACAGTCTTACCCTGAAGAAAACAATATAAGCAAGACCAGTATTAAAAATTGCATTGTCAGTATATATATCATATCTGTAAATTGTCAAACAGTATAAATACAGTAATAAAAGCATACGGATTCGCATAATCAAGGAAAGTTTTACATCACTATGCAGTATCCGTCATTTGTAACAATGAAACTGAAAAGCATGTGTCTCTGCAAAAAACTCCTTGAGTGACTAATGCTGACATTCATCCACACACTTGTCTTAGGTGTTGGTTTCCAGGCGCTACCTGTTAAGACTTATGTCGATGAATATTTATGTGGTCACGCCGACTCACCCGACCATGAATTAGCATATCATCATCACAAGCCATTAGTGAGATGCAAACTCTCTTAACCGTAAAAACAAACATTGATATCTGCGTAATAGTATTACATTATTACACAGAACTGACAAGTACTGATTGACTGTGTTTATAGCACATAGTCAATGGGCCATACAGTAATTGATTTCATTAAAGCGCAGTGCTGATGTAGGAAAAGAGGATTTCGATTTTAATTCAACATGTGCGCAAGTGAAATCGAATTATAATGACTGTCTTTCCTTTTCTTTTAATCACTCTCTCTTTGTCCTCCAGCTTCCTGGTGGTGTCTGCCGTTTCCTTTCAGAGGCAGCCAATCACCTACAGCCTGCTGATCAATCCCAGCAGCCTTTTCAGCATTCAGCAGGAGACGGGGGAGATCAGTCTGACCAGGACTCTGGATTATGAGAGCGACCAGCGACGCTACCTGCTGATGGTGCGAGCCGGCGAGGAGCCCGGCAGCCTCAGCACTGCCACAGAGGTTAGATCAATTAGAGGCTGATACAGGCAGCAAACATGAGTCATGCCGCGTAAGAGTTCGTGCACGCGGGTCAACTAAGCCCAAAGCCGAGGTCCACAGTGATGTTTCATTATTGCATTTGACACACAAGCCTTTACTCCTGCTGATTTGAAATAAAAAAATCCGCCTCTTTGCTTAGATTTGCTGCCTTGTGGTCTCCCACTGGACTTTTACAAAGCTCTCAGACAGAACACTTTTCACCTAAATGTTATGTGGCTCGTGTCGGCTGACAAGGCTGCATTAACGGCAATGATCTGATCTCAGCGGTGACCTATTGACATCGCACTACTTGGCGATAACCACAGAGGAGAAGCAGCAGAGTTTGTGGCTGTCCACAGGAATGGCACGGCTGAATGGTTTTGAAATGTTAACAAGTGGACCAGGGACCCAAGTGATTTTTTTTTTCCTCCTTTCTGCAGTTTGTTTCACCCTTTTGTTTTTTGGCGTTTCAGTAAGTGCCTTTTCGTTGAGAGTGTGATCTCGAGGTGAACCGCGTAAAATATAGAACACACTCCAGGGCGCTTGGTATGAGAACTCAGAACCCGAAAAACTTCTTTGACAGACAAATATTTCCAGATAAACTATTCATGAATTTTGTAGCATTTAAATGATTAATTCCGAGATTTTGTTACCCAATTATCATGTCAGAAACTCACTCCATACCGCAGATTTAGCAGGGAAGAAATCTCCTTCTGCTCAGCTGCATGTTTTGGAGTAAGAGATGGAGACTGGGAAAACCTATCCCAGCTATTTCAGGACTATTACTCAGCTGTCACTTCACACTTTACACACAGTGGTGACAGGGAGCTTGTAGGGCGGAGGGGCGGCTAAGGGCCTTTGTCGAAAACACACACATGCTCAGAACATTTCTATTTTTGACTCAGTAAAATCATGAAGTGGAAGATAAAGGATGTGTTGAACTGGCAACTTGAGAAACTATAAAATGCAATTTAGATTAAGTTTTGGGGTCAGCTTCCTGTACGGAGAATTTCCTACGGTTGTCTCCTGGATTTGAGGGTTATTAAAGAGAGGGCTAATTTTGTATTCTTCTACTCTGATTTAGTCTGTTTTCTCTCCTCTCCTCTGCTCTGCTCTCCTCTCCTCTCCTCTCCTGTGCCCTGCTCTGCCCTCCTTTCCTCTCCTCTCTTCTTCCTCCTCTTATCCTATCACGCTGGCACTAATCAGGTTCAGGTGTTGATAACGGATGAGAATGATTGTGTCCCAGAGTTCCTCCAATCCATCTACAGTGTGGATGGAGTCCCTGAGACTGTAACCACGGCAACATCGCTGCTGCAGGGTGAGACTCCTCTGACCCCATATTTCACATCCATCTGTTTCTTTTTGAAGCGGAGAGAGAAACTATTCAGAAAGTCACTTTTTCTGCCGGAACACAACAGATGTATTCTGGGAGAGAGCCAACGCTGCAATTCACAACTGGAGTCATTGTTTAGGCTCATTGGCAGATAATGCTTCAATGTGTGCGTACTGACAGAAACTAAGATCTTTTTCTGATGTGTAATCATAATGACAGTTATACCGAACTGAACTGGCTGCCACAAGGACACTATGCATTTGTTTTGATTGATTATTTGCTATATGAATAAAGGCACGAGGCACTGTATAATGATTAATTATGAGACTGAAGCTGTATGTTTCGCCACTACTCGGTAAGAGTGGAAATGTACCATGCGGAGGGGAGTGCAGACACTTACTTGGCACTCTTGGCTACTTGAAAAAAAAAGACACCTCTGATTGCACACACAAGATTCGGGTATTTTAAGATGTAATACATATGGCTCTGCTTTGTATACTTAGCTATAGCTATACATTAAAAAAATCTCACATTAAATAAAAAAAGCCCCATTACTAGGACTATTCCCTTTTTTCCCATTTCACCATTTTTTGTCAAATGCTTCAGCATCTGTGGGACCACTGTTCCCTATGGGCTACCACAGGTGATTCGTGGGAATCTCAGGCTGGGCGATTGTTTCTAGTGGATTCCGGGTGAGAAAAATGGAACAAATTTAATCTGAAAACATTCGAATACACAGCCTGGAGCGGTAGAAATCGTTGGCACTGCAGAGACAGCGGTAGGAGAAAATGGCACCCAATACAAACCAATGCATCAACAAAAAAACAACAAGGAAAAAAAAACAGTACGGTTGGAAGAGCTCAGCAGTGGAGGGATCAAAGGTAGAGACAGTGAAGACGGGGAGTTTTCTGACAGAGCTGCCAATGGAAAAGTTGCATCTTTATCCTGCAAATAGACTGATACACTATGAAAACGTAGCGCTTCATAGTTTAATAAGACTGCCCACGACTGAAGTCAAGTTCAGATGGTGGCAAAAAAAGAGAAAAGGGTTAATTTCTTTATCTGGTGTACTGCACAGCTAACTAATGAAATGTCAACATTTTGAAGCACCAGGGGAGTAAAATCTCTATTACCCCATCAGCTTGCATTCTGCTGGGCAAAGACACAGGTGAATACTTTGCAATGAGGCTATCACCTCAACTTTCCCCGCTGAGGTTGATGGTAAAGAAGAAATACTTTCATACTTAAAATACAGGTATGCTTTGGTTAAAACTGTGTAGCATGAGAGATTTTAAGGGAAATTGTCTACTTCAGTTTTTTTAACAGGTTACAGACTATACAAAGAGTGTAAAATAAATTGCCAGTCTTGAATTATACTACAAAACACTGAGATGGAAGGAGAATAAAGCATTGAGATGCACAGGCTGCTAGTGCTGATGCTTGACACAGAGGAAATAAACACATCAAACGAATGTGCAATATGCGAGTGCTCTGAGCTAGAGGGGCTGCGCATGAAACACTGAGTTTAAGTGAAACTTGCCAAACAACAAACTTAGAGTTAAATTAACTTTGCAACCAGTGGTGTCAATATTTGTGGCTGTAGTCTAAAAAAAAAATCTCATCACACATTAGAAACAAATCTATAGTTTTTTTTCTGCGTAATTGCCCCAGGATCATTTCAAAATGCTCTCTGCAGAAAATACCACTCTCTCATTGCATTGGGTCTTTTTGCTTTCTTGCAGGTCTTTTTTTTATGTTGCAAATGAGGGTTGTAATTCTGGAGGGGCACAGTGCACACATTGTGTGCTCGTAATTGTGGCTGTCAGAGCTTATGATCTATTACATGTTTAGCAGGGCCATAAAGAGATAATGATCTACACAGATGTCAACATATTCATCAGCTGGTGCCATCTCATCAGCTCATTTCGATTAATTGTAAATTGATGGTCCTTGTGTGATGTCTTCCCTCCCGCCAGTGTTGGCCACGGACTGTGACTCCGGGTTAAACGCTGAGCTCACCTATTACACCCTGAGCCCGGACTTCAGCATTTCACCCCATGGGACCGTTTTCCCTGCGGGCCGGCTGGACTATGAGAGGCCGAACCATCTTTATGAATTTGTGGTGATGGCGATGGACGGCGGGGACGAGCCTCACTCCGGCACTGCTACGGTCCGTGTGAGGATGGCAAACATCAACGATGAGGCCCCTGAGTTCTCCCAGCCTGTGTAAGCAGCTTTTTCTCTTACATATTTAAAAGTCTTTCCATAAACCCCAATTTCTTCCATCATTTTTCCTCTTAGAGTTGGCTGTAGTCATTCTGTCTTTATGCCTTAAACCTCCCACCAAACAACAATGAAATCATGACAGAGATGTGAACTTTAAGAGAAAGCTTATATTGATGCAGTTATTGATAATAACATCTACTTATTAAGGGCTGAAAATCTGAAAGACTAGAAGACTAAATATTGGACTAAAAAACTGCAAGGCCAAGTCACAAAAGTGCTGCCAGTGGATCAATAAGCTATTATAAAAAGTGTTCACTGCGCCTGTGAGCATGTGAATGTTGCTTCAGGTAGCAGTAATAAGTTTATTTGCAAAGCACCTTTCACACACAAAGTGCAACATGCTCAGTTTGCACTTGTTATGCCATATGCGTCCATACGGTACCAACCAGAGTTCAGCTGCAAAGATCAAAGTTTGCCACTAAGATGACAAGTTTGAATAATGTTCCCACTGCTAGCAGTGCTTCATATCTGATCCTCCACCTAATCACATTTCATTATATTGGAGCTTTGCTCTTTGAGGAGATGAATTTCGTCACAGACATATAGGCCGTTACACATCACAGCCTTGCCTTCCTTCAGGCTACACGTTGCAACCATATTTGATGTTGGGAGTCCTGCCATGAATAGTATCCAACATGCAACAGTGCTGGAGTAAAAGCACAAGGAGTAAGATCCAAAATATTTCATTTAGTGTGTTAATCACAGCCATCTGGCATCTAAAAAATCTGTTACTATCTTTTCACACATTAGCCACAAACACAGTGTGACACTGTTACCTCCATCGCATGTTCTGCAGGTTTGTTAAGAATGTCTCTTCCTCAATATTTTAGTCAAATTGAGTATTCCCTCAGCATTCGCTTGGGTTTATTTTAGGCCTTTTCCAAAGGTATGCAGTAAACTGACATACGGATGCAATCCAGTGTGTCCTCCACTGCCTTTTTGGCAAAGCTGCGTGAGTGGGTGGGCAGCAACTGTCACTGTGGCTCCGCTGCATTTATTCCCCCAAACGAGTAAGCTGCTTGTCCTGTCAGTCATGTCTCGATGACCTTCACAGGAGACTGTTGCAGACCTCTGTTACTGGCTCTTGTTGCATTGTCAGGTGTCAGTCTCGGTGGGTGGCTACACACGGAGCCAAACAAACAGGGGGGGCCAGAGAGGTGGAGATGTAGGCAGACAAACATAAAACTGAGGAGAAGAAACACGCTGGAACATGGATGCAGGGCATGCAAGGAGAGAATACCAAAACATACACAGCAGGTAGACAGGAGACAGCCAGTCAGATATGCAGATAAACAGAGAAGCCTGTCGGCAGTCAGACAAATACTCTTGCCAGACCAGCAGACAGATAGCTAGAAATGCAGGCGCTTTGCCAGGTAGGGTGTGTTGGGCGCTTCGTCATACTGTGGCTTACTGAGATGTAGATAAGTGCTGTGAGGGCAGAGGAGGACAGAGTGGCCAAAAACGGCACAAAGGCAGGCGTGCAGGGGTAGACCGACGGACGCTGGTGGTTTTTATTAAATAAATCTGATTAATTGAGATATTCTGACACACGAGTGGACAGGCTCATGTTTCCTGCCATGTCCTTTCTGTTCACGGCCGAACGAGCTGCAGAGAGGCAAAAAGTGATAAAAGTGAAATGCAAATAGGCAGACGTGTGGGGCCGGCCGCCGGACAGACAGGCTCACTCTGTCTGAGCGCAACTTCACAGTTCAGTGAGATGTAGGGAAGGGGGGGGGGTGCGCTCGGGGAGGAGAAAGCAGAGGGAGTGTATATGTCTCATCCCACAGAGCTGCGGAGAGGTGGCCTCTGAGCCGGGTGACAGATTACAGGTCACTCATGTTGCCACGGAGACTGCCGCAGCTGGCGGAGATGAATCACCCATCAGCGTTCTTCTGTAAACCATCAATCACCTCTGACTCCTCACTACAGACACTGACACCCTCCCACCCCCGTCCTTCCACCACCACCCCCCTCACTTTTTCACAGACACACACACACACACACACACACATTAGAAGAGGATGCAGCACAAAAATCTCACGGGACGAGTTCTGCTGACGAGTCAACTCAAACTCTGCGAGAACGCCGCCCCCTCTCATATCCTGCACTTCTCCGTCTATCAGCCTTCCTCTTTCCTCTCGCTCCTCTCTCTTCTCTCACCCCCACATATCACTTTGCCTGTCATTTCAGTGCCAGCCCTCTTTTTTGTCACCTGCTCCTCTCCCGCCTTTGCTCTGTTTTCCATTCCTCTTCATCCCTGCGTCCTCCAAGTCGCACAGTTCATCTCCTCCCCATCGTGCTTTGTACCACAGTGGTATATCAGTCTCCCGTGTCTCGCTGGGCATCTCGCTGCCCAGCACCACAGAGCAAGCAAATCACTGTTGACATTTTAAAAGGCACTGGATCAAATGGCCCACAGTGGGCCGGGTATGCGGAAGCACCATTTGTTCGATGACTTCAACATCCCAGTAGACATTATCATTTGTCTCTGGTCTGGCCGGCTAAGAGGATAGGTTAAATCATAGTGACAGGCAAAAGCCACAACCATAAGTCTAATCAGCCTGCTGATGCTCCGGACTGTGTAAATGATTTGTATCTCCTGTCCGTGTGTGTTTCTATCATCGACTTGTGACTTCCACGAGCGTATTCTCCCCCCCTCTCGCACTTGTTAAACTCCGGCTCCTCTCCCCAGATATCGAACGTTCGTTTCCGAGGACGCGGGCCCCAACACCCTTGTTGCCACAGTCCTGGCCAAGGACCCAGACGGCGATGGTATAATCTACTCCATAACGGCAGGCAACGAGGAAGGAAACTTCGTCATTGACAGCCAGAAAGGTGATGCTTCTTAATTTTCCGACTGGGCTTCACATTTGCAGCCCTCACCCTAATTGACAGGCTTTCCGTCAAATCACACATTCAATTTTCTCTAATACGTTCCCGCTATAGTGGTGTGCAATGAACGCCCTCTACTTTCAAAGTCAATGTGGAGAGATATTGAAACTTGATATTAAAAGCTGTAATTTCAATACGAGTGCCGCTCCCTCCATTATTGGGGTCATAAATATAAAAGATGACATCATTTAAGAAATTTCCACGCTTGTTTTCTTTTTTTCTTCCACAGGTTCAGAGAGGAACGCTCCCCATGTTTCCGAGCTTTCTAGCAGTGGTGACTGCACAGTTTATCTTTTTTATTTACCCTTTGATCCGAAACCAGTGGCAATCGCTGTGACATTTGTCACCCAACCCTTTCAATTCAATTTCACAACAACTGCTCTATCATTGCTCACAATCTTCAGGCTGCGCTCTGCCAGCTCCTCTTTCTTTTGTGTCATTTTTTATATTCCTTTCCACTCTTTCTGCGTATCCTCGTGGCAAGAAAATGCTAAGGCTGATATCCTTCGGGTGCAGCAAAATCACCATGCGTCTTCCCACTTACCGTATATATACGAAGAGTGCTGGCTCATTGAATAGCTGCTGGAGCCCGTGTCGCATTTGTAAACAAGGTTGACATTTAAGCCGGGAGAATTACCGTGTACATACCACAGTTCACTTATTTTAATGTAGTGGTGCAGTGCTGTCAACGTCACGCGCCGTCATTAGGAGCCAGGACGCTTCTCCGCTCCGTGGGCAGCCAGAATCCCGAGTAAATTGGGAGAGAGGGAAGTCAGGCACTCGCATCCGTGTGTATCAGCATGCTGCGTTGTCTTTAATCAAGAGCATTGAAAGAGATGAATAGAAACACAACAAGAGAATATGAAAAAAAAACCTCCCGACGCTCTCACTTCAATGAGTTTCCTCCACATCACAGGCTGCTGGTTCGTCCTGCAACCTCTGATGTTTTTGTATTACATTTTGACGAGGAAGATGTTGACTCAGATGGTGCATCCTTTTATCCCACCTTTTATCTTGACTGCTACATGAAAGCAGACAAAGGGGGGAAGAGAGGAACAGCTAATAGGCATCTGCTGAGCCTGGTTAACTTCTAACCCGAGTCGCTTACTTCTTTATGTTTTTGCTCAAGTGCTCGAGCTGGATGGGCATCTTTAGAGGAGAGCATGCAATTATTAGATTAGAAATGTGACAAAATCACCACTGTGAAATTGCTTTTTGGATTTAGTCTGCATATCAGATTTCTTTTCTTTTTTTTCTTAAAATTCTTTTTTGTGGACTTCTGAGGTGAATTTCCGCCGCTCGCTATCTCGCTCATGATTTCTGGAGCAACCCACGGTGTGCATTGTCTGGCGTATTTTTATTGATAGCACATCCCTCTCCATGCAAGGCCATGGTGGCAATAACATCCTGCTTAATGACTTAGGCAATGGCTCTACTTACTGTGTTAGGATGTTTTATAACGTGTAATTTAATGGCCGTGTGGTCTTTGCAGGGCTGATCCGTCTCCGCGCCACTCCTCTGCCCAAGCTTCAAGGCCTGGAGTACGTCCTGAACGTGACGGCCACAGATGACAATGCGTCAGGCGGGCCGCACCCTCTCTCCTCCACCGCGCGCGTCATCGTCGGTGTCGATGATGTCAACAACAACAAGCCCATATTTGAGGCCGTGAGGATCTTATTTTTATTTTCTGTATAAGGAGAAACTCTGGGATTTCTCATATTTCAGGTGTTGACTGCAAAGTTAGCTGGGAACATTCATGCACTTAATTTGGCTTTCTTGCCGAGAGATAGACGAGAATATTGATATTGTTCTCATGGTTGCATGATAAATATGAAACTCCAGCCTGCAGCTAGTTAGACTAGCACAAAGGAACCAGGAGGAAACTGCTCTCTTTGCTTTGTCCAAAAGACACAAATCCTGCCGATCAACACCTCTGAAGCTCACCAATTAACACATTACATATCTGTATAAAACGTGTGAGTGCTATGCGCTTTCTTTTTCTATGAGTAGTTGCTTGGCAACTGCTGGCGACTCCAGGAAGTGATGAGTGGATTTTGTCACTTTTGGACAGAGGCGGGCTAGCTGTTTCCCCCTGTTTTCAGTCTTTGTGCTTAGCTATGCTAAACAGCCGCCGGATCCAGCCACACATCTGCACGCGCACAAGTGAATCTTCTCCTCTTCAGCAAGAAAGCACGTAATTGTATTTTCCGAAATGTCGAGCAGTTCTTTTAAAGTGTCGTGTTGGTTGTTGCTGTCCCTGCCGACCTGAAGCCTTCTCGATAGCTGACACTCAGTCAAAGAACGTGCTTACACAATGTTTTTACACATTTCTCTCGTGTGTCTGGTCTCATGTCCCATCCCGCCAGCGCACACCTCAGTTATTCCTCCATCTCTCACTCCTTCCTCCCTCTCCTCATCCCTCTCTCCAGTTCTTCCTTCTTGCCCCTGCATTCTCATTTCCCCGGCCTCCGTCTCTCCTCGCTCTGTTTTCCCAGGAGTTCTGATTAGCCTGCACACCCACTCTATCTTTAGGCGCTCCGTTGGGATTTCAATTAATTTATGAAAAAAAGTGCAATATCATCACAATATACTATACCTGTTTAATTAACTCCCCCTTAATTAGGAATGACTTGAACTTCGGCAGAAGACACACTCATGCTGAGCTGGAGCTCCCGAGGTCTTTTGGGTGGGTTGGAAGTCTTGGCAACTTGATGTATTTAAATATCAAGTTACGCCTCAGAACCATCGAGGCTAGCATGACCTTCTGCTTGATAATCTGTGATTTTTATGAACAGCTACCTACGGGCCACACTGTCTGTGCCATCACGTCCCATGAAGCCTTGCATTATTCTTCCCTCTATCGCTCGCTCCCATCCTTTGATCCGCTTCCCTCCCTCCGTTGCACCCTCGCTCCTCTTCGCCTATTGTTTTCCTTTTTTCATGGTCATTCTGCTGAAAGAGTAGCGAGCATTTATATCTGATTACAAAAAAGGAAGACTCCAGAGAGGAGCTCTTTATCTGGGGCATATGTTCATTAGGGGGAATGGATTGAATTCCTAGCTAAGACAAAGCTGCTCACTGCAGGCTCTTCAAAAGAAACCATTTCTATAGATACTGGGCTACAGTACGTCTATATTGTATTTCATGCGCAGTGCCTCCTTATGTGTGCGTAGTGACCTTCTACTTAATGGCTACGTCTTCTTTGATCCCTGTATTCTCATTAATGTGAGATATTCTGACAATATCTCATATCTTAGAAGTGTTTTTTTTTTTTGTATTTGTGTATTTCTCCTTCTCCCGCTCCCCCCTTCCTTCTCTCTATCTCAGTGCCAGCAATATCGTGAGCAGGCCTCAGTGCTGGAGAACCAGCCAACGGGGACTTTTGTGTTGCAAGTGCATGCCGTGGATGCAGATGAGGGAGCAAATGGAAAAGTCAAATATGGTTTAATGCACAGAGACAGCGCCATGCCGGCCTTCAGAATTCATCCCGACACAGGTAAAGCGCTCGCGGACCTGTCTGGGCTAAAACGGGTCTCAATTAGATATAAAACACAGAGTTTACTGTAGCTCCATAGTGCTGCACTTTAATGGTAATTGATATCTCTTCTGGGCATCCAAGTTCATCTGAAAGGAGAGGAAATGATCACGTAATTGAAATTGCTGTTCCCGAGAATTTGAGGGAAATGCTAAAGACCTGTCTGTCGATCTTTATTTGATTTATCCTCGGTTTGACTCACAGGTATATGAGAACGACTACATAACGAAGGGAACAATAAATACAGAAGCACAAATAGCCTCAGCACACGGCATCTTCTTTAAGGCTTCTTTTCTGTTTTCCTCATTTCAAGATGAAATAACAAAATCAGCACACTTGAAAGAAATGCAAGTCTCATTCTGTGACAAAAATATAGTTGTTTACTTGTTTTCTTGATTTCTGGGTGGGTGGTTCGATGAATGGATATTCGTTTGGATGGTTAGATGGATGGATGGATGAAAGCATAGCTGGGGCCAATTGGGGGTTTGCTCTATCATGATGGATGAATATATATGTACTCATGTGTGCATGTTTGGCGGGGATGTGATATTTTGGTTCTGTATTTACAGGAGTGATCGTGACAGCCAGGCGATTCGACAGGGAGCGTCAGCGAGAGTATTCAATTACTGTAACTGCCACTGATTGGGCGGAGGAGCCGCTCATCGGCATCTGTCAGCTCACCATCCAAATACTGGACCAGAATGATAATAGCCCCAAGTTTGAGAATTTGCGCTACGAATGTAAGTGTGCTGATAAGAATGATACATGCCAACAATTACTATTGTTAAAGCAGCAGCATAACTAGGCACTTTAAAACGGTAAAGGAGGGTGAATGGTGAATGTTTATGCTTCTTTTTCACTATAATTTAGTAATTTCATTTAATTGAGGAATGTGTATTAGAGTGTGAATGCGGTAAATATGCTTCTAGATTGGGTTTTATTTTGGGAATAAATGAAGTACCATTCATTCCCCTGCTAAATAAATTGCATATCTGAGTGAAAATTGGAAATAGACATAAAAAAATACCTTTGTAATAACTTAAATCACTTTTGCATAATAACCAGTGTCTCCAACATCCCTCATGCTTGACCTTTTACAATGCTTTGCCCTCAGCCTCATGAATTTCCATTCTTTGACTAGCACGCTCAATGTACATACATCATTTCTGTCCCCTGCAGACTTCCTGAGAGAAGACACTCTGGTCGGTACCAGTTTCCTGCGCGTGGCAGCGCACGATGACGACTTCGGCACTAATGCAGCTATCACTTACTCCATGTCCCTGGAGCAGCCTGAGTACCTGCGGGTCAACCCCGTCACTGGATGGGTCTACGTTAACCAGCCAATATCGCAGGTCAGCCGGCAGTTATTATCGGCCTCTCTGTCAGACACCACACACACACACACACAGAAACACACAAACACGTGCACTGCATCATGTGGTGGTCTGTGGGTCTGTGTCAACAAAGTTAATGAATAATCTACCTCATGGTGCTTCTGACTGTTACCCTCAATCTGGGGTATGTGTGCTCCCAGTGGCGCTGCATGTGGAAAGACCACAGAGGAAGAAGATGGGGAGAGACTAATTCAGGCTAAACAAATTATTAAAAATAGATTTTAACAACTTGGGATTCCTGTGGTTATATTTAATGACTACAGTTCGGGTTGTTGCACTGTTACTAAAGACTGTGCTTTAAATATGCATTAAAACCCTCTAACCTCACAGTGGCTGTCGGGAAAAAAAAACAGGGTTTGTAAATGAATAGCACAGGTCTTTCAGCAGCCAATTATCACAAACCAAGACTCTTTGTCAATCTCAAACATTCTGCCTTTGATATAATGGATTCAAGGCTTTCTAGCTCTGATTTATCATCTAAGACTTTGATAAGGAGACTGAAAGCGTGCAGCAGCTTTAAACAAGCTGTGTATTTTGAAGCTATTAACTGAAACAATTCAGAGGCTGGAAAGATGATGAGCGCGATTTAACTTGCAAGGCACGTTCACCTCAATGTTAACAACTTTTCAAAAACCTAAAACACCATATGCTCGGGGAAAACTCCGACAAAGATCATTTTCCTTACAACGAATCAGACAAAAACTTCATCCTTAATTTTATTTAGTTATATAAGTGATTCTGAAAACTAGAAACAAAGCCTACCAGTCGTCCCTTTAAAGGTTGATGTTTGCTAAATGATGCAGCCCGAGTAATTTACTATGTAAGAGTAGCTCGTTTTTTGCACATTTTTCGGAGGTGTGCTGAAGACATATTTTCTGTATCAGCGCTCCTCTTCCTGTTTTCCCTTTCACTTATTCAGATGTAAGAGTTGTTCTTAGGCTGGAAATCTGCGATCGCACTATGGAGCTGTTTATTATTTAGCACACTGGTGTTAGAAGTCTCTTGCAATTTTGCCGCTGACTTCATCTAGAATTTAAAGTATTAAGCCCAAAACCTTGCTGAACAAAGCTGCTGCATATTTCAGCGCGGTTTCAAAAGCTATTTGAATCATCTCACAATCTCTGTGGTGTAACTAAGACTATAAAAGCACTTCATTAAATGGTAAATGTCTCCACTGGTCTTAGATGTTGTTCTATTTTGAGAACAGGTGTTGAGGTTAAATTTTACGCACCACACCATACCACACCACACCGCAATACTTGTAGCACAGTCCCGAGTCTTTCAGTAGAGTCTGAAAGATATAGGTCTTTAAATAACAACGTTTTTACTCATATCCTGCGTAGATGATACATCCAGAGCCAGCCTCATGTGCTGCCAACATACCGTACAGTACAGCCCTGCAGAAAAATAGATGGCAAAAGGTTGCTGTGACTGTATCCAGGATATTTTATGGGTATTTGCTACTTCCCATCTGACACTATTATTGCAAATTTGATTTTAAACCTTGGTCGGCAGCTACCGCGGTGTCAGTCAGCAGCTGGTTCGACACTGGAAACCAGCGATTACCATCACTGCTCTGCGGTATCAAGCTTTGGGAAAAGGTTGTACTTGTTCGCAAACACTAATTGGATTGTCCCAGTAATAGAAAATGTAATTCTGAAGCTAAGTGAGATTTCTCTTTATGTGGCGACAATAATAGAGTCGCCGGGCCATGCTTCGCATTGACGGAATAATGAAGCTGATGGTTGAGACGTTACATCCGAACAACTGAATTCTTATTTGAGCCATTTTTCATGAACAAAGTGGTAAAACCACCACTTGCATTATCTTTTACTGTGAATAGTTTGAATAAAAATAAAATTACCTCGTGTGGCCAAAAGAGAGACACTCTGGAAGGTTTTTATAGGTGTTTTTTTTCTTCATTCTGGTGTGAGTTTAATGTTGATGTTACACATTGTCTAATTTAGATAAACAGAATAAAATACCCTTATTGCCTCTCAAGGAAATGCTCAGCTATCCCTGCAGTGGCCTCGCTGATGAAATACAGCTCATCGGTCAAATTTACCCCCTTATTTCCTTGCGGTTAAATTATAGCACAATAACGAAAGTCGAGGAGCTTTTTTTGTGACCTGAATTGCAGCTTAATGTGTTTTTGTAAAGCTCACACTGCTGCCTCTGTTGTTGCTTGGCTTAATTAAATGATTTCCTCAATGGAGTTCGTACGGCAAGTTTAGGTTCGGGCTGGAACTCGACTGCCAATCAGCCGATCCTGACCAGATCCCTCTGAGCTGCACAAATATTTACAAAACGGAGAGGTCTATGTAAACAGCCAGCTCCACGTCACGCCATGGCCGCTTTCTGCTGGACGGTTTCCACCATCCCCCTGCCGCAGAGTGAGCAAGGAGACGCCACCGTGTTACTAAAACTACAGCGATGACTGAAGACCTGCTTATTAATGTTTCTATGGTGTGAAAAATATGCTGTATATTTTATACATCCAGCATGTTGTCATAGGCGAAGACTTTGTGGTTTGGCAGGGTCAGTAAGCTATATAATCATACTTAAATTAGAGCTGGATATCACGGGAATGTTTTTTTATAGAAAAAGCCGATTAATGCACAATGGACTATATGTTTTTTAACAAATTTCGACAATGATCACTTTTGTGTCTGATCTGTTATTTTTCGACCACAGAGGACCTATATCACGCGGGACATCATCGCGACCGACGGGGGAAACCGGAGCACCTCTGTGGAGCTCGCCGTCACCATCACCAACGTGAAAAACCAGCCTCCGCAGTGGGAGAAAGAGAGCTACAGTGTCGTCATCCCCGAAAACACAGCCAGGGACACGCCTATAGTGGTAAGCGTGCGCAAAACTTTGATTGCACACGCGCTGTCCATATTACCGCACGTGTTTTTATGTGGGTCTCTCTTGCAGTTTTTGCTTTGCCGTGACTGAATCAGCTGTATGTCTTGTTGGCGTACCCCCCCGGATTAGTGTGCGGCCTTCGCGTTATTCAGACTCTGTGATTCTCTTTGTGCTCAGAGTCCACCTTTGAGAGCCTGTCAGCACGCTGGCGAGTCAGTAAACGCGTTTTAGTTTGATGGTGCGTGAGGAAAGCCGACGTTTGATCGCGTGCGCCAAGCAAGTTTCACGACTCCGGGCTAATTAAATCCGTTCAAAATGTCTCTTTTGATGTGAAAAATATATACCTGTCAATCTGGAGTGCTCAACAATCCCTTCTTTTTTCCCCTCAAGGCCAGCAAAAGGGGATTCACTTTGCGATAAGAGGTTATTTCAGGGCTCTGACGACTGGTCTGACTCACAGCCTACTCTTCCATCTTGCTCAGATACTCAGATTACCAATCGTCACCATTATCATAATCCAAATTCGACATGACCTCTGCTCCTTTGCGGCAGGACCGAGTGCCCGTCTAGACTTTGTTGCTTTGTGCTCGCCTGTCAAGAGATGCTACCTGACCTACCTCAAAGAGAATCCTTATTAAACAAATAGTCCAGCATCTTAGGGAGCACAATTATTCGCTCTCTTACCGAGGCTTGGACAAAAAGCGTGTTACGGCTCTCGTGTCTGGATGTTAATTACGGAGCTATATCCAGCAGCTTGGCTCAGCATAAAGACTGGAAGCGAGGGGGAGAAACAGGCGGCCTGGCTCCGTCCACAGTGAAAAAATATGCCCACCGGCGTCTCCAGAGCTCGCTAATTAATACGCAATGCCTTGTTTGTTTTGCCAGACTAACCATTTCTTCTCGTTTCGTCCAGTATTAAAGCTAAGCTAAGCCCGCCAGCTTTAGCCCCACGCAGACATGATGACGATGAGTTAGCGACTCAGAGCGGTATTAGCGATACCAGCCCGGCCGTGTCCAAAATGAAAAGCAAATGCCTCCTAGCACCCTGAAAATTTACCTGTTACTGTAAATGGAAGCTACATCTTTGGCTTTGTCGCATTTGGACGAAGTTAGCTGCTTTGTCTTTATGCTAAGCTAAGCTAGCCACCTCGTAAAAAAATCAGCTCACCTCCCAAAATGTTGCTTCACTTCTTTAAAGCTTTAGCACGATTAAAGAAAATCACCTTTTGCCCTCTCGCCAGACAATTAAGGCCACGTCTCAGCTGGGTGACCCGAGGGTGACCTATAACCTGGAGGACGGGATGGTCCCCGAGACCAACATGCCGGTCCGTTTCTACCTCTCTCCCAACCGCGAAGACGGCTCCGCGTCCATCCTGGTGTCCGAGCCGCTGGATTACGAGACGACGCCGTTTTTCTCCCTGCGGGTTCGAGCGCAGAACGTGGCCGCGGTGCCTCTCGCCGCCTTCACCACGGTTTATGTCAACGTTACTGGTAAGATTTAGCCCGTTCCTCCCTCTGAGTGCTTTTGTCCTTTGATGTGACTGGAATTATCAGACCTCCATTAGTGGGTCTTTTTCAAATATTCTTCTCGTGATTTAATGTGTCACAGTTTTATTACATTAACATATGGTATATAGTTAAGTGCTGGGTAATAGTTCCATGGGTTGAAAAGATAATAAGATACCTTTAATAACTTACAATGGGTCAATGCTTGAATGCTATAAATATACTCTATATACTGTATGCATGTATGTGTATGCACACACACACACATACATACACGTGTCAAATACAACAAACAAATGTATTTCCCATATGCAAACGATCGTTTGAGCATTTGATGTATAATGTTGAGTTCATGTACAGATGAAAATATCCAGCATCCACAGTGTTAAAGCCAGCAGTAAACAGTACTTTTTCTTCAGAAAGTTAAAATCCTAAATTTTTAACATGGACAATTGCAGAAGTTTTTGATGCCCGAGAATTTGTTACCAAATTACTATCTGGAAACGATCACATTATCCATTTGCTACTAAATCTCTCTTCTCTCCTCAGACGTCAACGACAACGTGCCATTTTTCACCTCCTCCATCTACGAGGCCTCGGTAACAGAAGGAGCCCAGATCGGGACTTTGGTTCTCCAAGTGTCTGCTCATGACAAAGACCTGGGTCTTAATGGAGAGGTTTGTGGTTATCTCTTAGTGTTCAGAATGTGCTGCTATGAAGAAAAATTCAGAGATTTTCAACCACATCTACAGACATTATTTTTTTCCTTTTTTGCTAAAGAATCCATGATCCTCTAGATGGAACATTCTGTAACATCGCGCGGCAACAACTTCCTTTTGTTCAAGAGTTGTCAAAGTGTTGTCGAGTTAGTGTTTGGAACTGTGCCACCGCATCTGTGTGACTTACTGTGACAATACAGGTGAGATAGAGTATCGATCGGATTTCGCCTGTAATGAGAAGACAGACTGTGCGAACATATCGGAGACCTCCTGACATTTCCAGCTACAGGGCCTTTAATTTCTGCTATAGCGGCAGGTTATTGCTTGAAAGAATACTGTGGCTTCATTTTCAAATTCCCCCCGTGCTCCACAGATCACCTACTCTCTGCTGAGCGACAGAAGTGGCGACCACCATCTGTTCCGCATAGACCCAAAACTCGGGATCATCTACACGGAGGCTGTGTTTGATCGCGAGGCCCGCAGCTCCTATTTGTTGGAGGTTCAGTCAGAGGACGGCCAGGAGTCGGCGCGACCTGGCAAGAACAAGCAGCCCAACTCAGGTTAGAAATTCTGAGGATTTTAATAATGGCGACAGGCGTCTACATCAACGGATCAGAAGAACAATTTATAATATGTGTTGATTAGTGAGATTTAGAGGTGCTGATAGGAAGCTGTTTTCAGCCTCTAAGCTACTTTGTTTGAGTCATTGCATAACCCCCTATCCTGTTAAGTCATACAAATTGCTGTTTTTCATTGTTGTTACACTCAGAGAAACTGCACAAGTGGGCAGACTTGACTTTGAAATGACCTCTGATCTGGTGCAATGTTCCATTCATGAACACAGCATTTTTCTTTCCCTACAAGCCCACAGGGCAACTCTGAAAAGTCATCTATAAGGAGTCCTTCCCCCTGTGTGCTTTGCTTTAGATGGGCTGCGTTGGCATGACAACATATATTCATTTACACCTTGGGATTGACTTTGAAAAAAATGAATCTTAATTTGATTTATTCCACTGGCATGACCAGACAGCCTCAGCGTCTTCCGTGTGGAGGCAGCAGATTTCTCGCCACCGTCTTTCTTATTACAGCCCTCCTTTTTTCGCCTCCACTTTAATTTTCATTGTTCAATATTTAACCGGTGCGGCCTCTGTTTGTTTACCGTGTTCTCTTTGTGACATTTTGGCATTCATAAAACCGCAGTCTGCAGCCGGAGTGACGCAAAGTGACGTTTGTATTCAGGAGGGGGCCCTTTTGCAAATGTTTGTGAAGAAGGTATTAAGGGTAAAGGGTGATGTTTTGGAGCAGCAAAGCCTCCTCTTCAGAGTTGCGAGGGCTGCTTAGCATTTGCAATGAGCCTTGGCTGTGTCTTGCGCTACAAATCTCCCGCATCCAGAAGGGCTCATCTCTTCTGCAAACATTACCTGTCTCGCTGCGTCACCACTGGGACACACACCGGGGGGAGGAGGGAAATGTATAAACAAGCCGAGAAAATAGAGCCACCCTCCGCCGCCGTCATCTCCTACTGCAGCCGCTCCAAATTAACATGTCACCCATGTGTTATGTGAGCAGATAATTTACTCTTTCTAACTGAAGAAATAAACAGTGTAATGAGGAGGGCACCGATAAGACACAAACACTTGTCATCTTATAAATATTTAACCTTCCCAGTAGAGAGGTTCTTTATCTACTCTCTGCAAAAAAAAAGAAAGGGAAAAAAAAGCGGCTTGTTGAAGAGGTTTAGCCCCATTACTGTTATTCTTTCTGCAGAAACAGTTACTCCTGTTAAAACAATAAACTCTTGACAAAATGAATAATTTATGTAATTTACGGCACATCTTTGTGAATAATGTTTTTTTTCTGATTTCCATGTCAATGAGTCACACTGCGTTGGGTTAAGTGCCTCTTCCCCACTAACCAGTGACAATGAATTGTAGAATCAATAAACAGATGGAGGGGGAAATACACACACGCATGCAGTGCTTGGCGGCGTGTGTGAGTGTGTGTGTGTGTGAGAGAGAGAGAGAGAATCTGCGTGTTTGTGTGTCGCGCCGTTTAATCTTCCGCCGCTCTGTCATTCTTGCAGACACAGCGTATGTGAGGGTTTTCATCAGCGACGTCAACGACAACAAACCGGTCTTTGCTCAGCGGCTGTATGAAGTCGGCGTCGACGAGAATGCAGATGTTGGCCTGGCTGTTGTCACCGTCAGTGCTAATGACGAGGATGAAGGTACGCTTGATGAGACAGCAGTCTGAGGAGGTCCCGGGGAGATTTTTACTGATGCCACATCCTCGGAATAAAGGTTAAAGAAGCTAGCCAACCAGAACCGATATAAAAGTTTTTTTTTTTTTTCGCGAGACACTTTGAAACTTTTACAGACATTTTGAGGATTGCACTTTCTTCACTTTTCACCAGACTCTAACTAACAGAAACACTTTGGCAGTCTATTAATCACTTTTCCAGCAGTGAATTGTGTGCCAAGTTGGCTCCTTTTTGCAAGACGGTCTGCATTTGTAGCAGTACGCATAAAGTGACCCTGTGGGCAGTCTTTTCCAATCTGGTCTGAGCTCTGCTCAAATCATGCGGTGTGCTAGATTTAGCAGTAGTCATTTGAGTGCTGGGTAATGCACTGTAGCACATATGTTCCAAAAAGAGTGACACGCTCCCACACAGTAGGTGGGCGGGATTTAACCAATAAAGCAGTTGCTCATCCTCCGTACAGCACTAGCCTAAGATCCCTTTATCAGGCATGTTTAGGTCCGTTAATCAAGTATTTATGGAGAGCGGGGGTGCAGCTTAGGCCGGCTGCGGCACTAATGATGAATAGCTGTGGAATAACACCAACCCCCAACATTAAAGTTGCAATACTGTTGCACTTGCGTCTGAGAGGCCGCGCTCAATCTGTCTTGTTTAAAAACTCCACCCTGGGCTTGACTGCTGTAAGCCTGCCAGATCCCTGTGGGAGGCCGGGAGCACTTTGTCAGCCCGGGTTGTGTTAATAGTGCAGATTAGTGTATTTACATGGGATTGTGGCTACTTTAACCCAACAGGATGATTGAAAGTGAAAAACTGTTCATTTCAGGAGATTATCTTATCTTATTCCGATGTTAAACCGTGGACTGGAGACAGGGTTGTCTCCATGGAGACACAGTAGATAAATTCAGATATTGACTTCCTCTTTACTAAACTACCCCCTCCTCCCTTGCCCCCCGCCCTTCCCTCAACCCCCCCCTCAAAATCATTCCCCAGAGGTCACTATCAGGGTGCATTACTGTATGCTGCTTTCTACTCTCATGCTCCCTTTTACTTTTTCTTCCTGCTCTCTCTTTTTTTAATTAGTATCTGATTAAAGCCGAGTAGACGAGGTACAACGTTTCCATTTAATTAAGTAATGAAAACAAGAAAGGGATACATGAAAACCTACTAACGCTCAGGTCTCGGAGGAAATGAGGTGTGATACCCTTGTGGTTACGCCATTCTGTGGTTGCCAGAATCATCGTGCTTTCACTTAAAGTGAGAGAAGGAACCACAGCGAAGTATCCAGCATGCAAGTTATAAGAAATAATGATGCAAAATCTACTGCCTTGCTGCTGCATGTCTGTTTTAACTTTGCATTTGAGCAAACTTGTTATCCATTTGCAGAGTGATGCAGTAATTTGATATACCCAATCATGCGTTTTATCACTCCTGCCACAGGAGCCAATGCCAAGCTGCGGTACCAGATCACATCCGGAAACAAAGGAGGCGTCTTTGACATCGAACCCGAAGTGGGGACCATCTTTATTGCGCAGCCACTGGACTATGAGCAGCAGAAGAGATACAAGCTCCTTGTGCTTGCCTCCGACGGGAAGTGGGAAGACTACGCAGCTGTGGTAGTCACTGTGGTTAATAAGAACGATGAAGCCCCCGTGTTCTCCATGAATGAGTACTATGGATCTGTCACAGAGGAGCTTGACGGGTCACCAGTGTTTGTACTCCAGGTGAGAAGCTGAATCAATTGTGTCTAAAAGCTTCTACACTGCTGTTTTTACAGTAATTACTGTATAGACCTGTAAGTACATTTAGAAAGTTCTTTTTGGTATCAGCAGCCTCGGTACATTTGGCTGCAGTTTCTAGCTTCTGGTGTGACATGTTATTTCAGTGCATCTGCTGTTTTTTCTTTCATTGTGCCTTTACTACTACAGTTTGAAAAATTGCAGAATTGCCATTCCGTTAAGTAAGAGGGACAGCAGTGATGGATCTTAAGTGGGGAAATTCAGCAGCAAGGCTGTCAGGCCCGTTCGGAGGCTAGATGCTAGAAAGATGCCTGATCAGAGCTCATTGCTTTAATTTAGGTGGTCAGGAAAAAGCGCAAACACTTAAATAGGCTGTCGAAAAAATCCAAAAGCAAAGAAGACCCTGGTGACGGCCGAAAAGAGATAAGAGGAAGCAGTAATTTAGGCTTGACTGGATGAATGAATATCCATTTTCTTAAGAAGTTGTCTTTATCTCTGCAGGTGACAGCCACTGACCCAGACAAGGATGCAGACCAGGGCGCCATACGGTATTCCATCCATGGCCAGGGGGCAGAGTCACACTTCATGATCAATGACATCACAGGGGAGATGTATGCCCAGCGCACCATGGACCGAGAGGAGCGTGCCGTCTGGCGCTTTGTTGTCATGGCAACGGACGAAGAGGGCGAGGGACTTACCGGCTTTACTGATGTTATTATCAACGTGTGGGACATCAATGACAACGCCCCCACCTTCTCATGTGCGCCCGATAATTGCCACAGTAGTGTGGCGGAGAACTCCCCTGTCGGAACATTTGTTGTGGAAATGACGGCGGTAGACCTTGACGACGCAGCCGTAGGTCAGAACGCAATACTCACCTACCGGATTACAGAGAATGTGCATAACGCAAACAGTGCCGATCTTTTCACCATTGATTCCAGCACAGGCACCATTTCGGTGGCAGCAGAGGGCCTGGACCGGGAGTTCGCCGACAGCCACCAGGTTGTAGTGGAGGCCCGGGACGGCGGGGGCATGGCTGGAACAGCTACCGTCACCATAGTGGTGACGGACATCAATGACCATGTGCCAAAGTTTAGAGAGGACTGGTGTGGTGCTCGTGTGTCCGAGAACGCTGATGAAGATGCTCCTATTCTGGAGCTGAGCGCTGTGGACCCAGACGGCGGCACATATGGACAGCTGGCCTTCAGCGTGGTGGCAGGAGACCCAGAGGAACGATTCTACATGGTCAGCCACAGACTGGAACAGATGGGAACGCTGAGACTGAAGAAGAAACTTGACTTTGAGAAGCCGGGCGAGCAGCGCTTTAACCTCACCGTAAAGGTGGAGGACTCTGACTACTCCAGCCTCATCCACTGTCTGGTTCTCGTGGAGGACGAGAATGACAATGCTCCTGTGTTCGCCCCGAGCTCCCACCTGCTCTCGCCTTTGTCCGAGGACGTAACTGTGGGAACCAGCATCATTCAGGTTGCAGCCGTTGACTCTGACTCAGGCCTGAATGGGGACGTTTTGTACAGCATCCTCCCTGAGTCTGACCCATATGGGCATTTTACAGTCAGCCGAGCCGGCGTGGTCACAGTCGCCGGACCACTGGATAGAGAAACTGTGGCTAGCTATGAGCTGGTTGTCATGGCGACAGACCGGGGCACCCCGGCACTGACTGGCAGTGTCACGGTCCACTTACCTCTGCTGGACATGAATGACAACGGGCCAGAGCTGGAGACAACTTATACTCCGGTGTTGTGGGAAAACAGTCCAGCACCTCAAGTGGTCTGGCTCAACAGGAGCTCGACTTTGCTTCATGTTGTGGACAGAGACTCCCCAGAGCACGGCCCCCCTTTCTTCCTCTCCCTGCCCTCACTTTACTCTATCGACTTCCACCTCCAGGACCACGGGAACGGCTCTGCAACGCTCACTGCCTTGCGGAGATTCGACAGGGAGAGGCAGAGCGAGTTCCTCTTGCCGGTGATCATGATCGACAGCGGCGATCCACCAATGACAGCCACGAGCACTCTCACCATCACCATTGGTGACCAGAACGATAACGCCCATCAGGGGGGAGAGAAAGATGTCTATGTGCACGGCCGCAAGGGTGAGTCGCTCGCCCCCCCTCATTCCATTCTCTTTGCCTCTCGCTTTCACTACAGTGCTTTTCACTGCAGGCAGAGCTTGAGTGAAGAGGGGAAACTGCGGCTACAGCTAAAGGGAAAAGTTTTCACTCCCGTACCTGCTTGGTGTAGTCTGGAATTCATAATTGCACTCTTCCTTTTACATTCTAACAGTGTTTTGTTATGGTAATATCGTTGTCAAATCCTTTCTGAAGCCCTCAGCACATTCTTCCCTTGCCAGCCCAGCGCCTAAAGCTCATCCGAACATCACGTTATGATACATTTTCATGATTCCTCTTTTTTTTTTTTGTACTTTTATACCCTCCAGGTAAGTTAGTTAGGTGTGTTGGCTTGTTAGTGTTTTGATCGCACACTCGGCTACATGGCAGTTTTGGTAATTGTGGAAAACAGGAACGCCGTGACTCATCCAGGCTGCCATTGTTTACCCAGCTGCAGTACTCTGGCACTGCAGGTCGATAATAACATAATCCATACTGAGATAGCCCTGCTTCCTTAAGCTCCACGCTCTCTGAAGTGGAGCACTGAGAGCCTATTCATTCCAGCAGTGGGGCTCCACAGTTATGAGCATAATAAGTAGAACAGAACACAAGAATGCAAGATAAGGAGAAGAGAGGGACGAAAAGATAAGTGTTGGCATCAGCAGATTCTGTCCAGACTGAATCAGTGTGTGTGTGTATGTGTGTTTACCTTGAACAGGAAGGATGGCAAATGCAGCTCTAGGGAAGGTGTATGCCCCAGATCCCGATGACTGGGACAACAAGACCTACACTCTAGAGACGAGCGCAGCCAAGTAAGAGCTCACTGTTAAATGCATCTAATGTTTTTTTTTTTTTTTTTCTGAACACACACTGAGCTCCAAATGCGCAGCACAAGTACACCTGCTAAAGCAATGCAGTGGCAGAAGAACTGCCAACAGTGTAGAATTTGAAAAATAAAGAGGATGTGGACTCAGCGTTGATACTGTGTTTCTCTAACAAGGCCTCTTTCAATGATATCACTCAGCTTAAAGCATGCTTAACAGGTACTTCACCTAATCTTAGATGCAATTCCCCGGTTTCTAATACGCGCTACCTTCTCGGAAGGGACTTTAATCATAGCCGTCAACAGCCATTGCCATTGTAGAAAATGCAATCAGATTCAAACAAACTAAGCAATCTCGCTCCACCTGTATGATGTTCCTGAGATGAAACAGAACGTACGAGCGCGGTCTGACTCCATCGGGGACCTTGTGCAGTTATTCAGTATTCACACCCTCAAGATCAGATTAGAAATACCAATTGCATATTTGTTTTATTCATATAACAAATTCTGACAGTTACCATGACAACTATCAACCTCTTTTGGGTCTAAAGATTTTTTTTTCCTTCTTCTTCCTCTTGGCGTTTCTTCTGTCTATTTCTATGGCTTTTTGTTTTGGTTTTTTTGTTGTTTTTAAAAAAAAAAAAAAAACGAACACACATTCACATCCTGCTGGCGTAAAACCGGGTACCGCTGACCAATTCTCTACTTGTCTGTCTGCCATCTGTCAGGTATTTTTCCTGTGAACAAGAGCTCAGGAACAATGGAAGCCAATTGTCTGTCTTTTTTTTTCTCTCTCTCTCTCTCTCTCATCTCCAGCTGAAGCCGTCCTCTCCTGCTTAACATCTCCTCTGCTTTTCTCAGATACTTCAGTCTGAACCAGAGCTCGGGAGTGCTCACCCTCCAGCAGAACACCCCGGCAGGCAGCTACTGGTTGAGGGTCGGGGTCTCTGATGGGGTGTGGCCCGACGTGATCTCGGGGGTCAGAGTTCACGTCAGGGAGCTGGAGGAGAAGGCCGTCCTGTCGTCCGCCTCGCTGCGCTTGACCGGTAACGTTGGCAGAAACACCGATTCACCTGCTGACACGGACACGGTGTTAATTTTGAATCACTGAGCGCCTGCAGCTCTGCAGGTGGGCCGGGCGTTGCTGCGATTCAACTCTTAGTTTACCTTCTTGTGTCTCTACATGACCCCCACCCGAACCATAAGTCAAGACAATATTGAGTATAATAGTTTTTCAATTGGATTCCTCGTCTCAGTCATCCGCCTCAAAATAGAAAGCTTGCTCTTTGTTGCCGCTGCTGTTGTTTAATTCCTTTTTGAAGATGATGTTGAAAGAGACAGCATCTGCCACAGGCATGAATAAATTGGTACTTTTCATTGAATGATTATCAGCTTGTCAATCCAGTTAACGCTGAAATAATAGGCTGTCAGGGAACATTTTTACACTCGCATTCTTTAACATTTCTAAGCGCTGTAAAGGGACCATTCCCACAGCTTGTTGCTGATAGTTCCCTTCTTTGTCTTATTCTTTAACTCTCTGAAGTTTATGTTAGAGTGTTCATTTTTCTGTCAGTCTCTCAGAGCAAATCGGAGTGCTAAAGGTCAATTTGGAAGTGTCAGGTAAAGTCCTTGACATTTAAAAAGCCATTTGGCGAACGGAGTTGAAGGCTTTTATGGATGCCTCTAACTCCGAGTCATAATCATTTTTTGGAGATTAAAGACGACTGCCCACATTCACATCCAGATATTATTGGAAGGTGGCACCGCAAGTGATTGATTCTCCAGTCATTAAAATATTTTGTACAAGGCGTTTCCTCAAGATGCTGACTTTGTTTTCGGTGAAGAAATGAATGATTTTTTTTTTCTCGGCCGCATCACGACCCGTTGGATGATTCAGTGAGGAAACGGATCAATAGAGGGAGATGTTAGGCTACCTCTTGTGCTAATGGAATCAGGGACTCCGTAGACTTTGATCAACTCAGTAGTTGTCATTGACGAGTCAGTAGTTCTTATTGCGTGACGCCCCGCTCTCTTTGTCTCCCGAAGGCATTACGGCGAGAGATTTTATCGACTCTCATGTCGAGGGGAAGAGTCGACTGGAGACGTTGTGGGACTTCCTGTCTGAAGCGCTGTCCGTCAGACCGGGGAGCATCAACATTTTCAGCATAGCGGACAGAGAGGAGAAAGAAGTGGACATCCATTTCTATGTGCTAACAGATAATGGCTACCTACGCCCAGAGAAACTCCATGCCGTCCTCGCCGCACATAAAAAGAAGGTATATATACCATCGTGTCCAATAGATAGAGATCAATGCTCGTATATCAAGCGATACACTTGAGAGCTTGAGGGGAAGAGATAACCGCTTTTTATCTGCCCTTTTATTTTTGCACCAACTTTCTGTCTGTTTACTGCCTGCCCCTGTCATGTCTCTTTGTCTTTCCCATTCATTTCTCCGATATGCCTCTTTTCTTTTTTTAATGGCTTTCTCTCTTCCACATTTTGACTGTGCATCATGTTGATTCCTCTGTCATGCCCTGCGATACGTCTCGCTCTGAAAAAAATACGATAAAAAAAGCTGATGTAGAATATTAAAAGCATTTATGTAGATCAGGCCTCGTCTCCCTCTTTTGCTTCGCTTGTGTTGGTGGCGTGTGCCCCTCACAGCCAACACTGGAGATGCAAACCCTTGTGCCTTCCCTGACAATGATTGTAATTCCCCTTTTTTGTCTCCCTCATCTCCTCCCTTCTTCCCCTTCCTGACTCTCCGCAGCTGCAGTCACTGCTGCGAGTGAATGTGAGCCAGGTGCAGGTGGACGAGTGTGTGCGCGCAGACTGCAAGACATCCGGCGGCTGCTCCACACAGCTAAGCGTCAGTGACTCGCCCACCCTGGTCGACTCGGGCGCTTTGTCCCTGGTCTCGGTGACGCTGACGTCCGTGGCTGTGTGTGGCTGCGCTGCCAGGGAGCTGACCCACCGAGACTGCTCCTCCTACCCCAGCAACCCCTGCCTCAATGGGGGAACCTGCGTCGACACACAGAACGGATACAGGTGAGAGGCATGTCTGCTGTTGTTGGACGAAGCTCTGATAAGATGGGAAACAGTAATAGGAGTTTTCTGGTGCGCTGCAGCCTCCTCTGTAGTCCTGTTAGACTCACTCTTAAGAGTGACAACTCGGAAAATGAGCCCAGAATTACTAACAACGCCCCTCGTGAGCAAAACTCTCCTTCACCTGCAGCTTGACCTAACTTTCTTGAGCAGCACTGCTGTGTTGCCAGCTGAATATAGAGTAGCAGAGTTGGACTTTTTGCCCAGGAAGCACAGTACATGTATGTGCATATCTCAGCGTATCTTCCAGAAGCTTATTTAATTTGATTTTTTAGATTTGTAGCTTGTTGAATCGCGCCGCGTCTTGCAGAAGTCAATGATGAGCGTAGCCTTTGTATCAAGGTCATTAGTCAGTTATTTCAATATTAACTCTAAATATTGACATATGTCTGTGGTCGATATAAAGGCCTTCAACTTCAAACATATAGGTCTCTGTGGGAGTCCACCGCAGCAAAAGAAATAGCACGCATTTAATATCATGCACACACTAATGCCCAGATTAAAAAAAATATAGGGCAAGGGATTAGCACAACTCTGCCCCCCCCACCCCATGCTCACAACTTCTCAAACTCTCATTTAATATAATTTACAGGAACATGCAAGTTTGTCAAAGGCATAGTGCTCAGAGAGAGGATGTATAGAACACATTTTTTTTCCCTTTCTTTTTTCCCTTCAAATTGTCTCTGCTGCAATTGACGTGCACGCTGCTGCGAGGAGCTCGTGTTCTATGTGAAGAATATCTCCCCGTATGTGCTGCATGTGCCCTCGTATGAATGCAACACAAGCATAAAGAAACCAATTTTTTTTTGGCTCTGCCCGCTGTCGAAGCAGCTTAACAGGCAACCTCGGTCGGCAGCTGATCAGATATTGTCAGTCAGAAGTGTGAAAAACATGCCCCGCTCTTCTTGATTTGGATTGGCATTGCTCTCATGAGTCACATAAAAGAGCGGCGAAAGAGTGAGGCGCTGCACCGTGCGCGTGCATATGTATGCATAAGGATACACTCTGCCTAAGCCGTCCCTTTCGCCGCGTATGGATCAGTATTCCTGACATGTGTTGCCCCTCTGCAGAATAAACAGCAATGGGGAGAAACAGCCCCTAACAGCCTCGGTACACACAGCCTCCCTCAGACACTGCATGAAAATAGATGGCTTTGACATTATCAGCAAAGCCAGCTTGTCTCACATGCCTGCAGTGGAGGGGACAGGATGAGATCAACTGGTCCCCTCTATTCCCCACAATCCCAGTGATTGAATAAGCTTTTTTTTGTCATCACTGCATGTATCTCTTCCTTTACTGCCTTTTTGCATTATGATTGATATTTACCAATAGGGCCTCATATACAAACACGTCGAAGGGAGGCATGGAAAACATTTGCGTTCCGGCTTCTGCGAGAGCGACAAGCCGTAGCACTCAAGCCTTAATCGAAGTAGATAAGTACAAGAAGAGGCAATCGCACGCATATCATCCAAAGCGTGTAGTACCTTAAGAATGAGAAGGAGACGGCTGGGGTTAAGTGAGAAAAAAAGTCCCGGAACTCAGTGGCGGTGCGGTGCATAGAAAAGTCAGAGAAATAGAATTAATTATCTCCTAACAAAGGAGATGTGATGTGCAGAGCAGGAAGAGTCTCCAGAGGGTTTTAGCTCGGGCAGCTGTGATAGATAAAGAATAGACCAGACTAATATTGTGTTCATAGCTAATTGATTTAATGTAGAACTGAATATTCAGGGCCTCGTGGATAATGCAAACAACTGATTGGTGAAAGAGCGTTCCTCGTTGTCTCCGGGCGCGCTGGAGCAAAGCCAGCGGCCCTGCCTGTGCGAATCGACAGGACTGTCACGTCTGCCAGAGAGAAGTCACCCCGCGCAGATCCAGAGATTGGACAGTGCGGAGATTTTCGCAGAGCACAAAACACGAACGACGCTGATTGTTTCTTTCCCCGTGTTTTACCTTGATTTTCCACGTCTTTTTTTCTCTCCCTCCTCTCGGTGCCACAGGTGCCACTGCCCCCCACAGCTTGAGGGGCCAAACTGTCAGCAGACGAGACTTAGTTTCCTTGGCAACGGCTATGCCTGGTTTCCCCCCATAAGGCCGTGCTTTGATAGCCATCTTTCACTGGAGTTTATGACGGACGAGGACGACGGATTGCTCCTGTACACCGGCCCGCTGGCCACTCTGCTGCCCGGGGATGCCGAAGACTACATGGCCATAGGTAAAGAAGGAGTTTGGATAATTAGATGCGTGCCAAGGGGCCCGCAAAACGTTATTGCCCAAAAACCTGGAACTTAATTTTGTGTGTTTAATTACTGGGCGGAAACTAATCAGATATATGAGGCAAATTTTGTTCGTTAGTGCACTGCTTAGGGATACGAGCACTCACTCTACCGAGTTATACAGTAAGTACTTAATGCAGCTTCACAGGCAACCCAGTTTACTGTTTACTGTGTATGTAATACTTTGTTGTGTGCCATAAGGAGTTGTGTTTTTGCTTACCCCCCCTTCTTAAGCAGCCATTCACTTCCCAGCAGTCTCTGTGGCTGGTAGACATTCAGTGTCTCATTCAAGGACTTGACAGCAAGGTTTATTCTTGCTGACACAAAGGCGCGGACCTGAATCCTCCAAATGAAGGACAGTGTTAAAAATGTGTTGAACTGAATAGACAGTTGTGCTTATTGTATTTACAGTTATACAAGCCTAATATTTCCACGCAGCCCAAAGTGGACCATTACTTAAAGCAAACAGAAACGTATTGTTGTGATGTTTCATGTTAGTTAGTGGCAGTGTGGGTAGCGATGTCTCTTGAAGTAAACGTGCGTTGCTTGGTTGAATGAGTAGGCGTAAATATCAAGCAGCGATACGAGGCGCGGGGTGCTTATCAATGAAGGGTAGGTACAGGATAATGATGATTTTGACAGCAAAAATTTAAATATTAAAGACGTGTTCAGGAGATGTTGGACGTTTTATGAATTTGCGAGATCATAGATGATTATTTGCAAGGGATGTGAGCAACAAGTCTAAATGGTGTATTTTGGGCAGTGCTGTCGATATCAGAGGGGTAAATACTGCTCCTGAATAAAATACCCCCTCCTTCAGGGCTGTGTGGACTCGCTCAGTCTCTCTAGCTCACACACAAACACACACTTACAAATAAACAGTCTCCAATTACCATATTCTGTGTCCATAATTTAAATTTTTACACTGGGGCTAACTTGAAGGGTTGGGACACCCCAATTACACAAAAACATATTTCTCATTTTCCACTCATAGTATCTAGAAATGCAGATAGTTTGGCTTTTTTTTTTTTTTTCCTCAGCATTTGAGACATCTGTCCCTCAGATTTCTGCCTCCACCCCAATATGACAAAGGTGAATTCAATTTCATTTGTGGGGCTCACATCATTTAAAAATGAGATGTGGAAAAAAAATGCAACAACATCTTTTTCCAGAACACTCTCATCATTATGGGATATCTCACACAGCTCATGGTGAACAGCAATTTGGGCAAACTGACTGACTGATTTTAATTGATTTTTATGTTCCACTTTGCAACCCTGTGTTACTATCTTCCATCACCTTGTTTCCAGCTGTATTACACTGCATTGTCATTCTCTATTTTAGCTCATGCTGTATGTTTGTTTTCAGGTGAGATGCTTTCATATGTCTCTTGGGTAATTTTCTGTGAACTAGTCATTTGCATCTTGCCTTTTTTCCCCCTTCTTCTTCTTCTTCTTCTTCTTCTTCTTTGTTTCCAGCATTCCATCACAGATTTTCTTGACCTTGTCTGAGCAAAAAAAAAAAAGCAAAAAGAAAAGCAA
>JAOXYL010000090.1:18688350-18699196 GCA_028564955.1 Terapon puta
CAATGTCCACAAGGGATTTCCCACAGTTAATAGTTATAATAAGTTCTACATTTTAATAACCATTTACTGTTATCACTGTATTTGAGTTTCAACTTATTAGATAGTAGTTAAATGGGGAATGTCCTTGTTACAAAGCTGCAACTAGCACTGAAAAAGACTGTTTTTTTTTTTTTTGTGCTAAGACTTTTGAAAGCAGCAAAGTGTTGCCGCGCTGAATCAGTTTGTGTTTTGATCATCTCAGGCAAAAGTAATTCACCCATCATGCATTTATTTCAACAATAAGAAAAGAGCAAGAATAAGATGTCATATTTGTTGCCAGAAAAGCAGCAAAAACAGATGACAGCCTCAGCAGGAAAAGAATGAAACTGAATTTCATCCTTGAAGGCTTATATAGTTTATGTTCCTTTTCTCCTGCTTTCATTCTGTGTATCATCATATAGGCAGCTGCATTCTGCATTGAGATCTGACACGTTTCCAGTCTCTTCTATGTCTTTTCCTCTGTTTACTTAACTTACATTGAGATTGTGTTTGTCTCTCAGGTATCTGAATGGAAGTTACGTGTTGCAGCTTGGTGGGGTCAATGAAAACATATCCTATGAATACCCACAGCTACAGCATAAACACTATGCTGGATGTATAAGGAACCTGCTTGTGGACAGCAAGGTACAGTGTGGACAAAGCAGAGTTTACTGAACTCTGATAACCATGACACCTATTTATGAATGAAGTAATAAAGTTGTGGGTGAATAGACTATTATATTGTATTCCTTTTTTCTTTTCTTGTTTGGATCACCAACCACATAAGTACAGGGGGATACATATTGTTGTCATACAGTGCGCACAGGAGAATTGTTAATGTTATTTACTAAAGTAAAAGCCCGCACACGTAACAATAAAAATACTCCATTACAAGGGATAGCCCCATATCCAGAAAGGTGCCCTGTGAATGATGTATTTATGAGTTTTCTTAGGAA
The DNA here is from genome assembly GCA_028564955.1 of Terapon puta. Lineage (NCBI taxonomy): Eukaryota > Metazoa > Chordata > Actinopteri > Centrarchiformes > Terapontidae > Terapon > Terapon puta. The sequence continues at coordinate 18,689,325 of JAOXYL010000090.1, forward strand.
CATCCTTTCTGTTTACATTCAGCTTTTCTCTCCAAAACTCATAGTTTGTTTTCACGAGGTCAAACACAGACATGTTGAGGACACTTCCTTCCTCATAAGATATTTACGAAGCCAATTTTTGGAGCATTTCAGACTAAAGTAAAACTCCTGGCGGGGATGTGTTGTGTGAACTGCACAAAGAGTACAGGTATACGCTCGTAAAGTCACTGGTCCACAGTGCTACTAGTGGCCATAAAGTACCTTTAAGTGAAAATACAGACATGATATCACTGAAATGCATGTGTCAGTACATCATTATATCAAAACCGATGATAACTGATGCATTCATTTACTTTAAAATCTAATATAATTGCTGCATGAGTCAGTTGCATTGTGCTTCTTTATTCTGCTGTTACTCAAACCTTCGGGACTGTTATCTTTGCACTGAAAGTTTTTCCATTCAGCAGTTTTTTTATGATCTACTACAGCTTGATTATTAATTAAATTATTTGTACACAGTCATGCTATTTATAAAGGGTTCCCCTGTCTCTAATTCTATACGTTAGCTGTAGTCAGTGTAGTCAGTGACATTAAAATGGATAGTACCTCTGAGAAAAGATACATTGCAGATAAATGCAATATATCATTAAATAATCAGCAATCACATTTAAAAGAATAGCCTCATATTTAAGTCTTACTTTACATTGAATGATGGGATGTAATTTTCTTTCTCTATTTGCAATCATGTCTCCTTTCGCTCATCTAGTGTAACAGTAGGGCCAGAGATGTCCATCCTTTCATTTTCCTCCGTTCACTGAGTTTTTCTCCTCGTCTTATTTTTCTCCTGTTCTTCTTCCATTCAGCTTTATGACCTTGGTTCCCCTGCTGAATCCTCCAACACTCTGCCAGGCTGCTCTGTTATTGATGATCACTGCGCCAACATAGAGCAGCCTCCCTCCTGTGGCAAGAGGGGTCGCTGTCACAGCGAGTGGGGCTCCTTCAGCTGCCTCTGTGAATCGGGGTTTACAGGGCCTCAGTGTGATCAAGGTAAGCATCGGGGAGGGGGAAAAAAACTGTTTCAATGGACAAAGTTTTTTAGGGGAGGTGAGATCAGTTAGATCTCTGAGGAGTGAGGGATTTCCACTCTCACAAAGCGGTGCATTCCCACTCATCTTCCGTTGGAAGATAACCTCGCCTTACAGTACACAAAGTGCTTTTTTCTGCAGAACAGCACGCCCTCGCTGTGATATCCCCCGATTATTTCCCGCATGACAGCTGAATCTGAATTGAACAATCCCCCGTGTGTTTCTGATTGACAAGTGGCTCCAGAGTTCTCCTTTGACGGCCGGAGCCACATTCAGTTCCAGCTCTCGTGGTCGCTGCCCGCGCGACAGACGAGGGTCCAGGTCGGGGTTCGGACGCGCGCCGCCACCGGTGTCATCCTCAGCTTGCTTTCCCAGGAGCAGAATGAATACCTGCGTTTAGAGGTGAGTCACGGCTGGTCAGTCCCCCCTCCCCTCCCACCTTGACAGCTCCGATTGTCTTCTTTTTTTGTGGGCCGTAAAGCGATGATTAGGGCTCGGACAATGATTGCTGCAAGTGCCTGTCAGACTGAGACTGAGTAATATCAGGGTTGGAGACATATGGGTGGATACCAAGTGGGCTGGTGATTGACATATGTATGTTCTCAACAAGGTCTTTCAATAAGTCTGCAGAACGCTGCTATTGAGAGGCTGCTGTTTAAAAAATAAATAAAAAAATAAAAAACAGGCCCCCTTCATCTGAAGTTATTTCTGTCTGTGGTTAATGTTTCAAGCACAATTCAGCTCGGCAAGAAAGCAACTGTCTGCTCGGTAACTCAAGGGCAGAGCGCTCTCAAGTGAAGGTCAGATCCCCTACTCTCTACTTGAGGGTTTTGACACAGCTTGCTTCAAGTGGTGAGCTCAAAGTCGTGTCTGCGTGCATGCTGCTTGCTCTGTCTCAGCTGGGGTGGAGTGGTGCTCACACAGAGCGTTTCTCCAGGAGACAAGTCTACTCCACTCAGCCATACCTTCGTAATAGCGTGCTTCTCCCGCCTGATGCGTTGCTGAGTGGATATGAAGCCCGTGTTTCTTGTCAAAGCCCTTCGTCTCATTGACTGACAGGCCGGGTGTGAACTGCACCTTGGAAGTAAAATGCCTCTGTTAGGACTGTCACTTTCGGCTAACTCGCAGGCTGGCCGTTTGCGGTGAACCTGCCTCCGTTATGGAATAGTTCGCACCAGTGGTCCGTCTTTGAAAACATCGTGTCTTTCTGCTTGTGCTTTGTTATTTGTTAGACGTCTTTGTTTAAAGCATCGGCCCCGTCTCTTGTTCTTCTCAGGGCATTTACACTACATGGGGGGAAAAAATGTTGTCCTCTTCCCTTGTTGTGGTCCCACGGTGACAGGAAAAGGAAAAAGCTGTAGCCTTTTACTACATGTGGGCTGTGAAGCCTCTCTGTGAAAGCCTCTCCGGAGCCGAATTGGTGAGCTGTATAAAACATCTGATGTCTTGTCTGCGGCAGCACGCTGAAGCGTTTTCAGCCTGGTTGTCTCAAAGCTCTTAGAAACACTTGAGCACAAGCCTGGTGTGTTTGCTGACAACAAGCCCTAATTTAAAGGGCTGTCTCTCTCCCCTTTTTTCTTAAGGGGTAGATATGGGATAGAGTGCACACTGAATAAATAACCACACTTTCACACAAAGGTTACCAGGGGCTAGCTGGGTATAAACAGCATGCAGCTCTCAAAGGAGTATGGTGTCTCTGTAAAGAAAACATTTATCTAATGCAGTCTGGAGGAGTTTTTTAGGAGCAAGTGGCACGCACGACTTTGTCAAAGACCAGTGACCCTTAAGAATAGTAAAACTCTAAAATCACAGCTTTTCGTTTTTATGTTTCTTTTTTTCTTTGAATGCAATTTTATTTGAGTTTGAGAAACTCTATAGAAATTCAGACTTCAGAAATTCCCTTGAACATTTTGTGCTTAATGGTGATTGCGTGGATCTCTGGGGGCGCTGCAGAAAGTTTATATAATCAGATTTGTTCCTGAGTATTGATTGAGTCCTTTGTCCTTTGCTCATTTTTGTTGTGGACTTCAGGGCAGGATGAGGCGACCGGGGAGCGCAGTCAGCTTTTGCTGTGTGTGTGTGTGTGTGTGTGTGTCTGTGTGTGTCCAGTGGGGGAGACGCATTTGAGATGCCCATGCTGAGGGAGCAATAGTTAATGCAGGCTGGGCTGAATGTGAATTATCTTGCCCCACTGTTTCCAATTAAGCTTTGGACATGTACAAGCTGCAGTTATGGGAGCCCCTCATTGGTTGAGTCCATTGTGTTCACTCATCCCTAACTGCTGAAGATAATTGTTGTTTCTTGTATACCTTCCCTTCGGGAGGACTCCGGCTTCTGCCATGCAGTGATGTGTACGGCAACTCTGCAAAGCATCATGGCTGCAAAATTGCTGAATTAATTTTTACCACTGAAATTTTCATGCCATTTATATTGGCAGGTTCGCCACAGTGAGCCTTTTCCGCGTTGTTAAATATCACAATTCTTGCCTGGCCCAACCTTTGCTGCCTTTTCCCCGCCATGGGAGCTGGCCCACTTCTTCTAATGTTGTTATGCTCAAGATCTGTTTTTGCCCATCAACACAGCACAATGTGGCAGGGGTCCGGGGCTGTCAGTTTAGAATTTGTGTCGCCCCATTTTACAATTTTATTCACACACTCCACACTAACAAAAACTGAGCTGCTGCAGCTGATGACAGGACAGAGCTCGTGCAGTCCAGTGGTGCAATTTCGATGCCCCAAATCTGGACCCCAAAATATTAAAACAGCCTTATTATTTTTTCATTTCTTAGGCCCTCTTGTTTGTTTGAATGCCTGCATTTCAGATAGGCTAAGTTCCACTGTCTGTCTCAGGTTATTCAGGGCCTGCTGGCCGTTCTTTACAACCTTGGGGACGGAGACTACAACCTGACATTGCCTTACCATCGCCTCGATGATGGAGAGTGGCACGAGGTGGAGCTGGATCGTTATGGCAGAGAGTTCAGCCTGCGCCTGGACGGAGGGGGCGGACGGCGAGAGGTCACAGCTTCGCCTGGGCAGAGTCAGGAGATCATTATTGACTCCTCCGCGGTGATGCTTGGAAACTCTTTTCCCTCTGGACACAACCGCAGCTTCCTCGGTAGGTGGCTGCTTCCATGTCTCAGTAGAATGAGAGTGAAGGAACGGATACTAAGATAAATGAGCTAATAGGAGAATTAATTGTCAAGGAGAGAAACAATAGATGAAGGTGAAGGTGAATGAATTGACGGGTTAACTTGGTAATAGATTCATTGGCAAACACACACTCAAATGAGTGAACCTGTTTTCGTGCATACTTGTTGAAATTAATGGACATATAAATGATTCAGTGCTGATATTTACCACTTGCTGGTGCTTTTCCATTTCACAACCCAAACTAAGGGTGTTTGGATCCCTTAGTTTCAAGCAGACGAGAGAAAGCGAGTGAGTGGGACTGATCTGTATTTAAATGATGTGTTGCACCTCATGAGAAAATATCCTCATGAAATGAAAAAAAAATAAAAAAAGTTCATGCTGACAGCTTAGCCTCAGGCTGTTTGGGTGTTTGCATGCATGAGAGAGCATGTGTGCGCCGGTCTGCAGGTGTGTCAACGAGTCTGTTTATGTGTGTCAACGCGAGCGTATCTGTGTATTTGAGTTTACACCCCTGTCATGGTGTAAATGTGTGTCCATAAAAGATTTTGCCTGAGGACTGGTGTCTTAGTGTGTCTTTTGACATTATAGATTCTTTTTTTTTTCCTTCTCCTCCTGTTTTTTCCCCTCTCTCCCCCCACCAGGCTGTTTGCGGGATTTCAGGTTAAATGGCCGCTCCATCTCTCTCGATCGGGAGCAGCCGTCAGAGGGGCTTCAGGTGGTCACTTCGCAGGGCGTCTCCGTCGGCTGCTCTTCAGAAGCCTGCAGGAAACACCACTGCTCCCCTCCCCTGGTCTGCGTGGACCTCTGGAGACACCATGAGTGCAGGTGCTGTAAATGTGCAGAATAAATAACCCGGCGTGTTAATTACAGTACGCAGGCACGCTCTCAACAAATACGTTCAGAGGCAAGGACTGCTTATAATAAAATTATTAATGGCAGTACTCAGCTCACAGATTGTATTAGGAAAAGGCGTTGAGACTCACACTTGCACAGTATGGATTTCCTACAGCAGGTAGATAGAATAATGTAACCTTTCGCAAAGGGACTTTAAATGTTAAATAACTTACTCACAGCGTGGAAACTGCTACAGCGGCGGGTCATATTAGGTTGCGTGCTATTTATCATCATTTGATTTGGCAATTAACATTTATATGTACGAGTTTTTAAAGCAACAAATAGATCCAAAGAAGACAAATCATCTGCGACCAGACTGCACCACCATATGTCAAGGGGAGCAGCCTGGAAAATTATTACATTAGATGTTTATTTCAAAAGTCGGACAACCAAGTAACAAAGTGAACATAATTGATAATCAGGACAAAAATAACAATGGTAACAATAAAGATGAAAGTAACAGGCTCCATTTTATAGGATATTTTGTTGTGTTTCACATTAAGCAAATTAATGTATCCTATTACTTACAATATATATGCACTCCAGATTCAGTACCGTATTGTTGTGAGATATTTGCCAAACAACTGTAGAATAGCGATCAAGACACAAAAAATGACAAACAAAAACACATAACACATAATACACAACCCCCATCCCCATATAGCATTACATACTTTCATGCATATGAGACATTAACAATCCAAAAGAAAAATCTAGTCTAGTCCAGATGCTTTAAAATGCAGTAAGTGCTTTGCTTTTGTAAAATTTAATACAATGTACATGTATAATATATAAGCTACAATAACAGCAAAGTAAACAACTTTCAATATTTCAAACACATCTAAAAAGAGAAGGAAGTAAAGCAAAGTGTGTTACAGTCGGCAGGTGATTCTGTGACTCAACACTGCGGCGCTTACAATGATGAATGAATTATTTCAGAATTAGTCTTTTTCCAAAGGAGAAATGGATGGTAGGGTTTTTTTAAGGCATAACAAATGACAGTATTAATGATCAATGAGGAAGTAACTAATACTTTACCTCTTAGACCAACAACTTTTGGGTTGATGGGTTGTTAAAAATATCCTTTCGGCTGGTGCTTTATTCTCCTCCGTCATCCATCTGTCAGGTAGAGGCTGCAGAGGTAAATCCAAATATGAATAGCTTATTAACATTTACAGCTATATACTGAATAGATTGTTATATAAACGTTTTATTAGTATATTAATGCTTATGACATACAAACATTTGCTGCTGGCGTATTAGAAAGTGATAAACCAATGAGTATTATTTAATGAGAAGTTACTAAAATGTATAACCGGCAACCCTGAAGCTACTCTGTTATATTTAGTAAACCATATATAAAAGATGCATAAATCATATATTTCTAACTACAATCATCAGTTACTTTTTATAATTTAACACACATACAAGAAAATCAGACACACAGTAATCAATAAAGATGATATATTACTTGTATTGCAAATATAGTTTATGCACTGTATAAGTGCAAAATCTGATTAGAGCATCTGCAAAAGATTAAAAAAACGAAAGAAAAAAGACTCAGAAATCAAAGTGTCCACCAGATGGCAGCTACTGGGTTCAGGCCTGTTACACTGTGTGTCTAATAGTGTGTCAACGTGAGAGAATAGTGTATAACAGCAGGGACTGTCAGAGTCTCGGCTGCTCCTTTAAACTCTGCAGGACCACTAAGTATCCTGGCTGTGACTCGAGACTCTGAACCAGTGTGGGGCTTTTGACTGCAGTTGGATATCCATATTCCGTGATTGCAGCACAGCCTCGGGATACAAAGCAGTGAGAGAGGCAGGGGGCAGAGGTGAATGATATTCAGGGGATATTTTGTACAAATATACTGAGGGTCTGCTATTGCAAAGCCAATCTTAGCTTCTTGGTTTCTTTTTCTCTTTTTTCTTTCAGTTAGAGTACAGTCGACACCATAAACTTCAAAGACCCAATCTTTGAATCTGATATAAGAGGTGTGACTCCTGAGGGATTTATTTTTACACTGTCAGCGTAGGTTTCATGGCTCTGTAGAAGTCAGTGCTGCTTTTATCTGACAGCTTCCCAAGTGTCTGCTGTCTTTGCTTTACAATGCTGTCTCTTCTCCGCACAGGTGCCCTCCAGGCCACATGACCAAAGAGAGCTCCCTCGGCAAAGTGTGCGTCTACACGCTGTGTGCCAGCCGGCCCTGCCGCCACGGCACCTGCGTGGCTCACTCGCCGTCCCGCTACTCGTGCCACTGCAGCGAGGGCTACCGGGGACGCCACTGCGAGGTGACGCTCGCCATGTTCCACAACGAGGACAGCAACAGCCTCAGCCTCAGCTCAATGTTCGCCATCAGCATCTGTGTCATGGCCTTTCTGGGTAGCTATGTCGACTATGTCCTCTTCTATCTGTGGTAACGCTGTCATCTCCCTTCATGTTTTTTTTTTTTATGTACTTCATGTTTTCTTGTCTTTCAATGTCTTTGTTTTTCATCCGTAATACATTTTCATTTTCTTGTATTTTTATTTCCATTTGTTCTCATCTTCATGGTGTGATTCCTGCATTGTGCTTGTGTCTTTCTTTCTGTAACATTCACTGTTTTATTTGTTTTTCACCTTTGTTTGTTTCTGTGAAATCTACATACACATGTATTGTTGCTGCATTGATCCCTGGAGTTTCACCAGAATGTGATTTCTCCATGGGAAGCTGGTGGAAACATGAAACAAATATCGGCGCTGACACAGAAGCAGGGATGGAGGCATTGTATGTCTTAATTTCTCATTCACAGGGATGCTGTTAGTCCCGAGAGAACGGGGGAGTTTCTTTATGTGTTTTTCTATATTTCTCATCACTTCTGTGTCCCCCGTCTCTTCCAATGTTGCACTCTCACTTCAGAAGTCAATTTCACTCTCAGCCTTACTTTTTATCCGTCCAACTTATTTTATATCCCACCATCGACTCATTTTACTCGCTTGATGTCTTTTTCTTCCGCCTTTCCTTCCACATTCCTTTATACATTTCTGTTTTCCCAAGTCACCGTAAATGTGTCCATATTGTGCACTTCAGTGTTGAATACACTGGTCAGAGCTGTAATGAAGAAAAATCTCCAAAGCAAGAACATATTTTTTTATCGTCTCTTACTTTTAGCCTATTACTTAATTAAGTAGTTCAATTGAGAGTAAGGGTTAGATTAGGTTAACATCTATCATAAACTTTATTTATCATAATCCATCTTAAGATGAACTAAATTAAAAAACTCAAAAGATTGTAGGTTAAAGTGATGCGTTCTGAATTTCCCTCTTGTGATGATATTGCTTGGAAATGCATGGGGCATGGGGCTAGTATTGTGGTCATGAAACCTCCTGGCGAGCTCCGGTTAAAAAAGAAGATTAGCACAGGGCACTCTACAAAAACGTTTTGTGCCAAAATGCAGAAAAAAGTGCTGCAATAAAGAGCATCTTTGTGTCTGTTCTCAAAGCGTTCAGTTCAGAGACAACATTTTGTTCGTTGCGTATTTTCAAAACGTGAAAGCCGACTGGAGAACGTGCCAGCGTGCTACTTACAACCTATGGTGAAAAACACACCCTGGACGAGCTGCCCGCAGAGGAGTGCCTTCAAAATATGACCCGTGCTGAGAGGGTTCTGTTGGTGTTAAATGCTTCGATTCTTTTCTTTAAAAAAAAAAAAAAATTTATATCACAGACTTTATTTAAATCATTTTTGTTGAAATTGTGTTGCATCTCCACATCATCAACTTTCAAGAATAAAAAGCTGCAGATTGCACAGAGAATCCAACCTTTCAGCTTAGTTATGAACTAGTTAATCATGATGATAAGTCTGTGTTTGCGGGAGCTAAATAGAAAGTGTGTACAAAAAATAACATCATCCAGTGAATGGCAATAAAATCTACCATAATGTGTCAATAATACATTAGTTTTAAGTAATATTGTAACTGCCCATTACGTCATTGGCCATTTACTTATACTACATTTGTGTGAGTTTGTAGTTTTGAACTGCACTTTTTTTTCTATTACAAATTCACTCTTGTGACTGAATGTAAAAGTAAGCACAGCACATTCCCAGTTGCAGCACAACACAGAGTCAGTTGTGTGTTTGGCCTTTGATTGACACACTGGCCTGTGCACATTATAAATAATAAATGTTCACCAGTGAAAACAGGAAATCTATAGTGTGGATGATGAAGAACGTGTATGCTACGTATTTAAAGAAACATTTGAAACAAGTTCATTTATGTCATGATTAAGTTGTATTTTTATATCACTATATTTATCTCAGTATTTTATAATGTGCCATATTGTTTTGTGCTTAAAAAAATAAATAAATAAAACAGAAAGACCAGATTAAAGAGAGCATGTTAAGGTTTTTATGAAAATATTTTAAAGTCAAAATTCACTTAGCTCAGCCTTCAGGTGTGGGAGTTTGAGAGCTGTCACTCAAAAAGTCTTCCTTTGAATACTTAGACGTATTGGAGGATCTAAGGCTGCACTCTGACATATAAGGGGTCATAAGTTCAGACATGTATACCAAAGCAAGACCATTGACTGCTTTGTAGGTGAGGAGCAGAATCTTGAAATCGATACGGATAAGATGAGGGTTATGTGCTCTCTTTGTAGTGCCTGTTGAGAGCTGAGCTGCTGAAGTTTTATGGAGTTTTATGACTGATGCCTGAGCACATTTTTTTTTTAAGTGAGAAGGTATGAATACGTGGTTGACCTTTTCCAGGTATGCAGTGCTTAAAAAA
>JAOXYL010000090.1:18706641-18725759 GCA_028564955.1 Terapon puta
GTTCACACGCGGCAGCAAACTGCAACAGCAGCCTGAGGGGGAAATGACACAAAGGCAAAAACCTGAATAAATGAAGGGGGGAAACATCACCGAGGTCTTTGATAAGTACAGAATGAATGTGGGTCGTATGCTATGGTTTTTTATAGATCTTAGCCCAACTGAACGCCAACATGTTAGACAGCCCTCTCCATGGCTCCATCATCAAAACCCCAGTGGGAGAACAAGTGTTCAGATCTTTCACTTCAGCCAAGGTACTAATGATTCAGTGTAAAATAAACCGATTACAGAGGTCTGGTCAGCAAAGTGTCCTTAAAGTGTGAAAGATAAAAGTCCTCAGTTCAGAGGGATCAGATGCATTTCTGCATGAGCAGTATTTAACAGCTGCAGCTGTTTGAGGTGGAGGTACTTTAGATAGGTAGTTCACTGCTTCATGGGGTGGTTTATGGGGGAGAATACAAGGAAAAATCTAATTCGGCTGCAGAAAGTTGTATCTTGTTTTTTTCCCCTTCAATTTCTCTTCAATACTTTTGATGCAATCCTTAAAAAAACATCCATTTCTGACTAGACAAATGGGAGAAATTGATGTTTTTTATGGGAAAAGAAATATAAAGTAACCAGAAATACTCGAGTTAATAAGTACCTCGTATCTGTATGCAAAAACAGTGCTTTAGTAAATGTACCACCGAGTCACGTGTTGTCCACTCGGCGCAGCAGAGTCCTGTTGAGGGTCGCTCTGACCCAACACCGGTCCGCGCGTAATCGTGCGCATCACGTCACAATCTCGATGGCTCCAACTAGTGATCGCGGTCGATCAGCAGATCAGACAACAAATGTTTCCAAACCCAACAGATCCAGCTGAGCGACGGCGGTGCCACGCGATATTCACCCCGGGGACTCTCGGGGACGGATGATCCAGTGCGCCTCCGTCCTCTCGCGCTACGGGGTACATTTCTGATGTAGGGAGGGAGGGGGGTGGGGAGGTGGGGGGGGGGGGGGGGCGGGGGGGTTGGTGGGGGGGGGGGGGGGCAGAGTGTTTGATGTGACAGCTGGAGATTGTAAGAATGAGGGGTGACACAGAGCCGCAGCATCCTCAGCCCCGGCCCGGTCAGACTGTCAGTCAGTCACTCTCTGAGAATCCCGGCTCTGTTTACTCTTGTGTTATTAACGCGTGCGTGCGTGCGTGTGTGTGTGTGTGTGTGTGCGTGCGTGCGTGCGTGTGTGTGTGTCCGTGTTTATCCTGAGGCGACGGATCCCGGAGAAGTGACAGTGCGCCGTGGCCCTCTGTCAGTCGCCCGGCAAAGTGGCGCGCGTGTCAGCTCTCCTGACAGACGCTCTCATCCTGCCGGCCGGCCGCGGCGGCTGCAAATGTGGGACATGTCTTGTGACAGAGCGACACAGCCTACACGACAAGCCCGCCGTGCAGACAGGACGCGAGCAGTCAAGTTTGATGTGAGGGGTTGGATGGGGGTTGGATTGAGGGGGGGTCAACGCTCTCGGAGGGTGACTGTGATCCCTGCAGAGACCGAGGCGCACCTCACTTCAAGTCTCCTCCTCCTGAGTGCATGGAAGAGAAACCTGTTTTTTTTTTTTTTTTTTTTTTTTTTTTTGGACATGGCATGTTAACATCAATAAATCATTACCGACACGCAGCACAAAAACAGTTACTGGTAATGTTTTCAGCACGCACCTACCTCCAAGTTATTATGTTGAGCATCCCAGTTCAGCTCTCTTCCTCTGGTGACAGATGGTGACAGACTGAAAATGGAAAAAAAAAAAAAAAAAGAAGAAAGAAGAAAAAAAAACAATGAAAGATTGTTATCAGTGAAGGCATTCCTGTGTTTTGCCACTTGAACAACCTTAATGTGAAATAGCAGCAGAAGGAAATGGGAGTAATAGCAGTCACTTAATACAGCTCTGACACAGCTGTAGGTGAGGGAACAGTAAACAATGATGTTAAAATGACAAACAATAATCATGGATTATATGTTGAATCGTTTCCTCTGAATGTGCAGGGAGGCTGTTTGAATCCAGCGAGGGATGAGACCAATGAAAAGTGCTGTGAAGAGTGGTAATTACTGAATGTAAAAAGGTTAAATGGGTACCCCTGAACAAAACCCTGATCACACATTGTATAAACAATGAGGGTTTTAGTTCATGAAATTTCAAAGGATTTTACCTTAAACATTAAAATGAATCTCCTGGATTGGCTCAGAGTGTACGGTTTTGTGGTTTACAGCACAAAAAAGGAAGGGGGTCCCTATTCTGACAGGGAATGTGGAGTCAAACTCACAGAGATTCTCACATGAGAGAAAATGGCCACAGAAGATCAATTCAAACACGTTTTCACTCCTCAGGTCATTGTCGTTACCACACGAAGCAGATGGAGTTAAACTCAGACTTGGAGACAGAAATTTAATCTGGTATGAAAAAAAATCTCTAAAATTCCTGACAAGTGTGAGATGAAGAATCACAACTTCCATAAATCCATAAATCATGGAGGGTATGATACAAAAGTGAGAGTGTTAGTTTGCTTTTTATTTTTCTGGGAGAATAGAGAGGGTTCTTTGTTTTCTGATACTCAGCTGCTACATTTCCATGCATGCATCATACAAAAGGTTTAAAATAAAGTTTTTGTAATTAAAGTTCAGCTTTTTGTTATGTTTGATAGACCAACAAGAAAACTCATTTCACTTTTATTTTCATTTGAAATGAAAATTTTATAGAGTCAGGTTTAAATTAGAGGACCCCTGCTAAAATTCTTTAGTTTAAAATTTCAGTTTAGTATTTTTCATTTATTACTGGGTGAAACAAACTGTACCTACATAACTTTTGAACAGTCAGTAAATCATATTCTTAATTAACTTTGTGGCTGCAGTAAAAGTTTAATGTGAATCTCAGTCTGAACTTTAGTTTTTAAGTCAAAGTGGAAAAAAGGTGAAATTTTAACTGGACAACTCCATTTCCTGACAAAGACCATATGTTATGACGGGCAGCTTCAGTGAACTGCAAAATGCATCTCTGCTGTTTCCAAGGTCAGGAATTAAGTTTGGGAGAGAGAAATGAATGTTTTGGATGTGTAACTATGACTGGTCTGATTTCTTTTTCACGCCGTCCAACCATGCAGTTCTCGCCCTGCACCCACAGATGGCGCTCTTTGCCGCAGCTGAGATTTGACTCACGCCACTGATCTGTGCTCACATCAAGATCCTCAGGTTTCTTCTCAGTCTCACACTTTAGACAGTTAGATACCTCATCCCCTCCCCGAGTGCTTCACTCTGCTCTGCAAGGATGCACCACACCACCTTCCAGAAATGTGCTGCCCGCAGTTTATCACTGACTATATTGGGAGCATTTAATGGCACCATCGTGATGGATTCTTTGAGCAGTTGATTTATTGATCACTGTCCTCAGCTAAGCTGTGAATACTCAAATAGTTACCAATCACTTCCAGAAATCACCTTCCCACGCGGCCTTTCTTTCCCAAAGTTGTAAATGGTTTTCGCGCTGCGCCACAGGTGACTTTGAGACAATAATTGATTGAATATTTGTGGGGCATTACACAGCAACAACTGAACCTGCGAGGCGTTCTTGTGTTGAATGTTGCTGTTTGAGGCTGTCAAGGACTTTATGCATCCATCACCGAGGAAGAGGAGGGCTGAGCAGAACAGCAGTGGTGGAGAGGAAGAGGGGAGAAGCAGAGGGCGCCTGACAGATGGGCTTAGTGAGTGAATCATTGACAGGGGCCTGCTAACCGATGCTGCTTCCATCAATAGCTCAAAGCCTGTGATGAATTACTGCAGACAAACAATGCTGAGTAAGCAAATGTGCTTTTAACAAAGCCAGGTGAAAATATTACAGTTTCTTTTCAGAGCTTCCCACATCAAAATATAAGCTGTAGCTTTATGTGCATATTTTTTGAGGGACGATGAGGGCAAACAGACAAGAAATTGGAAAAAATATTTTAATACTTATGATAAATAAATGAATAAAATAAAATAAAATAACAATATTACTTAATGCTTAAATTTTATCTTTGATTTTTTTTTTGCACAACATGCAATCTCATACTATAGGTTTAATGTATTTTTTTTTTCTATTTTCACATCTTTTTCATCTGAAAGTATGATATGAAGGTATAACACACTGGTATGTTATGAAGTTGATGCATGTTTTAAGAAAGCGGGGTATTTTAGGAGGTAAATATATCAAGGTGAATGTGTATATAAAGCTAAACTCATACACACAGGTGCATTATAATTTACCTATTTTTGTACCATGTACTCCAACATTGTAAAAGATCATATTTAAAAAACATTTATTTTTTAATTCAATTGCAATAATATGTAAAGTGAAATCATATTCCATTTTAATACTATTAATGGGTGGTATTTTTCATCATTCATCAAGTCTGCCATTCACGCTGCGGTTTCAAGCTGCCTTCCTATACATTTTCACATTACAAGCACTCACTTTGTTTGCCAGCCCCGTTAACTGATTCACCAGCTGCTCTTCAGTTGTATTTATGACAAGGAAGCTGCCTTCGGACCTCTGGGACACACTTAAAACACACTCTTAAAACACACTTGCACTAACCACCGGTAACCACAGATGTTGTCAAATAAACCAGAGTCTCTGCGATTATTTGTTTACTTTAACGGAAGAAAAATCCGAGAAGATGTGTCTGAAATGAAACGACAGAAAAATAATATCCAAGCTTCGAACGCGCATGCTTTCGAACTTTTAGCCTCCCAAACAGAGTGGCCTAGAAGAAGTTGACACCTCCCTCTCCAAACTAATCCTCTCCCCTCTCTGCGTGTCTCCTCCTCCCCATTACTGCAGATAGAACTCCACCAGGTGCTGCTGGAAACAATGGCTGGCCCATACAGGGATCAATGCCAGGCCACTGATGGGCTCTCATTCCTTCACCAGCAGACGTGATAAATGACATGGCCCATATGTTTCAGCAGCCCAGACTCTAGCCGCCAGCCTCCTTTGTCTCCACATCTAAAGGGAGTTATGCTGTGAAAAATGTAATGCGCGCACGTACGCAAACAAAGCAGAGTTGGACACACACGGACACATTTTTGTCAAAAGCCAGGGTATGTTGTATTAACTGTACTGTGTCTCTATGTTTAGATGAGAGCTGATGACAAAGACTCACTAATTGGAGGCAAATCCCCATTGTTTATAATAATAGATTTTAGCAACTACGGTGTGTTATCCTTTTGAAAATGTGTGTATGCTTTCGCTCTCTCTCTGTCTCCCTCGGTCCCCTCCTCCACACTTCTTTCCTCTCTTCTCCTTGGCAGCAGTAAATCCTGATGTCTATACAGGTAGCAGTGCTCTGGCCCCTGCCTGCCGTGTCCCAGGTGTCTTGTCAGCTGTCAGAGACGTCCGACAGCAGACAGGGATGGCATGACCAGCGGGCCGGGCCGTGTTGGACGGGTCAGCCCGTCAGCGTTGTGGACAGACAGGCATGTGGCAGTGATCTCCCCGTGACAGGCTGTCAGAGCCACCGGAGAGCCACCAACCAGCACTCGCCCCCTGTCATCCCACCTGACTACAGACAGAGGGGAAGCTCTGAATTCTCAACTTGGCACCCTGACTCTGCCGCCTCCTCCCCCGCTGCTGTACAGTACAGCCATTGTGGCTACTTTATCTGCAAAGCGCATTGGCGAGGCAGCTGGCTCGGCAACACGGCCTCTCCTGGTGTTAGATATTCCAATTGAATGTTGTGAAAGGCTGATTCAGTTCGAGTGCTTTTACCTGCTTCACCTCTTGAGAGTGTATACCTGCAGGGCAGACATAGCGAAGCGAGGGGAGGAGATGCAAACCTGTCAAATGACATAATTGCCATTTTATAACGAGAGACACCTCTACAGCTTGTGATCTTTACACTGATGGGAGTGTTTGCTTGAGTGTGTGTGTGTGTGTGTTTACCCCAAACCACTCTCTGTCCCCCATTCTCTATCTCTCTCTCTCTCTCTCTCTGACAGGTGACATTTGGAGCGGTTCAGGAGATGTATGTGCCATTTGTATCCATGGCAGGGTCAGAGCATGTTACATGACCTGCAGGACAGCGAGCTAGAGAAAAGATACTAATCTCGCCCGGGGATCAATACGGCACAGAGAGGCACTGATAATTGGCCGCTGTCAATCAATCAGCGCTTTGTTTGTGCAGCCAGTGAACGTCTCTCTGTGGCGAGTACTGTAAGAAGGCCGAGGCAGAGAAAAAACTGGAAAAATAAAAGCTTGAAATGTGTCTCTAACCACCACTGATGTTAAAATCTATAGTGGCCACAGACATTTTCAAAAGCTTTGCTTAAGTAAAAAGTAAATAGCACTGCAATTCAAGAACAAGTCCTGCATTGGAAATGTCCCACAAACTGGTGGAAAGTAACCAAGTACTTTTACTCAAGTACTATATTCAAGTTCAATTTTGAGGTACCTGTACTTTCCTTGAATAATGCATTTTGTCCCACTTTATATATATATATATTGAACTACATTTATGTTTCAGTAACTAGCTATTTTGTAGATTCATATTGCTAATACAAAATAACAATTATATAATTTTACAATGTATTGTGTAATGTAAAATTGTCATAGCATATCATAGGTAAAACTACCCAGCAGTATATGTAGTGTCTTTACCAGGTGCAACATTAAAGTAATGCACAAATAGATAATTACAATATAATAATGGCTCCTTAATGGGTCATAACAAGCAAGTTTTTTTTCTATTTAAATGCAAATAATTTTATATGTACCGGTATATGTTTAAATCTAGAGTATAATAAAGTACTACTTGTGTTTAATAAAATATTTGAGTACTTTCACCTCTGCACATTCTTCCATTAATAATACTGTATCTATTTTTTAGCAAAATACATTTAGTATCGAAAGTTAAAGTACTCATAATTCAGAAAAATAACCCGAGTGTTAAACACTTAAATATTATCTTACTGGGTCAGTATTACTACTTATCATTTGTGCTGTAGATTGAAAAAATGTAGACAAACAATTCTAATAATTTCACATTTGATATGCTGATCATGTATTTTCTTTATAAAATCTCTTAATCTGTAGATCACTAGCAAGAAACAGTGAGATAAATGCAGTGAAGTATCATATTTGCCAATGAAATAAAGTGGAGTACAAGCATAATGTAGCATAAAATTAAAAGCATGAAATGAAATGAGAAGCAGTACCTCAAAGTGTACTGCACTATGAGTAAGTGTTCTTGATTGATTTCCGTCACTGAAAATCGAAGACATCTGTGGCTGGAAACTAAAGGAAATGTCACCTCAGATACATGTGTTGTGAAATAGTTGCCCAGAAACATTGTTAACACAGTTAAAACCTACATTTTTAACACTCCGGGCCATCTGTAACTTGCACGGGGAATTTCTCAACAACGTTACAACATTGTTCCATGATTTGATAAACACGGTTCCTCGTTGTCGGGTTTGGTGACATTGTGTAGGACAGAACCTCAGTCGGGGGTTTTCATCACTAATTATCTGAGGAAAGATGCTGCATACACACTCTGCAATCATGAAGGCATTAGTTACATAAACAAGAGTATTTCCATAAACATGCCTGTGACAAGAGTGATTGAACACCAGTCTGTTTGAGCTAGCATGTCTGACTGTGTTAATGGGTGGTGCAGTTAGCCATGTCTGGTCTCACGGTGCACCACAGAGGCACACGCATGTAGACCTGCGCAAACAGAAATGCAAACGCACACACAGAGAGAGACACACACACACACACACACACACACACACACACACAGTACACCAGAGGCGTAGACTACAAATGCATGTGATGTTC
This sequence comes from Terapon puta, assembly GCA_028564955.1. Lineage (NCBI taxonomy): Eukaryota > Metazoa > Chordata > Actinopteri > Centrarchiformes > Terapontidae > Terapon > Terapon puta. The sequence goes on from JAOXYL010000090.1 coordinate 18,714,478, forward strand.
AGAGAGGAGGTGACATCAGAATATGCAAAAAAGACTTTGCCGCAGGCCAGAGATTTTTAATGATGAATCCATTCATTATAGAATAAGGTCATTATGCTTTTGTTGTCATGAAATGTACACATTCATCATCAGTCCACCCAGGACCGGGTCCATTGTCCCTCTTCTCCGGACGACCTTGAATGGAAAATTTATAAAGCGAAAAAATAACAAACACACACAAATACAAACACAGACGCGCGCAAACATGCATACGAGTGCACACACCGACATCCCCAAGGACAGCAAACATACACACCGTGAAATATTTTTCTAAACCACGTTCATTTCATCATGCTGTTTATAAAGGAGGAAAGGAAATGCAACCAAATGATCCTTTTTGGCGTGCGTGTGTGTGTGTGTGTGTGTGTGTGTGTGTGTGTGTGTGTGTGTATGTTCTTCAGCTTTTTTATACCCTTACCAGAGACTAAACCAGATATATGAGCCTGTAATGAAACATTTTATGCTAATTGTATTTGTTTATGAGCAAATTAATGGCAGCCGTGCAAAACGGATGATGATGTGAGCACATACACAACATGATAGGATTCCTGAGGAATTCATTAGCTGTTTGCAGGTAATTAGAGGAAATAATTAAGGTGATTAGAGTGCGTCACATACACACACACACACTCGCACTCACACACTCACACACTGGTACAGTATACATCAAAAGATCTCCCCTACCGCCCTCCCTGGTTTTCTGCAACTCTTTGTGGAAAGTGCTGACAGTGCTGTCTAGAATAACCCAATCACTGAATACAGAGACATTTTGATCCCTCTTTCTCCCCTCATCTTCTCCTTCCTCGTGGGTCTCCTGTTTGCAAGGTCCCCCTCCAGTCACAAATCCCTCATACCGGACGGGGCTACAATCTGACACATGCAGAGGTGGCATATTGGTGCACCAAAGATACAATCGAGTGGAGAAACTCTGGCGACACAATGCGGGAGTGATAAATCAACAAGCTGGAGCTCCCCAATATAGACAGCACAGCATCACAGACAATAGCCTGCTGTCCGTCTGAATAGCAGGGGAGTAATACACACACGCGCACACACACACACACACACACACACACACACACACACACACACACATATATATATATATATATACTGTATATAAGCAGCACTCAGCCATGCGAGCACGTCCTGCAAAAATCAAATCTTCATGTGTGTAGCAGGAGCTGTAACATGGAGGGTAAAACCCGCTGATTATCTGAGTGTAATAAGCAAGCAGCCTCTTCTCCAGTGTAATTGGTCTGCAGTGGATCTGCAGCCGAAGCTCGTTAGTGTCACAGCAGAAATAATCACGCAGTAAAAACCCCTCCTGTGACTGATCACCATATATCATACACATACACACTCACAGATGCATGAATGATTCCCTCACGCACACACACACACAGGCTCTTGATAGGTGGAGCTTTAGTGTTATAATGCAGATTTGTGCATCAATGCAGGATCTAGAGAGCGAGCGTGATAGGTTGCCATGTGAGTCGAAGGCGGCTTGATTTATTTGGAGAAATCTATGTTGCCATTTTGTGTTGCAAAATTGTTTAAAATGTCTGCTTTGTTTCTATTGTCTCAAGCCAAAAACACAGCAAAGGTGCCTGCACGAATGCAACTTTAAGTTTCGCCTGTTTCTCCACTGAAATATGAGAGTCTCCTAGTGACATGCTGTATCTGTAATGATGCAGTCAAATATCTTCTGCCATTCAAATCCTTCAAGTTCAAGAATATGAGATTTTATTGATTTATGGCTTTATTTTTCTCAGTTTTCTCTCTTGATTTTTTCCTCTTTCATATTTTCATTCCTTTAAAACAATCTTTTTTTGAGGGGGTATTTATGAACATCATTTATATCTGTGACAATACAATCTGACAGTTATGCCAGTCAGTTACTGATTGTGTTTTCAAATATATGGCCCAATAAGTTCAGGCAAATAATTTATTTTCTTTCTTTTCAAATATACCTACCTATATATTAACAAAGAGTCACATTCTCTGTCTGGTTTAGCAGCTGCAGAAACACCCATGAAAGCTGTATCTGCATGTTGTTCTAGGTATGGGAACAAAAAAAAAATCTTCCAGCCTTACAACTGTAAAAAATATCACTGAAGCCACTGATGTGCCTTGGAGAGAAATAGTTCTATACGAGCGCTCCTATGAGAAGAAATACTGAGTAGATGGCATTGGAGCTATTACAGTTAAAAGAGTGTAGAGCCTTTCATTGTTTAAGATGAAGGTGAAAGGCAGTGTGCGTGTGTGTGTGTGTGTGTGTGTGTGTGGGCGGTGACTGATGATCCTGATTCAGAAAGGGGACCTACACACCGTCTGAAACAGAATCAAACTCCGACACCCAGGTATACACCACCTGCACCAGAAGTCATTTAAATGTCCTCCTGGGCCATCGTAACATCAGGAAAATTCAATCACCCTGTCTGCTGTTGGAGGGGGGACAACGTTCTCTGAGATTACTTGCAAAGAAACTTAATAGCTAAGAGCATTAAATGCTGGTTGTTGCTAGCACTGCTGCCAATAGTGAATAAATGATTTTGGCAGTGTATACAGACAGGGAAATCAATACCAGAGGGTTTTCTGTGGCGTTGGGCTTCTGTATTCATGTAAACATGGGAAGTGGTTTTCTTCACACCTCAGAGCGAGATTACCTCTCACCACTGGAGGCCTGCCCGGGTGCAGAGGAAGATGCGGCTCTCAGCTTGAGCCTGCCACCGGCAGAAAGATGATATTTGAACATCGCCTATTCCAATACGACGTATGCAAATATCAGGCAATTTTTTTTTTTTTCCTGGGCGCCCACGCTACATGTCAGTGTTGGGGGGGAAAAAAATCTCTGCTTTGATAAGTGAGTGTTCAAGCAGAATAACTGTTGCACATTTAGTGGCAGCTGCCTAGAAGGCTTGAAATTGTGTGATCAGTGATAAGCTCAGGCAATATTTCACAAAGTGCCTCTGTTATGCTTAGTCTAAGCTGCTGGCTCTTTTGCTCTTTTGCAGCCCCGTCCCCTGTTGTGACCCCTCTCTCCATATCTCCATTCAGACTTCAGTTAGGGGGCAAATTGAGGGACGGAGACGGGAGGCTGGGAGGAGGACGAGAGGGAGGAGGAGGCGGAGGAGGCAGTGGTGTGAGGGGGCTACTGCTCAGCCATAGTGACCGGGTGAAAAGGCAGTGCAGATGTAATTTGTCCTCAATGGCTGTTTGGGAAGAGTAATTGTGGTGACATTGGCGGGTCGATAGTATGGATTTTTTGTTTGGAGTGCCCTGTGTGTGTGGTGCTAAGGGGAGGCCAGGAAATATAACACTGCTGCTCAAATACAATAAAAATGGATCGAGGGTGTGGTGGTTGTTTGCAGAGCTGGTAGCCATCGTTTGGCTGTGGATGTCATACTGTAGCTGCTGTGGTTATCAAATACACCCCACCGTTCTGCCCTATTAACACCAAATGTTCAAGGCCTCAAACAGGTCTTTCAAACAGGTTTAAACGCTGGAACAAAACCATCAGTTAAGTCGTGTTTTACTGGAGCAAATATGTGTCCAAATAAACTATACAGAAGAGCGTCTGTGTGCCGAAACAAATGGCGATTTGTTAAGCCCCTTTTAAAGTGCACTTCACAGGAAACCACCACATATTGATAGCGTTACACAGCACTCAAAAGGATCTGTAGCAGGAGTGTTCGGACATGAACGCTACAGTGCGTTTCCAGTGTGCGGGAATATGTACAGGAGATTTTGGCTGAATCGGAGGGGTTGGTTGGTTGACCCTTGTGCCAGTGATCGTACAGTAGCAGCGGTGGGGCAAGGAAGAAGCCTCGGGGGGACACCAGTGGACGCCAGCTCTGGTGTCCCAGTCAACTCTAACATGATCGGGCAATGGTGTGTGAGCACAATGTGTTTTGTCCACCCTAAGAAATGTAATGAGGGAGAAGAAAAGGGGTTATGACACAGTGGAGAGACATACAGTGTCTGTCTGGTATTAGATGGAGCCTCTTGGGGGGTTGTAGGGTCAGAATGTACTCCACTGTGCATTTAGAGAGTGCCACAAAAAAAAACACAAAAATATCAAATTAAACTGGGCAAATGCTTCTTTTCCATGAGAAAGCCAACTAAGAAATGCACATGCATGCTAACTCTCACAACAATCTCTGATTGTACTTCTGCAGGGTGATTCTGTGTGTCATCTGTCTGATGTATCTCTGTTACAGTGACTGTATCTCCGTGTTGCCTCCTCGGTGACCTCTGCTCATCTTGAGGTGTCAAAAGCGTGTGAGCACACCTACAAATAAACTATTACTTTGGCATTCATCCTGGAAAATGCTCTCCACCTCGTTGATAATGAACAGTGTGTGTCCCGTCTTAATAGGACACTTCCAACAGAGCGAGGGCCACCTCGCCGAACACAGCCGGGCCGGCCCCGTCTGTGTCACCCCTGTCATCTTACATCAGATCCTGTTTCACTCCAAAGCGGTGCTCTTTGGGTAAAACCATTAACAGAGTCAACGGACACAAACAGGACCACATTTTGACACTCAGCCGCCGCCCTGACGTAACTGAGCACGACACCTGACGTGGGGAAAAGGTCACACGACTCGTCAAAGAGACAGGGGTGCCTCAGATGGACGACGTGAGGACTCAAAAATGGACGCCTCCCGACGGTGATGATGGACACATGGCTGAAGCATGGCCTTCTGGGAGCGGTGGGAGGAGTGGACGTCCTGCCGGGAACTGTCCCTTCCGGTTCCTCCGGCCCGCTGATGAGTGGTGTCCTCGCTGATCTCACATGATGAGGCTCACGCTAAGTAGGCAAATCAAATGTGGTTAAGTGTGGACAGTTTCGCATGTAATGAGAGCGGGCATGACTGTTGTCGGTGCCTGCAAAAGTTTAGCAGTTCACATGGTTGCTAATCAACCTCACGAAGCACTGCTTAAAAAACAGTCTGCTTGACTCTAAAATTAAAGATGATGTGTTGACCACAAAGTGATTAAGTTGCATTTTAACCACATACATTACACTGCAGCAGATTGTGCACAGTATGTGATATTACTACTACTGCTGCTATAAAATCTTTGGATGATTTTTTTTTATATTCAAATATCTGACTATATGTACGTGCCTGTAATATGCATGCTGTTGGTGCATGTTTCCTTGTTTGTTCATGCTTTCTGTCTTGCATTCAGCGTTGTTACATCGTTGTCTCTTGGCTCTAGTTTCATATTTGCTTTGCAGACATGAGAGGAGTATACGTTTTCTCAAAGCTTAACAAGTGAGCAAATACAAGGGTATATAAAAATGTCAAAGTACTCCTTTGAAAATCTTCTCCTTCATCTTCTTCTGACCGTGCTCACATGTGAAATAACGAAGCACTTCACTCCTTCACTGCTCTCATGTGGTAAAACTGCTTCATTTGGTGACACCTTTGATGGCGGACTTTGCGTCGTGTGGCCGAACCATCAGTTTTGTAATTTACACATGTAACAGCGGATTGTCAAAGTGCAACATGAGCAGAGTCCAGGGGGCGGGTAGACACAGAGAGGCTGGCTGTAGCGAGGCAGGGAGAGAAAAAGGAAGAGGGTGAAAGAGAGATAGAGAGTCCCCGGGGCCCCATTAGAGGCAGTTCTGAGGGCCTGTGACATCTGACTGGATCAGTGTTCTTCAGTCAGAGGCTCTCCTCTTATCCACTCCTCTACTGGAGTCAATAAACACATCACCTACGCACAAACACATACACACACAGTAAGTGAGCCTCCAGGGTGAACACCAGATTAGTTCATTTAGAGGGGGTTTGATTCTTTCTCCTTGAAGGTACACAGCTTACCGAGGACTTAATGAGATTGTCAGTGTTGTTGCATATATGTGCTGCACCTGGAATTGGACTTTTTAAAGGCAGAGTCATTTTGAATTTTTTTTTTTTCCGTTTGTTTGTTTCGCCTGCAAACAAGATTTGTGCTCGTGTGTGGCATAGGATGCAAAACATTTGAGGGATTCTCAAACTTTCTGCCGTGCAAAGAAGAGGCCGTTAGCAAAGACGCCCGGCTAACTTGACAGAAAAAACAACTGACGAGCCGTAAACACTTTTCTCTCCGCGCTGACAGTGCGGTGGCACCAAGCAGGGTGAAACTTTGAAAGTCAAGCGGTCCTTTATCCATCCCTGCTCTGACCTTTCTGCTAGGCTGCCCTGTATTCACTGGCTGTCAGTGTGAGTTTGTCAGGAGCCATCCGTCTCTGTCCACCTCCACCCCCCTCCCCAAATCCCTGCCGACCCATTAGCCGATAGGATCCGGGGGAGCGGCGGCATGGCCGGCCTATGGGGGCCTCTCCTCCCTTCCCTCCCTCCCTCCCTCCCTTCTCCCCCTCAGCCCTTGGTATCCACGTAGCGCACAGCTCATCCAGGTACCCCAGAGAGGCAGAGCTAGCCGGCTATATATATATACAGTATGTAGCGAAAGCATCAACACAGCACTACTGTCTGACGTGTGGCCCAAGGGAGCTGCAGAGAGGCTGATAGCTGCTGGGACAGAGGGAGAGCTGGTGGCATCACTGCAGGGGTAATGCTGCCGCTCCACGCTGATCTGTAGTGTCTCAACCCTAACAGTCTGCATGTTTATGGAGCCAGTTGCCTCAGTTCTTTGCAAGTCCAAGCTTAGCCTAGTTAAAAGGAAAGGGGAGACCACACTGACAAAACTATCATTAGCAAATATAATTTGGACTAAAAGACTGTGGGAGTGATATTAGATATGGGCATAATACCTGACCCGGCACATCAAAATACTGTTTAATAATGATGTAGGATAAAAGAAAATGACATTTTTAATTGACTTCTCAGAGATAACGCAAGGTTAGATCAGCATAATCATATAGCGCATGTTCCACTCATTCTAATCTAGAAAATATTAAGAGCCCTGAAACAAATATTTCTTTATGTATGCATATGTAAGTAAAAAGAATAAACTCATTTTTGGCCTTGTGTTACAGCTGGTGACTTTGTGACTTTCTATCTATCTATCTTTTCCTGTATAAAACATGATTTAGTAAAGGACTAGATTGAAAGTCGCAGAGAACTTTGGAGAGACTTAACCGTGTATTTACAAAAAGATTGTGCGTCCCAATCCAGCAGAGGATGATTATTTTATTTATGCAGATATTTGTCATATTATTGACTTTTCTGTCACAATTTGATGTTAAGTGTGCATTGGCCTCAAGATCAGGGAGGGAGTGGAAAACTAGAGACAGACGGGACTTAATGGGATGATAGAAAGGGCGTGTGAGGAAGAGAAAGTAAGTGAGGGTTTGGAAAAAAGTGATGCAATTGTGAACGATGGAAGGTTAGATGGATAGTTGGAGCGATGGAGGGGGAGTAGAAAGGTGGAGGGAGGAGAAATAGACAGTGAGAGAGGGAGGGTGGAGGCAGTAACATGTGATTAATGGATGGGTGGTAGTGGGGAGGTTGAGGCAGACTGGGAGAGAGCAGAGTGACAGTAATAAAGTGAACCTGCCTCCCATTCATCTCCCTCAACCCATCTCCCGTCTGACTGGTAGGGCTTTACACACTCTGACTAATGCCACGCTCCGCATGCGGGCACAGACAAGAGTGCCACACACCGCTTTTGGCTGCTATAAGGCAGCCACATAAATGAACACGCACCTTCTCATGGCCTCCCATCGTCGGCTTTGAGCCCGTCCTGGGCTCAATCATTCATCAGCAGCGATAGCTGTCTGAGAGATCAACACTACCTCATCGCTTTTTATGGCTTCTAAATCATATTGTGTATCAGACTCATCTGGCGTAAAACAATTGGTATCACCACTTTAACAACAGGTCAAACATGGCGGCGGTGTTTGCTGTGGGCCACGCGAACGTGACCTTTCCAAAGTGGAATGTGAGTTTCAGTGCTTTTTGTATCCCAGTCATACCATAACAACATGATGATTTGCTGGTGTTTTTTGGTACATTTCGCCCTGCTTTTCAAGGATGAGTTTGTTACACGGCAGGCTAAGGTAAACAGTGGTGTTTAGTGACCTTCCCTTTGGCTGCCGTAATGAGATGCATATCCCAAATGTAGCCTCATTAACCTGTCCTGAGCTGTTTCAGGTCACGTGTTTTACATTGATTCCGCACCGGGGATACGTAACCCCTCTGTAATAGGGTTATGTTAGGGTTGTTACCTCTGCTCATAACACGCTGCCTTCACTCAGACTTCCTGTAATTATAATAAATTAAACATGGCTCACATTGGCGAAGATGAACCTAAATATTCATCCTTCTGGGGTTGTGCGTTGCATTTAAAGTGAACCTTCCCTGACCTTGCAAGTGAGCCGAGAGCCTCACCCACCTTCCCTCCCCTCCCAAATGAATATGTTAGCAGAGTCGCTCCTGCATGTGTGCAGGTGAATGTGATGTTGAAATAACTTGTAGATGAGCAATCATTCATCTTTCAGTCAACTTCCACTGCGCACCAGTAAATCACAATGTTTGAAACCCCGAAGCCTCCAGCAAAAATAAAATGTATGACTAAATTGGCTTAAATTACTTTGGCACTGACTTGATAAAAGACCCTCCATGTTATTTCAATCATTAGTGTATTTAATTGCTCCAAGGTATAATGAACACATTACTAATTGATAAGGAAACCAGTAACAGTAAAAATCCCTCTTCCAATGGGCCCCACCTGCATGGGGTAAATCTGTCTTCATATCAGCCACATGACTTTTGCCAGGGCAGACAATAGATTAAACAATGAATGAATGATTTATTAGCTGTCGTTGTCATGCTATTTAGATGGATGGGTGTACACGCGGCATGACCTCACTTCCTTGTTCTCTGCCTTGTATTCGAGGGTATGAAGAGGAGAGGGGGGTGGACGGGGATATGTTGGCAGGGCGGGGCGGGTCAGGCACACCACTGGCCACTGACAGGACCCAGCCACTTGATCAATGATCCCTGGATTCGATATCGTGCCGGGGTGTGAGGCAGCTGCGTCTGAACCTCAAATACATATGGAGGAACAAAGGTGTGTGTCTTTAAAGCACGTCTGTCTTTTGCGCGCGCGCGTTTGTGCGTGCGCATGTTGGGGCGGCGTGCAAAGCCAGAAAAGTAACTACCTTTACTCTCTCCAACCTTACTTTCCCTCTCTTCCTCTTTCTCCCTCTCTCAAATGGGTTATTCTGGCGATGGCCCTGACAGGCCATGGTTTGGATTTTGATTTATGTTCCTGTGAAGCTCAAATCAAAGATTCCATCTACTGCTGCTTTATGGCAGCTGGGATGATGAATGGTGCAGTCTCTCGGTCAAACCAAGCCTCTGTGTCTTTGCCCCACATTTTAATTGCTAAAGTAGCCAGTCATCGCTCAGCCCTCCTACCCTCTCCCTGCCTCCCAACCTCATCCTTTCTCTGCTCTTCAGCCCATTGTCTCTCACCCGCTCTCATTCACGCCCAATAATGTACCTTTATCCCTTCAAAATGTCTGGAAGCCGTAACTTTCCTTGATAAAACTTCAAATTGGCACCTAAAGGGTAGCCATGTGAAAAAAAACGATAATCACTCCCAGTTTATCCAGATATTTAAGCAGTGAAGTTTAACAGATGCCCCTTAATATTTAGAAACAGTATCTGTCTTTTCATCTCGCCTACATTATTTTACACCCCCAGCGTTAGTACATGATATACAGCAAACAAGTCTGATGAGGGGGAAAATTCATTCCTGCATCAACATAAAAAGCCACTTTATTTGGAGGAAGAATGCGCAGATGTCAAGCTCTGATAGAGTTTATGTTTTCTCACTATTTTTCAAAAGTAAACACATTCTGCGGTACATGACATTACTAAGTAGGTTAAGTATAGCCCCGAGCCATCATCCATCAGTACAGAATGAAGCGAGCATATTCTGCTCGATGAGAGGTGAAAGTTTTCCACTGTGCCACGATGACATTTAATTTTTCACATCTCCTGCGTGTTCCTGGGATGAATTTTGGCAGACCTGGTGCAATTTAGCTGCTTGGCAGTTTGAAATTGGGCGATGAATCACAACGTGGATTCAATGGGAGCCAGTCAGTGTACAATATTTTCTCTGTGTCAGAATGGAAAGAGAGAGAGTGAGATACAGGGAAAAAAACAGAAAGGGGGCTGGTGGTGGTGGGGGGTTGCTGAGGCTTTAGATTGTGTTCTCCAATCATCTTCCACTCACACAGCCTATCATCCCTCCCCGCCTCCCCCACCCCTTCAAAAAACAAAGTGCAGGAGTCGACCATTATAAGAGGAGCGGTGTGTGGCTGCAGATGTCGAGCAATGGCGGAGGTCTTTAAGGTCTGCAGTTGGATATTTTGACAAAGAGCAGTGAAGAAAGAAATCAATAAAGTCAGGACTTTGCCAGTCACTGAGCAGAGCGGCGGAGAATGCAAAGCTCCTCTCCAACCCCTAGACAAACTCAAAATGAGCAACCAATAGACTGACACTGCCTCTGACACAAGCCATTTATTAGCCTGGCAGCAGAATATGGTGGATTGCACAGCTGATGGTCTGTATCTGGGAGGGCCACACCTTGAGGAGGAGTAGTGTGGAGGACAGCTTGTGTGGTAGCACTGGACTGTGTAGTAATGACTAAAAGTGTGCATTACACTGCAGTATGACACTTGTTAAAGAAAAATAACACAATTTTAGAGCTACAGCATAATCCATATAAACAGGCTGCACAATGAACTGTAGTGTGACATAAAGGGCTGTGTTCACGCCCCGTGTTTTGCATCATGTGCTCCACTGGGCGCTGAAAAATTATCACCTCCAGTGGTGCCTTTGTGTGCATGACTCTGCACTTTGACCTCCCCACGCAAAGGTCGAGAGGAAAAAAAAAAAACAGACTTTCTCTCCGTGTGATCGCACATGTTTGAATGCTGTTTCGTCACGCCTGAAAGATGTGGAGGGAGGAAGAAAATCACAAAATAATGGGACGACTGAAAGTCAGTGATTGGATTAGTAATTACAAGACAAGCAAAATATCATGTGTTGCACCAGGTCAAGTAGGAATGAAAACAGGCAAATAGAGCGAGAACAAAGCAGGTGATACAAGTAGTGTTTTAATTTGTGAGACAGATTATTCAGCCTGAATTCCACATATGGAGCATCTTGAATGAAGATTAATTAGACAAGTAAACGTATACACACGCACACACACACACACACACACACACACACACACACACACACACATATATATATATATATATATATATA
>JAOXYL010000090.1:18731179-18745355 GCA_028564955.1 Terapon puta
TGTGTGTGTGCAACACAGTGATGCTTTTCCATCTGTTTGGCAAAAACATTCCCCCTCCAACACCGGCTTCATCGCTGTGCAGTAGCCAGAACGAGGAGGGATTCAAGATGGCCTAATGCTGATTGGAATGCCTTTTGAATGGGAAAAATGAAACAAAGATGGAGTGGACATTATGCTGCTGAATCTTAGTTAAGGACGCTTCACAAGTGTGTGACAGTGTCATTAATCTCGTGAAATTACAGACAGAGAAACCAATACAACAGAATCAGAGGCTGCGAACAGAAAATGTGCATAGAAATATCCACTTTTGCTGCACTGAAATGCTAAATACTGACGCATGTTCATAGGGAAAACATACACGTGATGCGAACTGAGACATATCATCATATCGTAGTTACTTGCGTATCAGAGTGAAAAGGTTTTTTCCTCTGTGCTAAAATCTGGCATAACTCAACCAAATACCATTTTCTGTGTTCCAGATGGAACTAATGGAACTAAACATGTTTTTTCTCTCCAGCAGGATAAAAACGGGACGCTGCTTCCTCCCTGTGAGTGACTGACTGCAGTCCAAGGAGACCACTTGGCACCTGGAGTGACAGGCTGCCATCAGCGTGTAAAGATGCTAATATGAATTCTGATCACTCACTCATATAGGCGAGGGAATTACTGCCCATCACCAACGTCTAGTGATTCTCCACACATGGCAAAGTCAAGGGGCACGCTGTAAAACCCAGGTAAATGGAGTTGGCACGACAGTCAAAGCCAGATTCTGCTTGACACTTCCCTTCCTAAGTGATAGTTCTACAAGATGTGCTCTATAATGTAATAAATTGGGAGCTCTGCCCTCAAGATTTCAGACTGATGAGAAATTTCTATGACAAATCCATCGCTTAAACTATCTCTGTCCTTCAATCTTCACGCCTGCATGAGCCCAGGGGGGTCAAAGGCTAATTACCAAACAGGATAAGAGGCAGAGGACGGGAGAGACAGAACATTCACATTTTTAAAAGGTGCAAATTTATGCAGATTATTTCTAAGACCGGGATGTCTTTCAGCTGTAATTTGAGGCGAAGAGGCATCTCACAAAATGCACAGACATGAGTCATGTGAAGTCTAACAGTATATCTGTTATGGAGCTTTGGTTTATCTCACGTAAAAGGATGAATACAAGGATAAATCATATCCACGGTATTACTGTACAAAACCACTTGTTGTTAGAGGATATCCTTTGACATTTGGGAAATACATGCTTCACTCTCTTGCCGAGCGTTAGATAGGAAGATTGATACCACTCATGTACGGTAAATATAAGGCTACAGTCAGCAGCCAGTTAGTTAGGCTTGGCACAAAGCCTGGAATGGGTTATGTGTCAGACTATTTCTTAGCCAGGAGCAGTGATTTCCAAGTCTCCGCTGGTTTCCTTGCAATCTCATGGTGACAACAAGCCTGCAGGAGAAAAAGTCAGGCACAAAAACTCCCATAAAACCACAACTTTGTTGTTTCATACTTAAGTTTTTGTTTCTTAAACAAACAACGTGTTAGAGCTGTGGGAGGTTCCGTTGCCTCTGGACTGTCTTTGTGCTAAGCTAAGTTGAACCACGCTGTAACTTCATGCTTAACACACAGACACAGAGTGGCGTCGATCTCCCTGTCTAATTTTTTTGCCAAGAAAGCAAATAACCCTTTTTCCTCCAAATGTTTAACTGTTACTTCAAGAGATCCTCATACATACACATCAGTATGTCTTTTACTTTGTTTTTACAGATCCAACAAAAAGAGATCTTATTGTTGTACACAAATGGTAAGATTACACGTGGAATTTCCATCACAGTCGCACACTTGCATGCAAAACATATATTTCGATAACTATGCTGAGAATAAGCAAAAGTGCAAAATAACAAATGAAGAATCCCGACCAGACGCAAACGTCAGGGCAACGCGGCTGAGACGACGCCCGCTCTGCACCGCTGTCCCTCCACTTCTCTCCTCCCCTGCGAATTCTTGCCTCACCCGGGAGAGTGATGATACTGTCTACTCCGCTAAGACTCCCCCTGCTTGACATCTCGACACGGGGAGAAGGATGTTCCTGTCTGTCTCGTCACATCACAGCCGTCCTGATTCGGATCCCTCCCATCCGACACCCTGTGATGCTTCTCTTTAAAAAGCTGCCCGTCCATCATAAACATCCTCCCTTTTATGTTCCCCGCCTGAGAGGGAAGGGGAAGGAGAGGAATCAGCCCTCTCTCAAACACGAGCTGACAGCACTAAGCAGACTGACGTGACATCAGAGGAGCGATGTGCCAGACGTAGCTTTGAATTTCCATAACAAGGTAACACCACAATTATTAGTCACTCAGTGAGACCAGAGCTCCTAAAACTTATTGAAATATTCCCGAATGTGCTCGGAATTCCAAATACCTGCAGAGACCGGCAAATCCATAATAGAGTTACAACTGATCCTGCCTTAAACTTTTTTTTTCTCAGAAAAGTGTTAATCATATAAATCATTGTTCCATCATCAGTCTTTTTCTAAATATTCTGAGCACTTCTGCAAGAGTCTTAAATTAAATCCCTCACCTTGACTCCATATAAATGTAATACTGTCAATAAAGGAGATATAAATAGATAGGGGTGTAACCATTCATAATCTACCTGAATATTTTAAAAGGGTCTTTTGGGCAATGAGGCAGGGGAAGAGAAGAAGAGGGAGAGACTTGATCAATCGTCTGAGTTCTGCCTCTACAATCAGAAGTGCGCTAATTGAAACGGCGTGGACTCATCTACCACCCCTAAAGGATGAATCTTATCAGATTTTTCATAATAATTTCCCACAAAATTATAAAATCCTCTTTCGCCGCCCGCACGCCTCCCCTCTCCTGCCCGTACACTGACTGAGAAAAGAGTTGCTTGTTGGCTGTCCGAGGAGAAGCAGCGAGAAATGTTAAGGAGACCTTTTCAATGCCTGACCCACTCAGTGAGTGAATGTTAATGTTATTTAATGAAGACATGAACTGAAAACTGAACTATGTAGCTTGATAACTAGGGGAAGGGGGGTAAAAAAAAAAAAACAAGTGGGGAGTGACAATGTTATGGCTGAAAAGTCTTTTTTTTTTATAGTGAGTAGTTCATGCTTTGGGGCACGAAAGGGCCCAAAAAGATAAATATGTAGCGTGTCACAGGCTTAAAGAAAGAAATCATGAGTGTTTAAGGCGGATCGGTGGACACATTTTAAAGGTGCTTACTCTGAGCCTTCATCACATGTCCACCTTTCCCTGAGCTTTTCTATTTTCAGTGTGAAGCTAATGAATTGGGATCTGGAAAAGGTTTCTCTGCAGGCTTACAATGAGAAATGATAAGAGATTATTTTAGAATGAAGATCAATGACAAAGTCCAAACGGTATAAGGAGGAGCAGCAGCAGCAGGAGGAGGAGGAGGAGGAGGAGGAAACAGGAGGAGCATGTGCGTGCGCTAATGTAAGACGAGTGTAATGTGCAACCCAAGGCCAAAGGCAAGAACTTCATCTCACCAATTCTCTTTACAGGAGTGGAAATTACTCGGTGCCATACATAGCTGATTTATACAAATTAATGACCTGGGTTATTAATAGGTAGAGATGCATATATTAAACACTATGAGTAAAGGTAGCTTTAATTATGCATCCTTTATAAAACCTGTTTGACTTCAGCGTCTGGCGTGTAGGTGCATTTTCAAAATTAATCAGATTCTTGAAAAATGAGAGTTAATATAGCAATTGTGCCTCCTTCTACTTTTGAATGCTACGTCGCTTGTAATATATCTATTCTATATACTTTAAACAGTGACAATAAATTATGAAAATGTGTATTCAAACAGATAATAGGAAAAGAGTAGGACAGTTATTTATTTTTATGGCTTGATTTAGCTGCATTGTCAGCCGAAGTACTTGTAATAGTCTTTTCTTCGTATTATTTATAGTGCAGATATTCTTTGAGCTCGGCTGTGGATGCAGCATATTTACACAAATGCTGCTCACATTTCACTGGACACTTTGGAGCCACCGTGTGAGCGAGGGTTCCTGCCCTGCCCCTTCTGTTGTCCGAGGGGACCCGCTGCACTGACAATGGTGTCACCTCTCCCCCGGGGGGACACCTCCGAGTGATTTGTGGTCGGGGAAGACTGATGAACTGCTATTGCCACCCTGTTTCTTTGCAAGATCAATTCTACATGTAGGAGTGCGCTTTATGAATGATGGAGACCTCCTCAAGCCATCCATACAGCTGCCCAAAGACACGGCTCTGGCCCCCATAGCACCTACAAGGCAGGAGTAAAGCAATCACTCTTCTCAACGGGGCCATGCATTACGCACCCACACCCACACATGAGCATGCCCACATGAATACACAGATGAGCCAACAAAGCAGACACACAGACAAACTTATCTGTATCTGTTTGCAGGACATAAGTGGAAACACAATTTAGTGTCATTTTGCTGCCGTTTGGGTTTTATTCAGAGGCATTTTCAATACATAACAGCAGAACATTGCCACATTACAGGGGACTGGTCGTGGATTTGGACAAAGCGTGGCTGAATGGTTCTCCTTATGAGGACAAAACAGTCACTTTGCACTCCGACGCCTTTCTGGACAGGCCCATAACTGGGTGCACGCCAATAATCCGATGATCTGATGGTACTGAGGGATCGCTTGTAGCACACATCTGAAGGCTGAATAGCATCGTGAATAGGAGCAGCATACATAGATGTCATGAGTCCTGCCTCCCGCAGAGAGGTTGAAAGCGAAAAGTAGAGCGCAATGAATACTTGAGTGTTCTGGAGGCTATGAAATTGAAAGGCCTCTCCCTTTTTTTGCCAAAAGATTTCAATAGAAAAATAGAGGCAGCTCGTGCTTTTTAATCGCAACTTTGAGATTGATTGGGCGAACTTGTACGGAAACCAATGCAGGCTTGACAGACGTTCCTCTTTTATGATAATCCCGGTGTCAAGAACAAAAAGAGGGGAATAATGCAGCAGGGCTACCTGACATAAGAGAGAATCACATATATTCCTTTTTTAAAAAACAAAAAGAATCAATTGAGTCAGAAAAATATGCACACTTCCTGTATAAAAATGCATTTCCTGAAACAATGGAGTAATCCATTCTGTGTGCTTTAACTTTTTTTTTTAATTAAAAACACATTTTGTTTCACACTATCATCAGTACTATAATGTGAAAGCACTAAAAGCATCCAAGAAACTATTAGCATTTCACTAATTATATGCATAATGTCCTCTTTTTCCTGGTGTCCTAAACATCCAGCCAGGTTGCAGTCTTGTAGATATCGGCGGTTTAATGCACAGAGCAAAGCAAGACAGATGCACAGCTGAGATAACTTCCATTTACAGTGTAAGCCTGGGAGAGCCACAGTGTAGAGGCCATATACTATTTATGGGTTAATCGATACAGTAGCTGGATGACACCATGTCCCCGCTACTTTCTGTCATGATGATGGCTCACTAATTTTGGAATGGCTGCTTTCTCCTCCTGCCTTCAGCAGGACCGTAAGATGGTTTAATTTGGCTGTAAAAACGCCAATCACCGGGTTACTTCTTGTTCCTGGGGGAGGTCATGATGGGGGCAAGCCCATAGGAGGAAATATATTCACATAGTTCTCTTAGAGACACTGCTAACCCCTGACATCCCATTTGGGTTGTAATTTCATGTTGTTAAACTGACAGGGACCCAGTCTGTGTGCTCTTAGAGACAGGGAGGCAGGGGCGAGTCCTGATCAGAGAGGCCTTTAATTCTCAGAGTGAGGATGCTTATGTGTGAGTATGTGTGTGTGAGAGACAGACAGGGTGTGTGTGAGTGTGTGTGTGTGTGTGTACGTTGCCATGTATCTGAGGGAGCGGGAGAGCAGACTTGACTCTGAGCCCTCTTGCCTGTATGTATGATATGTGTGCAGCACTGAGCACCCACACGAAGCATGTTTTGGTATTTGTATGTGTGCTTCTTGCTGGCAGGGGTCAGCGCACATCAGAGGCACGGAGGGGGGGACCCGGGACCATCCCATCACTCTGCCGTGATACTGCTGGCTCGAGAAAAAAGCAAGACAAGTGGTAAAAAAAAAAAACAAAAAAAAAACTCATTACCTTGGCACTAAGACTTAACGCTCCTTTCTTGAACTGGCTTTGATCTCCACCTAATGTGGATATATGGAAGAAGTGATGCTTTTACCGGGATGAAAGCTAACATTTAACTGCTCACATTAAATTAGCGCAGAAAAGGCCTCGGGCATGTTTGCATTCTGGGGAAGCGGTGTGGGGGGTTGGGGATTTTTGCACCCGCTATAAGCTATAGAGACAATGCGAGTACTTCCTTTCCAATAACAACAATTAAAAAAAAAGACTTAATAAAGGCCATTCCACTCACTGCCCCCTCTATTAGCACTTCCTGTCATCTGAAGCAAAGTTAACTAATTGTATTTGGTCTTTTGTTTACACTGTACATATTACAAACTTGTTTGCTGTTCATTATTCCTATAACATAACCAGGCTGCTTCCACTTCATACACTATTCATTGGCTCCTGTCCATACAGTCATAGTTATATAATAACATATCATAGCTTCCTGCTGCACACTTTGTATATTATTTTTGGTTAGCTTAATATCAAATTCATTCAAATTCATTCTATATATTTATCCATCTATATGTGCGCGTTTGCATTTGTCTGCTAAACTGTGCGCCCTGACAATAAAGTTTTACAAAAATCTAATACAAAGTGCTTTTGATGCTCCTGCATTCGTAACATCACGCTGCGTATTAAATACTGTCCTGTACCGTCATTTTAGTCACTGCACAAAACAAGTCCCATCTCATTATCATCACCAACCGGAACGAGAGCTTCAAATGTGCGATTTAATAAAACATTATTAGCGGCTGGGAGTGTTTTTGCATATTATGACAGAGCCTGAAACAAATGTGTTTTGTCACCGGAGTGACGGTTATAATCACTTAAAAACAACTTTAACGACCGAGAGAAGAAGAGGAAACAATTACGGCAAAGTCGCACACGTCCTGAGAAAGATCCCCGTGACACAGCTGTGATGACGGGCTGACGAGGAGTCCGGCATCCGGTGTCTTTATTGGAAAATATATTCACCGTCTGCGGTTTTTTATTCTCTTTATTTATTTTTTTTGTTTTGTTTTGTCCTCTGATCGTCACCGCACGTACGTGTTGGTGTGCGTGCGTGCGTACGCGCGTGCGTGTGCGCGCGACTGCCCGAGCGACGGCCCGCGCGCGCCTGTGCCTCGCGCGCACGGAGCGGGGAGGACACTCGCGCGTGGTGTCCGCCCCTCTCTGACACGTAAAGAGTTAACGGAGCGGTGGGTTTGCCCATTCTCCCGCTGTGAGTGACGCGATCATCTCTCTTATCCCTCAACTTTGCCTGTTGCCAGACCAGGCAGCCGAGGTGGACGCTGGCTCTCGCGGCTCACATTCTCAACGCGATCGCAACCCAAAAAAAAAAAACACCTTCTCCTCCTCCTCCTCTCCCTCCTTTCCTATCCTCGTGTATTTATTTATTTTTTTCCCGACGACTCCCCCCCTCCCCGCAGGCTGCTGTAAATCCGTAACGATGATTTTTAGTTTTTTCCTGCGGTCGGACTCCCCGATGTTGTGCAGTCTACTACGCGAAGGCGTGAATCTTCTCTGAAGGAGAGGTGGATCTTCCCGGATACGGCTGAGGGGGTGCATTCAATTTAACCCCACTCCCACCCCCCCTTTAAAAAAAAAGAAAAGAAAAGAAAAGAAGAGAGAAGAGTTTGACGGAGATCCACTCAGATCAAAATGCCGCGGAGGAAACAAGAGGCGCCCAAGCGCGCAGCAGGTACGTGTGTTTAACTGGGATGTGCGCAGGAATGAGCTTTATTCTCTGATTTTTTTTTTGAAACTGCGGATGTTACCTTTGTTTTGTAAAGCTGACTTTACAGTCACTGCATTTCCGTTTCCACTTGATGTCTGCCCCGTGTGTATCTGTGTGTGTGTGTGTGTGTGTGTGTGTGTGTGTTTTTCTGCTGCGCTTTGTCACTCTCCGCCACTCTTGTGAGACCTCAGACAAACTGTTACCTTTGTACGATACAAACCGGATGTACACTTTGGCTCCGGCGCTCTGCGGGTTTCGCCGCCGTGGTCCCGTCCGGATGAGTTGACTGCTGCTAAACTTTCGCTTCCTTTTGTTCCCGACGTCAGTCCCCGATAGTTTCCCCCCCTCGACCGCCACCTCCGTTTGATCCGGGAGAGTCAGCCCCCTGGAAACGAGCGGTGTTTAGTGGGTGGTGGGTGCCATGAAGGGTGTGTGTGTGTGTGTGTGTGTGTTGGGAGGGAGGTGGGGGGGGGCATAAGGGCTTTGTGCGCATTTGATCCGAGCGCATAACTTCTTTCCACAAGGCAGCAGAGGTGGAGGGGGGGGAGAGGGGAAAAACTCTACCTCTGAGCTTTTCTTTCTTTTTTTTTTTCACCCCCTCGTTCTTGGGATAAGATAAACAATTTGAGAGCAGACAATGGGGTTTCGTGGGCTGGAAGGAGCCATAATCGACAGTTGCCATGTCCGATTTGACGGTTGATTGATTGGCTGTCATGCGGCTTTGATCTGATCCTTCCCGATTTGCATCAGAAAATCACTTCCCACCATGTGCTGTAGGCCCCTGACGTCACGTTTAAACCACTTTGAAAGGCCCTGTGTACTTTTTACCCTCTCACACACACACACACACACACACTCATTCACTCACACACGCTCCCTCTCCCTCTCCGATGGTCAACTGACTCACGAAAAAGTGAAAGAAGGAGGGGTGGCTGGGTGGGTGAGTGTGTGTGTTTGTGTGTATGTGGGGTGGGGGGGGCAAAGTGGTTTCACAGTGAGACATCACACACACAAACAGACACGCACACTTCCAGCAGAGAACATCACACTCCCATGTGCACACGCTCACTTGTTCACTGCGAACACACACACACACACACGCACACACACACACAGTGGGTAGAGGAGGCGGGAGGAGTGGGTTAGAGGTTGTAAAAGGAGCCGTGTGCTATGTAATGGAGGGGAGGAATGGGTTTGCTCTGTCAGACCGGGCCGTCACAACGGCTTTGTTTCATGTTTGATTTAATTGTCTCTCCCCTGACAGGCCCATTCATCAATGGCTTTAATGGTCAATCAGAGACAGGCTGAGTGAGTGCTCCCATTCTGTTTAGCCATAAGCTGGCCTGGGCTTTTATTTCATCAAAATGCCCCAGCCTAATGTACATGCTCACTGGCTCAGAGTGGCCGCGGGGAGCACATAAAGAATGACTGAAAGCTTTCTGATTTCAGATCAGTGAGAAGGATGTTTTTTTTTTTCCTCCTCTCTCCCCTCTCTCTCTCTCTCCCTCTCTCTCTCGTCTCCTCCTCTCTACTCTCTCCTTCCTGCTACACTGCTGTTTCTCTGTTGACGAAAGGGAATAAAGGCTGTAATACAGATCGTTTTGTGTTTTTAGAAAACAACTTTTTCTCCCTGAAACCACGCTTCTTTGTTCATTCATTCATCTATTCATTTCTTCATTTTTTCGTGCTCCCCTTCCACCCCTGTCAGTCAGCCCGTGCAGCTGCAAGTTATAAAGTTGTCAACTGTTCAGTGGCACACAAAGGGTGATGATGAATTGATTGCAGCACAGAGCATGGTGATAGAGAGAGCAAAGAAAAGGATGACAGATGATGGGCCTTGATTAGGGACTTAGGGGGAGAGTCAGCCCACTGCAACCTTGAGACTTGCATGAAAAATCTACCCCCCACCCACCCCCCTGCTCCACACACACACACACACACACACACGCTCTCTCATTGTCTCTCCACCACACACTCTCCCAGCTTCTCCCTCTCTTTCTTTCCTTCCTCTGTCTGAGAGGGTTTCTCTCTCCACAGTAGAAAACTTGTTTTGCCTGCTTCATTAGCGTTGGTCCAATTAGCCGTGAGGCTGATGGAGTCCTGACAGGCCCTGTGATTGGAGATGACAAGCTCGGGGTGCCCAGCCCAATGAGGTTTGCCACCACTTTGATGTAATCAACTTGATATTACACAGAGCCGCTCGCCTTTGGTTGTGCTGTAACTCAATTTTCCGCTGCAGGTGACAAATGGGCCTGCCTACCTGGGTCAGGTCTGAGTGCTCTTAACAACCGAGGGCAGCTGGCCACGTAAACAGCCGAGCAAACATGAGAAAGAGACTCTACCAGCCGTGGAAATACAGACCTCCTTCCTTTGTGGCCGGCGATTAGCTGCGCCGCGAGCCCAAGGGCCCGGAGCTGTTGAAATGGCTGCAGAAAGTTGAAATACTTCTCGGACTTAACAGGAAGTCGACATCAGCTTTACAGCGTGTGGGCAGAGATGCGGCCGTCCGACTGGAATGTCTAACCTGTACAGTATGTCTGCTGAATGGTGTCAGTGTGTTTACAGTATCCAGAGCGATGCAGCGTTAGGCCACCATACGGAGAGCCACCCACCCCTTTCCTGTGTCATAACCTGTACTCAGGTCGTGTGTGTGTGTGTGTGTATTTATAAGGGAGAGAAGGAGAGGGGTGGATTCGGGAAGGGGGGGGTGGGGGGGGTGTTAGTCTGATTTGGACCGGGCTTCACAGCAACAGTCTCTTCTTTCTGCAGGGTCAGGATTATAGCTGCCAGACTGGCAGCCATCACTCACGTCTGTCTGTGGGTGAGTGCGCGCCTGAATCGGTGGACACGTACTTGCTGATTTGTAGGGTTTGAGTGTGTGTGTGTGTGTGTGTGTGTGGGTGTGTGCGTGCGGTTTGGCTTATGATAGTGATGAAAGGAATTGCAACTGTAGACCACCTGCTGGGGTCAGGCCATAATTCTTAGGCCTTTTCCGTCGCTTAGTTTCCTCCCCTCGTCCCTTCTGTTTATCTCTGCAGCTCACCTATGGAGCACATGTACGCTGCAGCTTAGAAACTTGAGACACGGTACACAAACATGCGGCGCTGACGCTCGCGAAGATACGGCACACGTTGCAGACACATGCGTGCATGTTGTGACTGGGCTGTAAAAGCTGCAAGTCGAGTGAAGTAAGCTGTTTTTATACGTCTCCCTTCCTGTTGTTCATGTGTGAAAAGCATGCCTTTACGGAAGCAGCGGGGGAGAGCGAGTCGGGTCTTAATTGTCCAACCAACATGCGGACTGACAGCGTTTGCAAGCTTAAACAACAGCACGCCTCCGCTGGCGTTGTTTGCAGGTGTGAGCGCGGCAAATGTTTTGGCCTCGCAGGCCCCGTTGCTAATGAAAGTCCTGTGGCTGGATTCCGGTGAGGTTGAGTCACGTCTGTGATCTATGTGTCTGATAAGTGCATACCTAATGAGGCTGTGAGCACCAGTGGAAGGAGGAGGAAGGCTGACAGAGTGTTTCCCACAGGTATTGACAGATGCCTTTTTGTTTTTGCCATAGGCCCTGACTCCATAAATCCTGCCTGTGTAATGATAACAGTGCCACCCTGCCAGCAAGTGAGTGAAAGAGAGAGTGTAAGAGAAGAGAGAAGGAGGGCAGAGGGGGAGGAAGAGGGGGGCGGTGGCGGCGGCGGTGGGGACGATGAGGAGGAGAAGAAGAGTGGGGGCGGTGAAATGGGCCTTCTCTCCTTTTTAACACACACTTGGCAGATGTCAAGCCATAGGGTTGGGCTCTGGGAGAGAGAGAGAGGAGTGTAAGTGCTGTAGTAGTGTCACAAATAGAGAACCGTTTCCCTTTCAGCTTTCAGCGTGCTTTCAGCCGAGGTTTTCAGCCGGGACTGCTGTCTGGGCACTGAGTCGGAGGCTTTGTAAAAATAGTCCCACCGCTGTTGTGATAGATGCAGCTGCACTGTGGCGACAATTGGGACAGGCTGGATCCCTCCAGTCCCACCTCCCACCCACCCCCCTCTCTTCGCCTCCCACCCCTCCCAGAGGTAGCAAGCATCAGAGCCTGGTTGGATGTGTTCTCTTTTCGGGGGGAAACTGAGCTGCTCCGGTCTTCAGGGGTCCTGAAACCCAATCCAGGAGGAGAATAGCCCGGCCATGCCAGAGAGCCGATTTCCTTTTCAACAGAGTCATTTATCACTGACCCACCCTTCGCTTCTGACACGGTGACGTGTGTCATTTATCAAACAGGCTTTAGCAGACACACAGAGAAGGGAGGTGGATAGGGGGCAGAGAGGAAGAGAAAGAGAGAGTGGAAGAGGCGAAAACAAGACAGAGAGTGGACGGAGAGAGAAACAAAGAGAAGGAGAGGAATGGAGAATGAGGCGCAGAGTCAGTGGAGAGAGACAGAGGAATGGAGAGCTAGGAAAAGAGATTGTCATTTTTGTGCATGTGTGTTTTTCCAGGGAAGAGTGAGTTTTCCTGAAACCCTTAAGGAGAAGCATTTGGGAGGGGAGATTTTTTCGAGATGACAGGGAGGATTGAGTTACACTGAGTTGTGTTTTGATGAGTGACAGAATGTTCTTCCATGACACGTCTCTCGCTGTCTGAATGAAGGGGAGAAATCTACTTTGTGAGTGCCCGAGTCCGACAAGTGTGTCGGCGTTGTGTACTCATAATATATGCACGGCAAATGCGCGTCTCACCTCCGTCGAGGTGTGTGTGTGTGCACGCGCGCACGCGTATGTGGCCATATGGCGTCAATGTTTAATGCCGTACGAGTGTGTGTGCGCTGCTCCCTGATGAGCGGGGTTGACAGGTATCACTCATGCAGCAGCCTGGCCTTTAAATGAACCCGAGCTGCTCTGCTCTCCCGTGGCCCTAACAGGCTCTCTCCAAGATGGATGCTTCTTTAAAAATCAGATTAATGATGGATACCAGGCTTATAGTGCCATTTATCATGAAGAATATTATTTAGGCCGGCCGTGTATGGCTGTAACTGGAGAGCCAGGACGAGAAGAAGCAGGGTGGAAAGCCTTAGACAGACACTCACTGTGTGATGGATGGCTGAGCGCTCTCTCTGAGTGTTACTAGACACCGGTGCCGCAGCAGTAGGCCATAATCAGATAGCCCAGGGATGTTTATCCCGCAACTACACTACCCAGATTGCCTTGCCTGGAGGGTTGCTTTATGAAAGGTATCTTCTATCATTATTATCATCTTTAAAAAGTTAGTGGAATTGTGGGGGAAAAAAAAAATCTGAAGGGCAAGTAGACGCCTCGATGGCCATTGTTGCAATTATACATTATAAAATGATCTATTGGACCCAATCTAACTGACCGTAATGATTACCTAGAAGTTTCCATTTAGCTTTGCCCAGAAGAGTCCCCAGCCCAGCGTCATTCCCCAACAATCATGAATAAAAGAGTACAGTGAGAGGTCAAGGCAAGGCCAGCTCTGCGGCTGCCACTGAAAAACAAAGAAAAAAACCCCAAACAGTTGTTTTGGTTTTTGTCCTCCTCTTGTTCCCTCTCTCTGTCTCCTGCCTCCTCCTCCTCCTACTCGCTACTGTGATTTATGGTGGCCATCCATCTTCAGGCTGCGTCCATCACCTCCTCGTTGCTAGGCGATCATGGCAGCAGCTGTGCGTTGTGAGAGGGGTTTGGTCGTCCCACTCCCAAGCCCCGACTTTATTCCCTTCAACGCCGCCCCCCCCTCTGCACACACACACACACACACACACACACACACACAACATCACAATTCAACTTTAAACACAGTCCCGGTTCAAGCCACAGACTTCATCCCACTTTCAGAACTGAAGTCGTCCTTTCCCCTCGGCCGTAGCCACAGTTCGAGCTCCTTGCGTTATGTCAGCTCTTTACGTTGGACTGACGGTTGACCTGATTGTAGAACGACAGTAACGCTTGTTCAATCTGCAGCCTTGATTTCAGGCCTACTGTACTGCAGGTCATCGCACAAAGCGTGAAAATGTCTTTAACATCTTCCTTCATTGTTTCAGCCGTTTGTCCTATTTGTCATGATAACATTTTACTTACCTGTTTTTTTGAGAGGCATTGAGACAACAACATCAGCTAGTTATTAACTAAGACAGTTTTACCAGGAAGTTCATGGGACAAAGAGAACATGAGCAGATCTGACAGGTTTTATATAGATTCAGATGAATCCAGTGTCATATGTTTTTCTTGGAGGTGAAAAGAAGCGATTATCCCACTAACTAAACTCTTGTGTGACTTTGAGCCACTG
>JAOXYL010000090.1:18745455-18759415 GCA_028564955.1 Terapon puta
TGACCGACCGCATGCTATCAGACCAAACAGGCTCCGGGTGCACGTCGGGCTGGAACGCCGCCTTCCCGCCGCGTCTCGAACGTTATTGCCGCCCTTGGTGCTGCACCTGCGGAGGCCGTTTGCGTTGGGTTTTGTTTCCACTTTGTCTATCGCTTATTGTGGCTGCGTCGGCCGGACTGGAACTAAGAGCTTGGTCGGCTCATTCCCACCCATGTCCGAGTTAGATGCCCGATTGTTGCTCGTCTTGCGTCAGATAAGTGAGGTTAACAACAACTGGCTGAGGGTTGCTGGATGTATTTGGTGTGCATCTCTTTCTTTTTTTTCTTTCTCTCTCTCTCTCTCCCTGCTGTCTTTTCTCCATCTCTCTCCTTTTCTCTCTCTCTCTCTCTTGCTTCTCTTACTACGTGCATTGACAAGGTTCAGCCCTAAGCTTTGCCTGAGGCCAGAATGATCTCTCTGTTTTTCCCATCTCCCATATCACACATCCTGCACTACAATCGGCGGACACAATGTATTCACAATGCCATCAGGGGGTAGAGAACACACACAAATAAAAGCTGACAAAGACATCCATGATTGCCTGTAACGTGATACCCTGCCCAAGCACTGTGTAGTAGCGGAGATATGTATCAAAACGAGTAGCTCAAGATGGCCTTCCCTGGTCACGTCTGAAAAAGCGAATTATGTCAGGGCTTGTTAATTTTTCAAATGGCCGCAGATCACCTGTTACATATTTTCTCGTGGGACTTTAAGCGAGCCCGCAAGGATCAAAGGGAGAGGAGGGGGAGAAGTAAGTTTGATTGAGTGTGTTACTTTGACAAATGTGTACAACAGAAAGGCATTTTAGGTATGTTACTGATCTGCTGCTATTTTGACAGAATGGGGCTGTTTTGGGCTGAATTATTCTAATCTATTTAAAGAGTTTTAGGCTGCTGGGAAACTTGAGAGAGAGAGTGGAAGTCGGCGGTTTGTGGTGTTTTTGATTGAGACTGAGGTGACTTCCCGTCCTTTAGTGTTCTGGAGCTGTTTCCTGTCAGTAAGAGCCCCCTGCTGAGGGGCTGTGTTGGTTTAAGGGCGTCAAGGTCCAGTTAAAATACTGTACACATGTCAAGAAACACTCGTCATGTTGTGACACACTTGAACTCTCTCCTCTGGGAGCCCTCCTGTCCAGTCTGACTTATGCAAATATTAAAACCAAGTATATCAAATGTCTCAACCAATGTGGTATCAAAAGTCTTGCACACTACATTTAACCACCTTTCCTCTGTCCTCCAACTAGATGTTAGAAATAACAATAAGAATAATAATAAGAAGCTTTATTTCATGTCTTACTGCTGTAATAACTAATTTTTGTAGAATGTGCTGTCTTTTTTTCCTGTTGCCTGTTTTTTCTTTTTTTTTTAGTAACACCATTAAACAGTTTTGTGATCTTTACAGTAATTCATAAGGGACCACCCATGTAGACAGTTTCCTCTCCCCTCCCCGGATCCCGGTCGTGCACGGTTCAGTTTTCTGTGCACACAGCGAGTAAATTATAAATAAAGAGGTAATCAAACTATGAACCCTATATGAACGTTATCTTTGCAATAGCGTTAGTTCTTTTTTGATTTTCTTTAAAATATTATGTTAGTTAAACGCCTGTGTAATACACAAAAATGTACTCTTTGAATTTACATTATACATTACATTTGTGGCACAGGCTTTTGCAAGATTATTTCACATAGTAATATCTCTGTGCATTTAGAGATGACTTTTTTCACTTTATAATATCAGACAAAGAAACCAAAGGTAATGTACCCTTTATCATAATATACAGACATCTGACGAACATGTAGCGCCTTTTTCTTAACGTTAAAAAGCACAGATGAAATATTGTACTCAAGATGACCACACAAAGGACTCACCTTTTTTATATCAAGATGCCTGTGGCAAGGTTTTGAGGGTTTTTTTTTCGTTTTTTTTCAGAGGCCAAGCAGTCATTTGAGTATGAGGGTCAGACACAGGTAGAGTTTTTAATGACGCATCCTGTTTACCCCGCTGCTGTTGGGTGTGATCTCGCCCCCAGACTGTTTTCCCAGCTGTGGAGGCCAGACGAGGAATATGCACTTTGGTCATCAAGGGACACATTTTCGAACAGGAACGGGACTTAGCGGTAGCTTGATGAAGGGGTTTTGGATTTCACAAATTCACTGAAAGACGTTTAAATGTGTTTGTGCCGTTTGAAGCCGTGATAATCTTTCTCTTCACGTGATCATTCTTGCATATGAGGCCTATTTAAAATACAGCATCAAAAACAGACAGTGTTTTCAGCGGCACTTGAGGAGAAATAGCCCGTGGGACAGAAGGAAGGAGACAGAGAGACACTGAGAGGCTGTGCTTTAGAGGCAGCCACAGCACCTTCCTGCTTAATCACCCCCTGTCCCTGCCCTGTCTGTTGTTCCTGATCGTCAGAGCAGCACTGCAGTATTTCTATCAGATGATCTCTCCCTCCTCGTCTGCGGCCCTTATGTTTATGAAAATGATACTCCACAGGAATGCCTCCTGCATGCCAAGATGTCACTGTCTTTCCTCATCGCTCGCATCTACGTGCGCGTACGTGTGTGTTTGTGTGTGTATGCGTCGGGGGGAGGAGGGGTGGGTTTTTTCGGGTGGGCTGGTGTCATAACCAACTGACTAGCTTTATTTATAATTACGTGGGGGTGTGTTTGAGGTTGCGCATCCTAAGGTGAAATGTGTGTTTCTGCATGTGAGACTTTATTTTCTGCAGCTTGTGTGTTTGTGTGAATGTGTTCTTGCTATTTCTGTGTAAGCTGTGACTGGGATTGTGATATCGTGTGAAAGTGCACCTCCTACCCTCCTTACCCCCCCCCTCCAAAGGAATCATTCATGGGACCTAATGATTCTTGTCTTTCCCCCACATGGCATCGGCTCACTTTATCATTTCAAGAATTCACACACTCTCGCTTTCTCTTTCACACATACACACACTAGGAAAATTCATACATTAGCCCTACACCATATGCTTAGATATTAGTTAAGACTGCATCAAAGAGTACTGTTGTATTCATAATCCTCTTCTTTTTTTTTATTCTAAGGGAGCCTCTATACTCCCATCACCTTTTATTAGCTTGATAAATCACCTCTGTTGTCAGTCAAGCCAGGGAGAATAATTGGATGTGGTTGTCGCCCTGTGTGATGGATTATCAGTCATTGGGGATTAAATTAACAGATAGTGCTCAGACATAATGGTTTTTGTTTTGCATTTTAAATTGCCTGGGAGCACAGCTAGACTCTAGGTTTTATAGCTGGTCCTTTTGGACTTCTCTCCCCCACTCAGTGCTATCTAAGCTTAATGACAAAGGAACAATAACCTACAGGGCCACAGCTCTATTAGTATGAAATGTAAAACATTTACTACCAAGTTAAGGCACTTGGAGGCCTGGGAAGGCTTAAGAATGTGATAACATGACATGAAATTGGATATAGCCAGAGTTTGATGAAATAGCCAGACAATGTAGAGAAATATGTGGAATATTTTCTTGTTGAGGAAGGTGACCTGACAACTTGGTCAAGCGGTGTGCCAGGCTGGCCTGATGCAAGCTGACATCCGTGACCAGCCAGTCAGGACACAAACACATTAACTACCTCATCCTGGCTGGATTTCCTCTTTCAAATGAGAATCTGACACAAACACCTTCTGGAGGAGAAGCGGAAGAGAAAGTAAAGCGAAGGGAGCGAGGGTGTGGGCAGTCGCCTGAGCACCGGTAGTAGTGAGATATCTCCCCGGCGTGTTTGCCCGAGCATGAGCGATTTACCTCCTCGCCCCCTTCTCCTCCTCCCAGACCCCTCCCTCCCCTCCACATCCGCATTATCATAATTGTGTCCAGAACATGAGGGGCTGGGGAAGTGATCATGTCATTTTATTTACACCCTGCTTGGCCCTTTTTACAAACGACATGCCACTGACTGCCAAGCGGACTGGGGCCCGACGACATCTTTTGATCAGGGCTGTCGGGGCCTATCAGCGGAGAATGGCAGGTAATGGATACCCAGTGACAAACCAAATCTCCGGGAGGACGGAGAGTGGGCCGCACCTGCCAGGTCTCCATTAGCCTGGCCTCTCAGTGGGGCTGCCTGCTGACTATGCCCCCAGGGCCCAAATCAGACCAGCGCCAGCCGCATGGCTGCCTAGAGATTGGCTGTTAGCACTGGAAATGAGAGTTATTTCAGCTATGACATTTTTGTTTAGACTGGACGTGTGTGCATGGGGCGGTGGGGGGGATGAAGGATTTAGTCACAGTGTGTGTGTATCTGTGCCTGTTTGTGCCCACATGCACAAGCTCGACTGTGCGTGCCCAAACTATTAAAGCCTATAGTTACAGCTCTTTTTCTGTTGCATTTGTCTCAGTTTACAGTATTGTCTAAATGGC
The DNA here is from genome assembly GCA_028564955.1 of Terapon puta. Lineage (NCBI taxonomy): Eukaryota > Metazoa > Chordata > Actinopteri > Centrarchiformes > Terapontidae > Terapon > Terapon puta. Next base: position 18,749,886 of record JAOXYL010000090.1, read on the forward strand.
CTCAGACCTGTCCACAGGCCATCCACTATTTTCAGAGATTATTTGCTTTTCCTTAAGTTGAGCAGTTTTGTGAGTGAGGTGGACAGGAAATGTGGGACGAGGCGGGGGGGGGGGGCATGGTGACACTGCGGAAGACGGGGTTGAGTGGTGAGTGAGTTGCCGGTGGGTGGGTAGGCTCGCCACCACAGGAGACACAGGGGTTTGTGTGTATTTATGTGTGTGGGTCCCAGCAGTTTACATTCACACAAACACACGCACACACACACTTATCATCTGTTTCCATGGAAGTAGTGGGCACCAACACGCAGATTGATAGATGGCATTGCTATTGTGTTGACATCTCTCACTCTCACCTTGTCCTCTTTATCCCCCTCCTCCGTCATCGTCTTCCTCCCTTTAATTTTGTTCACTTCTTTTTTTATTTTTACAATGAGCGAAATGTCTTTGTTTTATGTTTGCGTTACATTTAGCACGTGTTTAGACTGCTGAGATTTGCTTTTAAGGATGCAGCTGCAACTCAGAGTATTCACTGTCTCCCACATATTAAGAGACTAATGAACTCACTTCAGTCCAGATGACACTGTGGGATGTCTATTCACCATGTCAAAATTTCATCACCAAAATTCTGACATCCCTTTCTTGAATTCTTCAAGATATGCTCTTTGTCTGCGTGTGTGTGCGTGTGTGTGTCTGTATGTATGTGTGTGTAATCAGAGAAGAGGCAGATGAAGAGGCGTCAGACATATTAACTGACAGATGGAGGTTGATCCAACTCATTTATTACCCCAGAGGAGAATGCCACAGTGAGATTGGGCTTCATTAATTTCAGATTTAGTTTTCATTTCAAGCTGTTGCGCCCTGAGATAAATAAAATGGCGCATTATGTTTTTGCCAAGATATTTCTTTTTTGTTTTCCTCCAATAGAAGGAGTGAAAAGAGGGGAGGCATAAGTTCCGTGTGGCTGGGGTAGTATATAAATACAGGCTCGCCTAGAGGAAAATAACACCTCAACGGTTGATGAGGTGAAATGGGATGACTGTAATTTCTCAGCTCAGCTTTAAAGGCTCCCACACAGATGGCTCATTTATCCCTGGGAGTCCTCGGGCACACATAGCAGGGAAACTTTTTCTCCAGTTATTCTAACATAGCGTGTTCACTCCCTGCAATTTAACTCATCTCCTTCTTTCGCTCTTTGTCTCCATTCTCCTCACAGCCTATTCTCCCGAGGAGCTGACAGAGAACACTGTGGAGGATGAGGAGGTGGAAGCAGATGACCTGTCCTCAGCCCCTCAGGATGACCTCCCCATGAAAGACTTTGTGGAACAAAGCATTGGGTCTGTCAAGGAGCAGGCATGTGACCAGGAATCAGCCGGGGCCGCAGAACTCTCGGGACAAGAGATGGACAGTGAGTCACATGTGAGTGAGACCAGTGACCGACTCTCAGACTTTGAGAGCCCCTCCAGAAAAGCTGAAGGACACTTGGTCACAGCACCTCTGAACGGTGACACTAAAACACCTCCCATAGGCATGGACACCTTAGAACAAATGAAATCTATCTACTCCAGCTTTCTGACCAGCCCCTTGTGGTCACCACTGAACTTTAATTCCACACCGCCACAGGCGCAGTCGTCTGCTTCCACAGAGAAGCCAACTCGCAGCAACAGCACTAGTAGCAGTAGTAGCTGCAGCAGTGGTAGCTATGACTGGCACCAGTCTGCAGTGGCAAAGACACTACAACAGCATCCTCCCCAGGGCCGTCACCCTGCTCAGACTGAGCCCAGTCTCTTTAGTACCGTCCAGCTTCACAGGCAAAACCCAAAGCTGTTTGGCTCAATTTTCACTGGGGCCAGTAAATTTCGCTGTAAGGGCTGTAGTGCTGCCTATGACACCCTGGTGGAGCTGACAGTTCACATGAACGACACAGGCCACTACCGCGATGACAACCAGGACAGGGCTGGCAGTGGCGGAAAGCGCTGGTCGAAACCACGCAAACGGTCCCTGTTGGAGATGGAGGGGAAGGAGGATGCCCAGAAAGTTTTGAAGTGCATGTATTGTGGCCACTCATTTGAATCACTCCAGGACCTCAGTGTCCACATGATCAAGACCAAACACTACCAGAAAGTGCCTCTGAAGGAGCCCATGGCCCCTGTGGCAGCCAAAATCATGTCTTCTAAGAAAAGGGGAATTGTGGGGTTGGACCTAACTGCTTCACCACGTTCTCGAGAAGGAACCCCCAAAGCTAAGCATGCACAGGCAGAACTGAGTGATCCCACACAGAAACCTTCCTCCAGCCCCTACACTACCCCCAACAACCGCTACGGCCACCAGAATGGCGCTAGCTATGCTTGGCAGTTTGAATCCAACAAATTCCAGATCCTTAAGTGTATGGAGTGTGGGAGCTCCCATAATACCCTACAAGAGCTGAGAACCCACATGATGGTGACAGGACACTTCCTGAGGGTGACCAGCTCTGTGGGAAAGAGAATCAAAACACTTCCTGAGGCAACCTCCCCAAACCCCGGGAGGGTTAACACACCTACTGAACAGAGAGTTCAGTCTGTCCCACTCGCACCTTCCACCTTCTCTCCTCCACCTCTTCAAACTACCACGACTCCTCCCGCAACCTCCCCTCCTCTTAAAGAGATCAAAAAGGAGGAGGTTGAAGAGGAGTGCACCAAGCAAGAGGCTGTAGGAAATGAGAAGCAGGTTTCAGCCTCAATTGGAAAGGAGGAGGATGCTGAGAAGGAGGAAAAATATGACATCTCAATGTATAACTATCTTACTGAAGAGGACCTGAAGGAGAGCCCGAAAGGGGGCTTTGATATTCTCAAATCACTGGAAAATACTGTGACATCAGCCATCAACAAGGCACAGAGTGGGAATCCAAGCTGGGGGGGCTACCCTAGCATCCATGCGGCCTACCAGTTCCCCAGTGCCCTCAAGCTCCAATCGGGCGGCATGGAAAAGAATTCCCCAATGAAGTTCTTATACAATGGAGGGGATGGAGCTATGTCCTCTATTACCAAGAACCAGCCCCTCATTTCCCCACCACTTAGTCAGTCCTCCCCATTCCCCTGCAACAACTTCCAGGCAATGGAAGATTTGGTGAAAAAAGTGACTGAAAAAGTAGCAAAAGTAGAGCAAAGGGTGAAGCAGCTGTCTCCCAAGATGGAGAACCATCACTCTCCCTGCAGTAGTGAGACTGGAGAATCGCACAAGGGAGGAGAGGCTGACTCACCTCGGGAATGGAGGGCTGTCACCCCAGCCAATAGCGACAGGGGAAGCCATAGCGACAGAGCATCCCCGGCAACAGAACCCAAGAGAGAGACAGCAGTCAAATCCCCGCTCGCCTCAACGCTGAGATGCAGCACCGCCATTATCACTGGCCATACTCCTCCAGAGCAGCCCTTTGTCAACCCTCTAAGTGCTCTTCAGTCAGTAATGAACATTCATTTGGGGAAAGCAGCCAAGCCCTCCTTGCCAAACCAAGATCCCCTGAGTCTGCTCTCCAGGCTCAGCCAGAGCATGGCTGAGAGGGCTGCTGTGGCCGCCCCTCCCTCACAGACCAAAAAGCCAGAAAGTGTAGTTGATAATAGCTTTTGCCAGCCAAGTGATGATCAGCCTATGGACCTCACAAAAGGGAAAAGCGATAGAGGTGGCTCAGTAGGCTCAACCCCCCAAACCCCTTCATCCACAAACTCCTCTGTCTCCCCGTCTTCCATTGTCACCCCAGTGAAGCTAACCGTGGTCTCCCCTTACACATCTAGCAGCCCTCTACATGAAAATGCATTGTCAGATATTTCAGACATGCTGAGAAACCTGACACAGTCCCACCATGTCCCAAAGCCTGCCTCACGGTCCCGGGTTGCAGATAAAGCTGAGATTGTGGGCTCTACTCACGATGATGAGGACGCATCGATGCATGGCCACAAACGCAAAGGTCGTCACTCCAACTGGAACCCCCAGCACCTCCTCCTTCTGCAGGCCCAATTTGCCTCAAGTCTGAGGCAGACGTCAGAGGGGAAGTACATCATTAACGACCTCAGCCCACAGGAAAGGATGCATGTGTCTCGATTCACAGGCCTCTCCATGACCACCATCAGCCACTGGCTGGCTAACGTCAAGTATCAGCTAAGGAGAACTGGCAGAACCAAGTTCCTCAAGAACCTGGACTCCGGTCAACCTATATTCTTCTGCAGTGACTGTGCCTCACAGATCCGAACCCCAGCAGCATATGTATGCCACCTGGAAGCCCACCTAGGGTTCAGAATCAGGGACTTGGCCAAGCTGTCCCCTAAACAGACTGTCAGGGACTCCCACACTCTCACTGAGAAACTAGTGCCCCTGGAGTCCTTCCTTTCGCCACAATCACAAGATGACTGCAGTAGTAGCGCATCGGTGTACCGCTGCCAGCTCTGTGTCCGAAAGTTCGCCACTAAGCACGCCATCAAGCTTCACCTCAGCAAGAGCCATGGGAAGTCTCCAGAGGACCATCTGCTATATGTGTGCGAACTAGAAAAACACTAAATTACTTGACGCAGTAGGCATACTGGAAAACACGTGTAGAGTGACTGTTAAAATATAGAAATGGGGAAAATTTGAAAGTGTGGTGATGCACGAAGATGCCATGAACTACTGTTAAAAATGTCAGCACAAGGTGTTTACATCTATTTGGCCTATAAACATTTCTGATTTCTCTCTATTTCAAAAGACATTTATTTCATATCAAAATATACAGTAGGTCCAAGGCATTCAGCCCGATTTGTTGTCAGCTTTGTTGCCTCCTTCACTCTATGTACACTTCTGGTAATGTGAGACAACAGCGGACAGATTATTTCATAATCATAGTGAATCTCTTGCCTCGAAGGTCAGCTAATAACTTGAACTGTATTAACTTTATTGTATTTATTTTGTATTTTTGTGAGTTTGGTTTTTGATTTGCTGGTAAACTGCATGTTCAACAAGTTTTACTGTTACATTTGTACAGTCCTGTCCTGTCCTGTCCTGTTCAGATTTTAAAATGCCCTTTCAAACTGGTCATTTTTTAACACCATAAAACAGCCAAAAGCCTGGGAAAGCTCCTTAAAATAATCTGCCAAACAGCAAAAGTTCATTGCTTGTTTTTATAGTTTTCTCTGTACAGCCTATTGATTTTCTCGCTGATTGTAAAAGCTGCCTTGTTCTTCATCATTAAGTAAGGGGCACTTAAGATCCAGGTCTATGTAAAAATGTACATAGTGTATAAGCTTACAACTTGCTGTTTAAATTATGCATACTTGTTATATTTCCTAATTTAAGAGGACTATGACTATCCACTGGTGCAGAGCCTTTGAAGAATATTAAAAGGACATTGTTTTGCACAATAGTTTTATAAATGTTATTTGATAAAAAAAAACAATACAAATATGTTAATGCCTTGTGCTTCTATGATTAAATTGAATTAACTGCTGCATAAAACATTTGTTTTCTTTTATATTCACCAATCAGAGAGATTAAGGTGCATTATGAATCTCTCATTTAAAGAGCAATATTTCAGCAAGCAACATTTTAAAGCAGTTTATTAATAAAGAGAGGTAGCTGACAGAGCACAGTATTGTCCAAAAATGTAATTCCTGAGCTGTTTTCTCATTTTTCACCTGGCTTACTGGAAAATCATGCATCTAAGAAAACAAAAACTCACCCCTCCCAATTGTTGTCCCACATTGTAATGACTAAGCTTTTACAAATCAGCTGACAGATTGCTCACAAGGGTACATCTGCAGAAACACTGAGCACAACTTAAAAGCCCTCAGCATTTTCATCTGCAGTTGTCTTCGCAGCCGCAATTTGTCTAGATATTCCTGGTGATTTCTGTGTCGTCGCGTTGTTGTGGGGCGGACTCGAGAGGTGCGAGTGGTGCCACTGCCTGCAAGGCGTCTGGCAGGTGGTGTGTGCTGCATGTAAACCACCAGATGTTTCTGAAACGAGCCACTGGAGGAGGAGGAGGCAGGCGGGCTGCAACAGCAGGCAGAGTGGGCTGATTACCACGGGGGCTTGGATGCCATCAGGAGCCCTGGGCACAGACAGCAGATCTGGCACACACCTGGACTCCAAGACTGTCCCTTGGAAAAAATAAAGCGGATCCTATATACGCGCACTGAGACAAGCTGACAGTGGTGCAGAATGCACAGACAGGTGCTATTCCCTCAAAGCAGGCTTTTGGATCTAACAATATTACTGGCAGGTGTTGATGCTATCAGAGTAGTCACAATTCAGGCTCAGTGCCATGTAATGAGAAACTTTTTTTTATGCTTTTCAGTATGCATGATAAAGGCACACACACAGACACACACATTTACCTCTCAGATTTTCTACCATCTACCTTTGTCTTATTTGAAAAAGCCTGGGGACACCATGTTCTTTTTGTTTGATGTTCCCAAGCTTTGCTTGTCATGACTGACTGACTGAGTGACTTGGGGCCGGGGAAGTTATCTGGTTACTATGGTGACGGCCATTTGCCCAGCCTCTAACCCTGCTCGCTCACTCAACAGAGGACAGCTCGAGTGCAGCACACCCATTTACTCTCTTAAATCTCATCATCTCGCTTCAGTTCCTCCCACCCGGGAACAGATTAATTAACACACACACACTGTGTCCTGACCCCGTCTTCTCACACAAACTCATTACCGCCTCAGACTTGCTCCCGGCCCTTCGACGTTTAGGATACATTGGTCTAACGTTGTGGGAGAACCCAGTGATGACTCACATCTGACAAGCAGAATAAAGCCCTTAACAAAGGATGATAATTGAAAGATGGGATTCAGACCAGTAGCCATTGATAATGCAAATGAAAAAGGCTGAGCTGCCTTATTGAATATCTTGAGTTTTCCAAGCTCACTGAGTCCTTACAAATATAAAATCATCTCCCAGACATGATCAGCTTTTTTCTCTTTTTTTTTCTCAACATTGTATGTGTTGATGAATGTTTTAGGCTTAGTGATGGACGCAGGGTGAGGATGGTTGGAGGGCGTTAATGAGATAGTTGACACTTTGGGGGTTAATGAGGGGCTGGAGGGAGAGGGCTAAATGATTGGACTTCTGCTTGGATGAGCATTATAGTGACTGCTAGAGGAGAGCAATGCAGAAGCTGTGGATCTGCTGTAGCCAATTATTTAGCATGAAAGACACAAAACTCCTCTCAATTGTATTTTTCTGCGATAATAAAGAGGAGATTAGATGTGTTATCCATTGTTCTTTTGTCTTGACTATCCTTGAGGGCTGGGTAGTTATAGACGCCGATGCGCCTCAATGCTCCTAAAACAAAGTCAGCAGTGAAGGGGGAAGAAAGGAGGCGGACAGGACAGGGATAGGATAGGAGGAGAATGAGTCCCCCCACTCCTCCACTCCACAGATCTCCCATCAGCTCTTGTCATCCCTCTAATGAATATCAGTTAAATTGCTCTGTGGATCTGAGGAGTTTGGATGTCAATGTGATTTGTGTGAGTGTGGCGGATGGAGGGGCCCAGACTAATGAAAGGCGAGCCCAGCCTGACAGAGTGATGAGCATCAAGCCCATCAGACCAATCACACAAGAGTGGCTGACAGCACCGACAGACAGACAGCTGAGGAGAGAGGCTATGTATTTAGCCAAACAAAATGGCTGCCAAAATAGTGGTGGATGTCTTTAGAGCCCATTGATATATATCGCTCTTTTCTTAGTGTGCTTGCACAGTTGTGCAAACTGAAAGAGGCAGCTGTGTCACACACAACTATGTGGCTCTGCAACCGCATCAACGGGGATTTCAGTAAGATTTATAGCGGCCGGCTCTCTCGTGTGTTTTAGTGCCTCACGTTAATCAGAGAAAGTCTTTAAAAAAATCAACAGGTTAAGGGGATGAAATGGGTTAACGGCTATTAAATAGGAACATCAAATAAAATGTCCCTCCGAGTGTCTCCGACTTGGCATCATAATTTGATAAACATGTTGTTGGCTACAAATAAGCTCTCACTCTCCTAAATCCTTGCGTGCCGAGATGGAAGACAATGTGAGAGGGGTTGTCCATTCACGCGGCCGCCATGGGAAAGGTGACATGATATCATCTGACAGCAGAGAAGGAGTCGTGGGTAGAACGAAGTTAGCTTCACCTTGGACCTCTGACCCCTGTTTCTAATGTATGGGAGGAGTCACATACATTGATGACAGTCTATATAAAGGTCACTGGCCTGTTTCTATTTGTGCCAGAAAGGACACGTTAACATTAACATTAAAGGAATCGACTATAACACCATTTCCTGTAGATGGCTTTAAGCCCGTGAAAAAATGGAGAGCTTTGCAAGAGAGCAAGTGGGAAAGAGACAGAGACAGAGAAGCCAAAAGAAAGAGACAGAGAGGTGAGTTTAAGGGGGTCTGATTTCCAAATGTGCCTTCACTAGTGTGTGCAGGTTTTCATGCTGCTGTGTTGCAGTGTGCTGCCGCTGCCTGAGATAGCTGTCAGAGGCATTTTGGTGTGATATCTGACAGATTTGCTAAAGACACTCGTCTCAGGGCACTACTCTATATATCGTTAGTTTAATGCACAATGACATGACCAATTATAGTGAGCTACATGCTCAAATAGCATGTCAAAACCTGTGTATCAATCCATTAGATCCTGTCTCCCATCACATTAAGTGGTACCTTTAGCTATCTGTTCGGCACGTAAAGGAAAATGCTGACAGAATGGAAAATCTGCCTGTGCTGTTCACAGAGCTGATGTCTTTTGGAAAAGGAGGCTGCCTCTCTCTCTCTCCCTCTCTCTCTCTCTTCTCTTTGCTTCTTTGTCTTTCTGTCTCTTTCTTTGCCGCTCTCTCACTCACTTGCTCATCCCAGCCACGGAGCGAAAAAATGCATAAACAATACATCTAGATAATGGCCTGCATTGTTTACTTAGCTCTGAAAATGTATTTGTGCAAAACTCTAAAATGCATTTAGGAGGAATCATTCACTCTGTGTAAAGCCTTGTTGACATCGGGGTGCTCTCAAAAGCAGGGGAAGTGTCATAACAACATCATATATCACTACATCAATTGGAATAAAAGGATGTGATGATTACGTGGAAGAAACCAGTACAGTGGATGTGACCAGTGGCTGCTCTGCCTTTCCCAGTATTTCTGCATCAACCTGCTTTGTCGGCCATGACAGTGGGTGGGAGGAGGTATGTGATTTAGTGCAGTTGGTCCTAACGACCTCTCTGTCCTTGTGACGAGGACACACAGCCTCGGGGCGCTGGCATGGAGGATGTGCCTTGGACCGCCTGGCACCTCGCCTGGCACCACGCGTGGCAACACGTCCACACTCTGCCGCCGTTCTGATGGATTGGCCTGTCTCTAGTGCCACCTTCATGAAATCACTTTTTGATTTGTTGTCATGTTTTTCTCCTTTTTTTCCCGCTACTTGGGTTTTTCACGGGTAAGAACACCCTCTGGTCAGGTATTACAAGAGTGATTAAATTAACCTTCAATAAATCAGCATAATAGAGCATTACCTGTGAGTGTGTGTGCGTGCCTGCCCG
>JAOXYL010000090.1:18759515-18779056 GCA_028564955.1 Terapon puta
GCCTGCCCGACAGTATGAAAGCTTGCGATCAGGAGGTCAACATCAAATGTCCATCCATGACTACCATATGAAACACAGTTGCCCCGTGGCTGAAGCTGCTCTTTCCAATGTGCCATTTCACAGGAAACACATCAATAAGGCGCGATTACAAGGCTGACAAAATTAATCTCAACTGTCATTTCATAGAGCTCCGGTTTGAGAGTGCTCTGATCAAGTTACATTAGTGGGAAGCTAGTGAATGATTTGGAGTGGAATCAAGATCCATTTGACTTCCCTTCTGTTTGGCAACGGCTTATTATCATCAAGAACCATTTCTTATCAGAAACAAATGACATTTATGAGGGCATTTTAATCCTGGTTCCTGAATTTAATACAAATAATGTTATAACTGTGGAGCCTTGTTTTATCAGCAGCCAGTGTGGGGATGACATTTGAAGCAGAGAACCAGTAGTTTAACTTTTCTTATGTGGGCGTACACAGGCCTGCAAAACATAAAAGAAAGTCCATTGTCCTTTTAGGTCTGTGAGCATCTTTGAACCTATTGTAAACATACAACATTTCAAGTAAATATTTTACACTCATAACATTACCGCAATAAAAACTGATGTATCAGTATTCTGTAATTATCCACTGGTGTCACTTAATTAACAAGTAAAAGTAAAGGTAAGTAATATCAGTTAAAACCAAATAAAAAAAAAGAAAAGCTAACTGAAATTGTAACGGAAATATTATTACTGATGCATTTATTTGTAGTCATAGTTTTAATGCTGCCAAGGAAGAGCAAACTTTCCAACCACTGATACTGTTTAAATCTGTGGTAATGCATCATATTTCATTAACAGCTGACTTGTTTATATGTAAAATCTACATCTAAAGAGTACTGTGGATTTGGAATAAAAAGCATATTTACATAAGAAGTATACAGTTCCATGCAATTAAAGTACCCTAAATTTTACTGTATGTCAGTGAGTAAATGTGTATGTATTAGTGTCAGGTATAGAAATATTTTTTTCTATCAATAAATGCAGTTAGGAAGATAATACATTCATAGATTAAGGGACCCTACATAAAAGAATGATGACAAATGCAAAACAGTTCCCAAAACAAGCTGACTTGGGAAACTTGCTTCACAAAAAAAGACATACTTTCACTCAGCTGTACGATTTGTTAAGACAAATAAATCCAGCACCATTTTCCTACACAGAGCTTACTGTTCCTCATTGTAAAGCTCACTCCTGACAGAGAAACAAACTGAACCTCAGACAACTCATTCTTTCCATCTGCGCTGTCTTCAGTGTCCTTCACGAGCAAATCTTGACAGCTCTGTCCAGAGGAGGAAGGCAAACTCAGGACATCTGCTTCTCTGCTTCACGGAGACATGGCAGGGATTTTGACACAGGGTGTCAGGGTAATCTGACAAGACAAGACTCATGTTTTATCAGAGCGCTCAAAAAATGTGCCGCCGTCGCTCTGGCTCGTGTCTTCCGTACATCATTCTGTCTTCTCCTTGACTGTTATGCATTGCGTAGGTGGCGCTGAAATGGAATGTCCTGTAAAACAGACGAAAGAGGGGAAAGAAGGAAAGTGAGGGACAGACAGAGAGAGAGAGAGAGAGAGAGAGAGAGAGAGAGAAAGAGAGAGAGAGAAAGAGGAGTCAGACCCGTGACCTCTTCGGCCGTGCGATGTGTCTGGAGCTGGCAGGGGACGCAATTGAGAGTGACACTCCTGGTTGGAGCTGCCAAACTGCCACTTCCTGTCCTCTTTATTCACACATAGCAGGAGTTTAAGCTGGACGTTTGAAGAGCAGAGAACAGACATGTGTCTCATTGTACAGCCATCGCTTCTGACTGTCATTATTGTGGTTCACGACCACTCCATCAACATCACAGTCTAGCACCCATCTGCCAAACGGGGGACGGAAAAACGTGGAAAATGGTAGGAAAATCAGTATGATGGGTCAAGATATGGTATGTGTGTGTGAGTTTTTCTTGTAATTGACTGAAACATAAAACTTTCTTTGTCATCATCGCTCCCTTTGTTCAACTCTTTATGCCTCCTCTGGTGTATCATTGGATTTGGGAGTCCTCAGTGGCTCAGCGCGATCAAATTGCTGTAGAATTGGAGAAATTGGACTCATAATTTTTATGTTTTGTGTTGAATAACCCTTTAACTTTGTTAGGATCAAGTTTGTCACTCTTCCTCTTCTGCTTTCTCCTTTAATGGCTTTGTTTTTCTCCTTCCCAGCATCCCTAATAATGCTTGCGCCAGAGATGGGTCACTTTCACCAATACAAATAAGATTCAAAGTCATGTGTCCAGCGCCAGGTTTTCATTGAATTCTGTCCCCTTAGGTCAAGTTTGTTTTATTTCTCTGATATTCTTGTCTTTCCTGCCTTTGTCTTACCACTATATCCATCTTTGTTTCTGCTCTTATCTTTTTTTCTTTCTTTCTTTTTTTTTTTGCTGTCTCTCTCCACACAGACACACTCTCTCTCCCTCACACACACGCATACACGCACACATTATCCTTGGGCTATTACCAGGATAAGTCAATTTGATCCATCCAAGGCAGTGGATGTCATTTTATTCATATATTTTCAAGCCTAGTGACTTTATTAAAGGCTACTGCTTCAATCTATCCTGAATGGATGAATGCACCCACTGATGAAACACAGGAAAAAATGAGGCCCACACAGCCTGAAATGACCACAGCCAATCAGCCTGTCATTTTCAAACATGTTCTCAAATTCTGTGTTTTATATGCAATCGAAAACAGCTTGGTGATTCCGAGGCTTTTGGCACAGTGTTTTCTATTCATCTGTGAGTGAAGAGACAGAGAGCTGCCCGCCCGCCTCCCAGTGACAAGAGAATGGCTGTTGAGACTTCCAGCTTGGGGGAAAAAATGAGAAGTTACAGTCAGTGGAGGCACGGAGCAGAGAAAGTTGGAGACGAGACAAAAATGTGTCTATTCATGCCAACTGGTGTCCTGACCCTCCTCCAGGCTGCCATTGCCTTCTGTCAGGAGAGGGAATTAAAGGGCCATTCACCAGACATAAAGACTTCCACTTCTTTTCAGTCAGGCTTCATCCAATCCCTCTCACCCTGCTCGTACTCCTTTTAGCTCAGCTCCTATACCTAAGAGGTGCTGAGAGAGGACTCTTCCCACCAAGGTTCATTGAGGAAAAAAAAAAGTAAGCTCTGTCTCTTTAAGGTGAATATGGAGATGCCAGAGTGCACACAGTCAACTAGTCTTCCAGAGCAGAGGGGAAGGTCATATAGAGTTCAGAGTGAGAGTGATGACTGATGTCTGTAGAGGGACTCTAGGGTGTCTGCTGTTGCACCTCAAAGACCAGGCTCCAGTGGTTGTGAACAGGCCAGTCTGTGCTGGGACTGGACCAAGGACGGCCAGGGCTGAACTTAAGTCACAGTCCATTCAGAGTGCTATTAACTGGATTAATTGGCCAGTTCGTTCTCTGCTGAGACATCAACATGAAAAAGTTCTGGCCATCAGCGAGCTTGTCAGCTGTAAAAAAAAAAAAAAAAAAAAAGATGAAGAAGATGAAGAAAAGTTGAACTTTTGGTAACAAATTTATAAAGTAAAGTTCCTCCTGCCACTTTTACAAATGAAATTCAGTTTACTCGTCACAAGGAGTAAAATTCAGCCCGTGAAATCAGCTGTATAATTTCATCTGTAGCTCTGGGGGCAGCTTCCCATAGTTAGAAAAAATAAGATATCATTTTTGGGGCATGACCCATATGAAGGACTACATCGTCAGCATACCCCGGCCTCTGCTGCTTTAAGTGTGACTATTCCTTTTTAATCTGTCTCTTGTCCCCAGAGAAATCGCAAGAGGTTCAATACTAAATCACTTGTCTACTTCACTAACAGGATATTTTGGTATTTGTCAGTTTGGGTCTTATTTTTATATTTTGTGCTTAACATTCTTTTCACCAGATAAATTGCAGAGATTAGAAAAACTCACACAGTTGTCAAAAGCACTTTAATTTCATATAAATCTTTGCGTCCAACTGAAATTAGACACAGAAAGAAATTCCTTAGGGATCTAGCACCTGCTGTAGTCAACTGCACAACATAGCAAATCCACTTTATGTTAAGGAATTGACCACTGACAGCAAACAGTGATACAGTTACATTTGCCAGAAGAGGCTTGGCCCTTTGAAGGAGAGCTAAAGGGATTAAAGCAGCAACGAGAAAACTAATGGAGGAACTACGCCCTCAAACACTTAATGGTACGCAGTCAGAGATAACTGTAAGTATACATGAACGGTAGATCGAAATGGAGGATGATGGGTGGACGGAGATTGTTCTGAACGTGACTTGATGTTACTTTTCAGCTGGTTATCAAACAGAGGATGCACAATGCTGAGCACGAGTGAGGAAGGACTTTGAATTTTGAAGTATCACATTAGCTGTAATCCTGTGCCTTGTTTAATCGTTAGTTTAAATTGGGAACTTCAGCTGTGCCTACAAAATGCACTATAAATGGACAGACAGACGGGGGGGCATCAAAAAGACTTTGCATCCACAGGAAGACACGGATCACATCGAGCCTTGACAACGTCCCGTGGTCTTCCTCACTGCTTTCTGTTTGACTTAACCACACCAAGCTATAAACCAGAGGCTCCCACAGCTGTAGGGAAGAGAGATATGTGCGAGCGCATGTGTGTGACAGTTACAGAATCTAAATTCATCCCCTCTTGCCTCCGAAATCCTCCCGCAGCCCTCCACCGCCCCTTCCACCCTCCTCAACTATCAGAGCTGTATCGTTTTGCAAACCTCTGCGGTGATGTTGTCAGGCTTCTTTCTGTGAAGTGGCCCCAGCCATAAAACAACAGTGACGTGAGTGATTGATCCAGCAATGAAGATGGCAATACTCCTCTGCATCAATATGAAGGCAGCCTGCGGGACTGGAGCCCTTTCAGACAGCTCTCTGTTTCTCCTCAGAGGAAAAATCCATACACAATTGATGGCAGTTCAAAGAGAGGCTTTATTGTGGGATATCAAATAAAACATCAGAGAACACAGAGAATGGGAGAGAGAGATAGAATGAAAGAGTGCATGTGAGTGAGTGAGAGAGTACGGGTGTGAAAGAGGGGGAGACAGAAAGAGCGATCTGCATTTTGCTTTATCTCCTTTTTGCACCTGAATGGTAATGAACTGGCTTAGATGAAATGGAGAGACTTCATCGTTTCCAGAGGACTTGCAAACAGCATGTGGATGTCAACAATATCTATGGCACAATTACACTATATGATCCTACACAGAAGCGGTATGCAGATACAGAGACCAGGTGATTGTGTGCGAATGAAGACAGGCTAGATAGGCCGGTAAAGGTGTTAAGTATTTATAGGGTTATTTCAGGGTATAAGAGAGAAGTGTAAGTAAGAGGGAGAGATATCAGTCGTTTCCTGTCTGTTCTCTGCAGCCTGGCCTCCGGCAAACCCCGTTATGATTTCATCAGCACTGCTTCTAATCCACTTACTTAATGAAATACATAATTAACACAGCTTAATTGTGGTTGGGACAGTTTTGACTGAAATCATTTCCTGTGGCCACTGTTGCTGTAATTGAATGTGTTCTTCACACCCAATCAAGACCTTTGGGTTGAGATTTGTTGGATTTCCCCGTAATCTTTCTTCTTTTGTTTTGGTGAAAGAAGGAGATGTATGGTTTCATTATTGTTGCTTATGTCAGATTGTTCATCCATTTGTTTCATGTGTCACGCGACGATTTGACTTCAGCAATCTTGGTTGATATTTGGATTATATGACGTGAAATTACACTCATTAACGGAGGATAGCACATTATTTCTTCAGTTTTTCATGTTTTGTGTACATTTTGCTCAGAAACGAATGATCAGACTTTTACAAAGTGTACGCTGCAGATACAACCTGTTTTAATTAAACTAAATAGTCCAGATCAGAGAAATTACAAGTCAAAACAAGGTAATATATTGAGTCGTAATTGGCTGGGTTTCATTCATTGGACATACAGTGTTTAATGTTTCATTCTGACTCCCTCGCTCGCTTCTTCTCCGTCTCTCTTTTGCTCTTTGGTCGTGATTGATCGATGTGTCAGGTATGATGGGGCATCATGGCGTTAGAGCGGGTTTGCAGCTCAGTCATGTGACCGCAGCAGATGGCACAGCTGAGTATTAGAGTGGGTTCACCTGCTGTTTGCTCTCCTGCTTCCTGCTTTACTGCTATCAAATACCACCAAGGGAGCGCGAAGGAGGGAAGGAAGGAGCAAGAGAGTGAGGGGAAAGCAGGGGGGGTGAAGGAAAAGTTGCAAACCGGGGAGGTGAGAGCAGGTTTAAGAAAGAAATAGCGAGCGGGGGGACAAAAAGGTGGGAGGGATAAAGAAAAAGATGAAAATGAGATGAAGAGATGATGAATTCTAATGAGGCAGATTGCGTGCGATCCTGCAAACGGAGGTGGTGCAAAAGACGAAGGAACAGTAAAATTGAATGTCCTGTATTCTTTCCGCTATCTCTGTCTCTTAATTACCCTCTACATAGCTCTCCCTCCCCTCCTCTCTCAAGGCTCAAATCATAAGCTCGTAATGACGGGATGTGGTCTAGGATCCATTTAACGCCCGTTCCAGACCAGTGGATGAGTACAGATAGAGGGGCTTAGGAGACAACACAAAGTAACTATGACTGATCGCTGAGCCTGGTGACTCCAAGGGACATCCTCTTTGTAATTCTCTTAGTGTAGCATAATATCATTTATCCCGCAAATAGACGTATGACCCTGCACTCCCCGTGTCACTCAGAGTTCAAGACTCGGGGAGTGCACGAGAAGGACAGGACACACACTCTCACAATTACGCACAATGTGGTTATAGCTGACGCATAAACACGCAGTGCATTTTACACACACACACACAGACACACACACACACGCCAGCGCTTTGTGTAATGGTGCCGTATGAGCACGGGGCACACGCAGGCACAGATAAGAAGCGTGACTCGCGCATATACACAAATGCTCATCACATATGCATAACCGGCATACAGCGTCGGGGGCATTGCTGACTAATAGAAGCATTCCATGCGGCCTGCAAACATAAGCGCGTTATCAGTGATGAATTCCACCACACCTACCCACCTTGACAACAGTCCAACCGACAGCCTCCTCGGCTGCTATCTGCCCTCTACAGCCCTGCTCCTGGGCTGTTTGGGAATGAGTGGCAGGTGCGTGTAAATGCTGGTGCCGATATGTCACAGGCACCAATCTGCAGTCCCCGGGGATTCTACTGGGAGTTCAGCCTGAGTATCACACCGCGGAGAAAACAATTTCTGCTGCCAATACTCCCGCGCAGATGAGAAATGTTTTAATATTTGCTGCTGCTTTATGGCCGCGGCTGTGACAGTGATGGAGAAAATGTCAGCTTTTTCCACCCTTAAATGCCACTCTTTGTCTCAGTCTGTTTCTTTTCATTGATCTCTGCCTCTGCCTCGGAATCAATAAGGTCCACCAAACAGTCGCTTGTCTGAGAATGCATTGCCGCTTTTCCCTCTCAAACCTTTCAGCGATACAGGATTTCGCACTTTACTTTCCTTGCCTAATTAGTTATCCAATATGGGCCCAGTTTGTGTAAGGCAACATGTACAAAGGGAGAAATAGCATTGTAATTCCACAGCTTATTTAGTTGTCAGTCAGTGGAGAGAGAACGTGTGCCCCCCTCCCACCGCCACCAGAGAATACGCTAATGCATACATTTTGTTTGGGGAAATTTGTATGCTCACTTTACTTTCTTTGGCTCTGAGTTGTAGTTTTGTGTGTTTTGTCTAACTGCAGAAGCATTTATTCCATTTATAGCTGTGCAAAAAAAAAAAAAAAAAAGACAACAATACCTCCCTTCTCCCCTCCAGCTACTCCACAGCTCGGCAGAGGCTTGTCGATAGCAACTGACCCAAACTTGCACCCTCACGGGGGTGAAGGGTAATTCAGTCACTGTTGCCACTCCGCTGCAGTCCCTCTTCGGCTCTCCCCTCTGGTGCTGCCGCGAAGAGGGAAGAACAAAAGAGATGGAGCAGTAACAGTTTAAGGCTCGACCAGGATGGTGGATGTTCCTCCATCGACCGCGGCCCTCAGGAGCAGACTGCTGCTGGAGCCCGTGTCAGTCCTGATCGGATATCTGCAACGTCAGTTAAATAGACACAGGAAATGATTTAAACAGACGGGTTTTTTTTTTCTTTTGTAAGTCACACACATATTTCATCAGATGACTGAGAGGTTAAGATTAAAATGTGAGCAACAATAGGTCCTTTTAGCTGAATCGCTGATTCTGGGGTCATTCGGGGGACGTCAGGGAGAGTGATGATATAATATAACGCATCACTTCCCTTACATGTCGACAGGGCAGACAATTAAAGGTTTGTTCTCACAAGAAATGTCTTCCATTCCTGAGGGCTGGAGGAGGAGGAAGAGGAGGGGACATGAAACAGATCCCTCCTGAGACCTGCTGGACAGTGTATTGTCTTTATAGACATGTGTCGATACGTGCACACACACTCAGTGTCTGTGCCACTCTGCAGCTCACAAAAACAGGCAGAGAATTCATAGGCTCATAAAACGTAACAATAGATATACGGTAAATCTTGTTATTCATCTTTCATGAAGAAAGGAAACTGATGCACAATACCAGGAAACTCTATACATGCAGCAGGCAGTTACAGGTTAATGTTTAAAGCAAACACACCACTTACAGCAAAGAGCTTTACAGCTCACTTTAACAATTCACATGTTTTCCCCACGGTCTACAATCAATATTTACAACATGAGCGGCCGTCTCCCAAATCCTTTTTCTGACCTTTCATGTTATCTTGATTGTCAGTGTACAAGCATACTAGTCGTACACCTACTGTACAACGACGGAGCGAGAGCTTTTAAGCAATAAATGGCTGACTGTTTTCAGGAACCCAAAGAGAACCAGAGTGACGTTTTATACTCAACAAATTTTGTCTGAAGGCTTTAAATGAAACATTCCACATTTTTGGAACCACAGTTATTCTCCTGCAGTTTAGCAGGAAACAGCTAGCCTGTCCAAAGGTAACAAGATCCACACACCAGCACGCCTAAACCCCACAAATGAGCATGTTATATTTGTGTTATTAAAAAGACAAGTTGTAGTCTTTTTGGAGGATCATGTGCTGGACTATTTCTTGGCCGAGCACAGTGACTTCCCAGCACCTTGACACTAAGGAAACAAGCAGTAACTTGACATCACAAATATAGTCAGTGCTTATTATTTACAAACTTCAGCACAAATTAAAGAATTATTAATTATTAAAACAATTATGTAATAACATAAGAGCATTTGGATCTGTAACCCTTGGTGTCACCATTTCTGTATTTTTCACTGATTCTTCATGATACTCCAGAGAGGTGGATGAAATATAAAACTAACTGACTATATGACTCAGTCTAATACAACACCCCCACAAATGACTTTATAATAATCTCAACAGAGCTGAAGCAGAACCTTTCTGAATTTCATAAAGGCAGTATTTATTTTCACCTTATAATAATATCAAAATATTATCTACATTATCGTGTGATATGAGTATCATTTATATTCATAAAAATTCAACTCAGTGTTTTTATGATGATGTCACGCTGTAATCTTCATTCATATACTCTATTAGGACATAACAACTTAATGAAGGTGTAATTTTCTATGAAACAGACACACAAACATGCAGTGCCACGGAGACACACTCTGCATCAGGCCTACACAAAACACAGGTAAGAGGAACTGATGGTGTGTGTACACAAGGTCTACAGAACGCTTCAGCAAAGGTGCTACAGCTTGTCAAAGCAGCCCAGTGTCAGGTGACAAGGCATCAAGCTGCCTCAAACAGAAATGGCCCAGTAATGTCTAAGCCGATGAACCACGGGCCGCAGCTTTGTCCCTCCATCACAGCTGAGTCCAAACAGCAGCCTGCTGCTGTCACTGTCTGTTAATGTGTCTCCACATAAACACCTGACTTAACCGCGTCGATGCTTCACTTTCATGTGACCCGTTATCGTTATCGCTTTGTTTCGGCTCACTTTGGCTCCTGATTTTGGATGTGATGTGCTGGTCAGAGTTAATGAGACCATATAACAACGTTTTAGGTCTATGTAGGAAGATGAAAACTGAAAAAAATAAATGTTACATGTTAAATGTATCAATATGAGTAACACCTTTTTAATTTATATATTTTCATACTTTAACACACACAACATACCTATTTTCCTATAAGTAATAATAACATTGTATGCCTGCACTGCAAGATGATAATACTGCTATAGTAATCCATAAAAAATATTTGATACAACATATAATAACAAGTCATTCTGTTGTATTAGGAGAACCTATTTTTTATATTTTAAGTAAATGGTTGCTGTTTATACATACTTTTAGTTAAACTCAACTGCAAAGCCTTTATTTGTAACAGAATGTTTTTTTTACTGAAATAAAAGATTTAAATATTTCTACCACTGATGCGCTTATCACATCATCTGATTGGACCAAGATGACAAGAAGTCCTCTGGGATGAGCAATAAGCAGTCAGAAAATTTTGAAGAAAGATCTGAAACAAACGCCCAGGATAGCGAATGTTTT
This sequence comes from Terapon puta, assembly GCA_028564955.1. Taxonomy (NCBI): domain Eukaryota; kingdom Metazoa; phylum Chordata; class Actinopteri; order Centrarchiformes; family Terapontidae; genus Terapon; species Terapon puta. The sequence goes on from JAOXYL010000090.1 coordinate 18,770,151, forward strand.
TGGAAGAGAAAACAAAAGCCAACAATAAATAAACAATTACTTGAACTGTCTGTCCTAAACATCTCACACACAGTATAGGTTTAGTACAGTTACTGAAACAATGGCCAAAACTATGAAAATTAGACTAAAATTGTAATAAACAATCATACATAGATGGTCACTTTGTAAATGACAAACTGCTTTTATTGCTGTTTGCTCAAACACCCACGATCTCCAGTGTCAGAATACGACCAAATATGGTCCTGATCTCTGACTCATGACAGCCTTTGTCATTCTCATTGGATCTTGCTCGAATGAACAACAATATTTTCCTTTGATTTTTGCAACTAAAACAAAAGAAAACAATGGCAATCTAGTTAAATCTGACTGAGCAGACAAATCAGCTTTTAGGGGAAAGACTGGTTGAATAGCGTTTGAATGCCGATACTGTACAACATGTTTTCCACCACCACACATCTTCATACTATTCTGCCTAATCCTCTTTTCCACAGTCTCGTCTGAAAAAGGCCTTTCACTCTGTGGCCTAAGGGACATGAATAATTGTTGATACAGAGGCTGTTTCATAAACTCCTAGCGCTGCAATCACACTCTGACAGATGTAGGCCTACTGCAACGCGCACGAACACACACACACACACACACACACACACAGATTTAACCCCCTCTTTCTTTTCCCAGTGACTCACTGCTCATATCAGCATAATGACCGCAGACTGATCCAGCCTACAGGGGCTGAGAGTTGGAGCAACACTGGATTCTGAATAAACAATGAATGACGTGTGAGGGCGGTCTGGATGCAGTCGTGAACTAGTGTGTATTTCACAACGTAAAAGGATACTCATAGTGTGCAGACACTGACCACAGCACACTGGTAAAAAAAAAACAAAAAAAATACGTCTGCTCTTAGTTATGCAGCTTATGTTTAGTTTTCTAAGGAAGTCCCTCACAAATTCACCTTTACTACATCAACTTCTCTGTTATTGTAGTGGATCATGAAATGAGCAACATTTGACCAAATGCAGAACAATAGCTCGCAAGCTAACCTTTTGCCCCTTGCTAAGTGGCAGTATCCTGGTATAGATTCTGCGACGATGAAGCATGAATAGTAATTGTTTACCTGCAGTTGGTACAATGTCAACAGACTAATCCATCACATGGACCCTGTCTACTTATTTATAGACAAGGGGAATAAATCAGGCGAGTGGATGAAAGTTGAAAAGACAAACACAAGGACACAAATAGGAGTCCCATAGATAATCCTTTAAACATTTTTAATCAAGACGTCAGCATGAGGAAAGATGAATGCGGCATCCATCTATCTGTAATTAAACTTGTGCATCATCATAATGTAGATATAATGTGATAAACTGCCCGATGGTGATATACTGATACTAATAGTCGAGTGAGTGATTTGAGCTTCATCATCGCTTGAAGTTTGCATTGTAATACAGAAGGTTAATAATTCCAGCTATATTGGCATTATGGGTTTGCTTTGTGAAACTTGGTGCTGAATGACATGAACCGCGTATGATTTAAGGTATAATTTGATGTCGCAGAGTGGGTGATTTTAATTATCAACACAAAATGAACTTTCTGATGAAGCCCTGGCAAACAGCTACGAACGCGATCGACTGTTATAACTCAGATTCCTTACCGTAAACGCTTTCTTAAATTGGAGGAAGACCAGCAAGGTAGTTTGAAACGCTGAGATATCTGTCAAACAGTTATTCATCGCCTCGCTGTGTCATCTGACCAGTGGAAGTCAGCACTTCACTGGAAGGCAGTGTTACAGAGTGTTTCCAGGATTTGACAGAAGTGATTATCTTTGGAAAACCAGTTTGTAATACATTTACCTTGTGATCCCTCCGAAGCCTTCAATAATACCAAAAAGCTCTCCATCATTTGCTGGGAAAATTCCACCTCATTTGTTTATGCACGAGAGATAAGGACGCACTGCGAGCACTTATGAGGAAATTGAGCATGCCTCAATATTTTCCACTTGAGTCTCATTTTGAAATTTTAAAGAAACGCTCTGTGTCACTTTTCTTTTTTTTTCTTTTTCTTTTTTTTTTTTTGAATCTCCCACACACTTTGTTCTGCGCTGTCAGGAGGTGTTCTCTTAGATGTCTTTTTCATCAAATTCAGGGAACAGGACATGGCACAACACCTTCAGACAGTCAGACATACAGTGTGACGGCTGGAGAAGCAACGCAAAGAGACAGGAAAACAAAAAAAAAAAAAAAAGAAAAAAAACACCACTGTTAATCTCTGCCAAGTGTTTCCTTCACTGCGAGATAGCGCAGATTTAAGCTGATGGGCCTGATTCTATCTGCTCCAAAAAAAAAAAAAAAAAAAACTCTTGGTACAATACTAACTTTCAATGTCATTGGATTTGTCTCTGAGTTAGGAGGAGGGCGGGGTAGGGGTGGGGATGTGGGTGGGGGTGGGGGCTGAGATTACAGTGAATGTCACCCTACCTCCTCTCTCAATCATCCACTTTCAATCCATCGCCGTCCCGGGGTTTGCGAGACAGCTTGGCGATGATGCCAGTAAAATGGGATCAATAGCATAGGGAAAAACGGACCAGACAATCTCTTACCCCCTTGAACTTCTGTACCCGTGATTGATTTGTCCCCTGCCACAGCAGAGGAGACATTAGAGACAAGAAACATGTGTGTGGCCGCACATGTGTGTGTGTGTGTCTGAGCACCTGCGTACGTGTGTTGAAAGCATGTTTTTGTAAAAGTGCGATGCCTGTGTCTGAGTGTGTGTGTTTGTGTGTGTATGCATGTGTGTGTGTGTGTGTGTGTGTGTGTGTGTGTGCCCGGTGATTGATGATCTGAAGCGCACACACATCATCAGCAAGGCATTTGCGAGGTGTGTGAGTCAGGAGCTGTCATCCCCCTCAGTCTCCCCAAGCAGAGGCCTCGGCTGCTGATTTATAGTAAATCATTAAAATCTGCTTATTATTGCAGCAGCTCATCACCCTCCCCCTCCCTCGGTCCCCATAACCGGCCCCTCCCACCCAAAAAAAAAAAAAAAAAAACTTGCCACACCACTGCAGAGGCACACAGAGAGGAGGATTCTCTGACCAGCTCAGCGACACTCACTTATACACACAGAGTGATGGTCAGCAGCTTTTGGCAAATTAAATCCATTTCTGACGCGTGTTTGAAAATAAATATACCAGATGTCTTGTTTCATAAACGTTGGCTGAGGAAGCCAATGAAGGAATCTGGCTGTGTTCCTGTGCAACAGCTGGAGCAGAGTGGGCATATCTATCCACAAAAAAAAAATAACAACAGGAGGAGGAAGAGGATGGAGAAACTTTCTTATGGGCACTCATGCTCACATGTGCATAAACACACAGGCCTCCTCCCCCCCGCACACACACACACTCCTGCACACCTTCTTCTGTCTTCTGTCTATGAAACTGAAAATGTGATGTGACTTGAACAATGACAGGTGTGTTTGTCAAGGATGTGGCTGTCACTTCAAATCAATGGACGGGAGCATCTTCCCAGGGAGACTTTCCACTTCTTAGGGTTTGACTGGCTACACTGCGCTTCAGTGCAGGCTGGAGAACAGTAAGTTGTCAAAGTGGCATTCAGGGAGCCCTGCTTAGGTGTCATCGCATCAAGGAGGGGAAAAAAATGAAATCCGAAAGCAGCTCGTTCTCGATTTTATTTCATCAGGAAAGTGTGCATAGGATCCACTGGCCATTATATACTGACTCATGTAGTGGAGAAGAAAATCATTATCTGGGCGTCTATCCATCTGATGATCGTTAGCATGAACAAATCCGAGAATCACTGTTTTAGAGACGCACTATTCAAGCAAGTTGTGTAGGGCACAGAATAAAATGATGATAATCATTTCCACTGAATAACTCAAGTGAGAATCACAGCTTGTCTATTGTCGCTTTGCAGTGCGTGGTTTGTCAAATGCTTTTCAATTACAGCCTTTAACTTGAGGCACTATCACATCCCCATGAAGTGATTTTAATGGAGTTTGGTGCAATTGTTTGTTATGCGAGACAGGTCTTTTCAGTGGAAAGCGAAAAGGGAGCGGGAGAGAAAGAGAGCTTGGGACTCAAATGAACTTTGGGCGATAACACGACACGAGTGGCTGAGCAGGGGAGTAGCTGTGGGCTTGAATCTAGACACTTCCTGTCGCTGGTATTTAACTGAACATGTGTATTGTACAATGTTTTCGGGGTGGGGGGGCGATTAGTGGGGGGTTATTCTCCTACATACGTACCTAAAACTCAAAACACGGGGTGCTGGCATCTGATTTGGCAGATACAGCATTCTGGGGCCTGATTGCTGTCTCCAACACCCCCAATCAGTCTGTCCTGTCCCACTTTTCTCTTCCAACCCTCCCTCTCTCTCTCTCTCTCTCTCTCCCTCCCCGACACATACAGTGCGACAGCCTCCTCTCAGTTCTGCCTCTAAAGCTCCTGGATCCTCGGAGCACAGGTGCAGGACTGCGGGGCTACAGCCCACAGGCCCTGGATGCTGAAACAGGAGAGGCGAGCCGGCACACATGCAGAATTACAACGCCTCCATTTCTCACACTGACATAATCCCCATGTTTTATTTGTCCCCTTGTAATTCTTTTTATATCTTGGGCTTATGTTCTTTGGCATCCATTCAATCCCAGCCTCGGGACACAGGGCTCTACTAGGCCCATATGTGTGCCTTGCTCCAGTTAACGCATATTAGTTCCTTTGTAACTGTGACTAAACTGGCACGTCTCAGCTGGGAGATGTGCCGGCTTTGACTGACAGCCCATGTCTGGATCCTGTACTTTGAGTCTCACGCAGACTTGTCAAACACGGGCTCTGTCAAAGCATCCCTCACTCTGCTGTCAAGCACAGGAACCACGGAGAGCTGCGGAGGTTTCGCAGCTCTGACCACACGTCTCTGAATTATACCCTCCATATATATATATATATATATATGTGTGTGCGTGCGTGTAGAGGATAGAGAGAATAACGCCTCAGCGGTCCATTCCTCTGTGCTGCTTTTACCAAAGCGGAGTCTCAGAGGCATGTTGTTGGCATGTTCCTTCTTTTCCTAGAGAGAAAGAGCAGAGAAAAATCCTACGGGGGATTCTAAGTGAAACATTTTTCATGCTTACATTTTGGCAAGATTGCCTGCGAGAAAGAAAAAAAAAGGGAGACTTGTATACCCTGATCAGATCAGTCACTAAAATTACATCGAGAAAGCTTTTCCAATAACAGCTTGATATTAGGACTTCAGCGCAGTGTTGATGTATGTTGTCGGTGGAGAAAATCTGTTAAGTCTGTGCCATGTGATGCCAACAGTCTTAAATATTGTTTTCACAACTGTGCAAGCTAATTACCTTTAATTTTTCATCTGTGCTCCAAGGGTTGTAAGAGACTGTGATTAGTGATTCATTACTTCTCATTACCTGGCCTGTCAAACTGTTTCCTTTACTTATTCAGGCTGATTAGCTGTACATGGCCCGCCTCTCTCAATGAGGCTGAGAAAGAGACCTCAAACGTGGTCCGCAGATAAGCTAACTGTAAATTGCAAGAATGATGAGCAGGGTCATGATGAGGATGAGCATGACGGACAGGAAAACAAGAGGGGAAGGAGGATTATGGTAGAAAATTGTCACGATGGAAACACATGAAGAGACGAGAGAGATTTAAAAAAAAAAAAGGTTGTTTGGATGGATGTTTATAGCCAATTAGCATGATTCAAGAGTGAACTTTCACTTAACATCAAATACAGGTGGCCTTATTCTGATTGGAGGTTACAGATAAACCCCCACGCAGACAGTCTGCGAGGAGGCATGTCTGCAGTTTCTCCAGAGGAGGGTTATTTATAGGTGTCAGAGAATGAGGATTGATCTACTGCAGGTAAACAGGATGTCATTCTCCGCAAAAGGTCAAGGTGAGCCAAAGCTTAGGTGGATAAAATGCAGGAAAATGGCGCCTGTGTATTTCACTTGTCTGTCAAGCCAATCAGGCCGCGAGGGCATGACAGAACTTGATAACATGCAAACTGCCTTTTCAGATAAAGTGATGACACGATGGGTCCTTGAGTTCAAACGTGAAACAACAAAGGGAACGATGAAAAAAAGAAAAGAAAAAAGAGAAAAAAACAGGGTTGCACACCGGAAAGATGAGCCCTTACAAAGCAGCAAAAAGCCTGAGTATGACATTGACTATAGTAGTGAGACGTTAACTAAAACATTCATCACCATTAGTAGTAATTAACAAACTTCCCCAGCATTAATTAAAGGCTCCTGCTTTAAGGGAAACTGCGCTTAATTAGGAGGTTTGACAGGATGAGGCCTTAGGGATGATCCATATCCAGGGGGCTGTTGGAGGGGTACAAGTGACAGAAATTAGACAAAGCTGCGAGTTTCTGGAGCGTTTCCTGCAGTCGCCACAAAAACTCCATGCCCTTGGTCAGCTCGCAAGATGGTCTGGTCTGGCCTGATCTGGCTTGGCATGGCTCTGAGGAACTATTGACAGGTATGACAGGCCTCCGATTAGCCAGTCAGCTGGAGGCCCAGACCTTGTCACCTGTCAGGTAGAGAGATGAAGGGTGAGTGAGCATGGGAGGAGGAGGAGGAGGAGGTGGAGGAGGAGGAGGAGAGCGGGGAAAGAAACTTAAGAGAGAGGAGAGAAAGGATTGGTGACAGTGGCATTCAGTGCTGATGGGGTACACACAAATACAAGGAACAGCAATAAAAACCACATGTATATCAGGCCTGAGTCACCTGCAGAAGTGTTTGTGAAGCACTCCATTACAAAAACCAGAGGGCTTGAGGATGACAAATGTGTACCCAAAGAATCTGTGATTGGATCGGGGATTAAGGGGCTGCCGTGTCTCTGAAGGAAAACAGGCAGGAGACGGACAGACAGAGAGTGAAAGAAAGAGAAGGAGACGGAAGGGAAGAGAAGGGAAGGAAGGGTGGAAGGGGGACAGTAAACGAATGTCAGACTGCCCAGGCAGGGAGACAGAGTGGCAGAGTGGGTGGGCTTTGACAGACACATCTCACACAGGCTGACAGCTCCGTCAATAGCCCCAGGATGGCCGTCCTGATTGACAGCTAGCAGGTGGCGCATGAATGGAGTTGTCAGGCCGACTGTCAGTCAAAGTCACATCGCTGTGGCTACAAGGCCTCGGCTGAACAGGCACACAGCTGCCCAAGGTGATCTCTGGGTGCACGGGCAGACTTTTGGCACAGGAGGCTGAGGCAGCTCAGATCATGCTAAAATTACCATACATGGCAGTGGCAGCACACAATAGCCATGTTGATTGGGCCTATTTTACACTAGTGGGCAGATCTGGTATATACACACATGGGTGGTTCCACTCAATTTACAAAAAAAGTGGGGGGGGAGAAAAGATCTGAATGTACTATCAATGAATCTCTGCAGTTTTTCCATTTCCTTGGTTCCCCTTAATTGAGCATTGTTCCAGCACGAGGGCATGAAGCATAGGAGTTAATGGGCAATAATTATATGTGAGAGAGGCTTTCTCCCTGGAGTGGAATCCAGAACAAATGGAAGCTCCGATGTGCAACATTCTACTTCATTACATCTGCCGCGATTAAAGCCCGAACATCTGGCACCATATCCTGACAGATAGACAAGACTTCTGGACTGGAAGGGAAATCGAGCGATATTTACAAAAATGTAACACAGGGTATTTACTGGATGAAAGAACAAGTGCTTTGGGCAGGCACGGTACATTCTCCCTATCAGACAAGTGTTGAGCTGATAGATGCATGTAAACACAAGCAAATCGTTTGGACACTTTTGACAAAATGAACGGCACTAAATACCCTCGCTACACTTTCACATCACAATGGACTTTATTATTGTTATTATTATCATTATCATTATCATTATTATTATTATTATTATAGGCAGCTTATTTGCTACAGATAAATACGCACTGTGGCTCTTCAAGTAAACACTGGAATGTACATCAAGGTTGGTTGTTAACTTTTTTTTTCTTTTTTCTTTTAACAATTTCAATCATCCTAACCCCTTCGAGGTGAAGCTAAAACAATAACCATAACTGTCTGTATCCGCTGTTGCCATGACAACATCAAGTCCCACAGAGTGATGTCATGCCGATCTGGTCTCTCCCTGGCGCGTGATTATCTCCCGTGATGCTCTGAGCCAATCTGGGCCTCTGGGGCGCGTGTGAGCGTCGGAGGCGGCGGTCGGGGTAGAGGCTGTTGTCGAAGGGCTTGCGGTGAACGCAGAGGACATGGGTCTTCAGGTTGCCCTTCTGGGAGGCACTGTAGGGGCAGTACCTGCACTGGAATGGCTTTCGAGCTGGAGGAGAAAAAAAAGAAAGCAGACAGAGAAAACAGGCTTATTACTGATGCAGTCTGAAGTCTTTTAACCTCTGCAGGGTCAGGCCGCTGAATACCAAATGTTGCAATGTTTGCCTTTTAAAAGTAAATCAATGAGCATCAACGTCAATTGGATGATTCTTGAGGCAATAGCATCTGGCGGCACCTGCATTAAAATTAAAACAGATCAACAGCTTCGGCGCACTGAATGTTTCACAAAGAACAGGTTTCTGGTTGTGAAAAAGCTTTGTGAAAAAGAGCGCGGTGAGACTGAGCTCTGTAATAAAAAATGTGTATAATTCTGCATGTTAACTCGATTTTTGGCTGGTCATGTTTCCATTTTCGAGACCAGATGTTGGCAGGTGAGATGTTACAATTTGACACTGAACCCCTGCAACTGCCAGAGAGAGAAATAAAATCACACACACACACACACACACACACACACACCGACATTTCAATGAGGTTCCAGCAAGTTTCCTATTAGTTCTGGTCTGCTAAAGTGACTGTGGCTTAGTAGGGAAAATGTAAAAATAAAATAACAGTCTAAACTG
>JAOXYL010000090.1:18781131-18803968 GCA_028564955.1 Terapon puta
GAGCCATCCATCTCTTCACCACATGATCCTCCATTCATAGGCTGCTCGAGCCACAGCGTCAGACCAGCCACACACACGCACACACACACACACACATGTGCACGCGTACACACAGGCGCTCGTGTACATGCATACGTGCACAGACGCACAAAACAGACCGGACAGGAAATGAGAGGGGTGGGATTGCATGGTGTTGAGAGGAAGAGTGAAGAAGGAAAAACAGAATGAGTGATTACTGACTTTGACTCTGTGGAGATGTGACATTGTACCGTATTAAAGGACAATTCTGGAGTGTTAGGTACGTTTGGCTAACATTTCCCCCGGTTGCGATTACATTGTACTCACCAAAGTTTATTCTGTGATCTGGGAACACTGCTCCATCACTACAACAGAGTCAAACAGGGCAAGAAACACGGGAAGTCAATCAGACAGACAGACAAACAGACAGTTTAACCAGATTATGTAAACCACTTTTTTGGAGGTTAAACTGAAAGTGAGCACACCTGAAATTGCACAGGAAAACAGCATGGGCACACAACTATAAAAAGTATACTTGGTCAATGATTAACCACAAAATTAGTCTATAAACTGTGATGAATATTTACCATGGACAGTTTGTGTCATGAGTCAATCATTCACCTTAAATTTTCTCTTTCCAAGAAGATAACCTGTTTGAAAGCTGCATGATTGTCTTGATAACTGTTATGTTTCTTGCCTCCTCAGACTTCTTTTGAGTAAGTAAGTAAGTAAGTAAAGTAACTGCACCTGCCAAAAGAGTAACTATTTCTAAACCCACAATATATAATCCTAACTCTTAAGTTCCTAAAACAAGATATAGCCTGTTTATTAGTGAGATTTACTGTTTTTTTAATACTGCAGTCCACATCAAAATGTGTGTTAGCACTAAGTATTAAAAACTTTCAACTATCTCAAGTTGGCACTAAACTTCTGCTCAGAGTTACTTTTTATGTATTCTTTACTAAGCAAAATCATAGTCAGTTCAAGTAAAAAAAAAAAAGACATTATGGGTTATGTTTGGTTGATGTTAAAAAAAGGTTTGGAAGAATATCTCTGGTTTCAAAAAAAGGTTTGATTCTGGTAATGAAACTCATATATAGGCACCAGTATCAAAACATGCCCTTCCCTTTCCTGTGTGCATGTTTGCGTGAGGTTCTACATATGCATATGTTTGCACCTGCACACATGTTTTCCTGTGTGTGTGTGTGTGTCTGTGTGTGTGTGTATGTGTGTGTGGTGAGAGTGTGTTGTGTGTCACAGGCTGAGATAATGACCATGATGACAGTGGCGGGGCCGACGGGGGCCAGAGGAGCTGAATGGTGACGGATGACACAGGGCTGAGCTCTGATGGCACACAGACAGTGAGTGATGACTGCACATCCTTCCCAGTGCTCCACCCTTCATTATCTCTATGGGGAGAAGCACGGCACAAAGGCAGGCCGCGCTGCCCTCTCGCTGCCCTCAAACGACATCTGCTCATGGAGACAGCCGCACTACCGCTCCTCTTTCACCTCGCTGTCGCTCCATCTATCTCCATCTATGGTGATCTTTCTCGCTCCTTTTCTCTCTCCTTTTTCTCTCGCTCTCTGTCACCCTCTCCGCGGAGGGTATACAGAGGTCAGACAATGAGATAATGACTCACCTCTTTCAACCTTTCAAATCAGGGCCTTTTCTTCCCCTCTGTCCTCTGTCGTTCTTTCATTCTTAATCCTTTCTTTATCGATCTTCTCATATTCACTTGTTCTCATGCGTCTGAGAGGCCTGATCTGATGTCGCAGAGCAGACAAATGGTTGAGTTAACTGGTTAACTGGTTTAAAGTTAAAGCAACCTCGAGGCAGCGGTGGCGCCACACGACTGCGTTCTCAAAAATGGTCGTCCTAATTGTGCCTGGGAAATATGAAAGCCGGCCATAGTGCCTTGTGGAGAAATCTTCCAAAGGTTTTCCGCCGGCTTAAATATTAGAGTGGTGAACGTTGCCATCTAGTGGTCAAGCGTCAGCAGTGCAGAGATGGGAGTTCCTGTTTAAAACACAAGGGAGGGCTCGCTGAGACTAATGAGCATGCAGACAGGTTCAACCAGAGGTCACCATCTGGCCAATTACCACTGCTGGCACATTGGAGCCGACCTGAACTGTCATCACAAACACATCACTCCATGTCCAAACTGCCCGGCAATATGTCACCATGCCACTCGACGTGCCATACAGTATGGAGAAGATGGGGGCAACAGGAGACAGCCCCATGACAAAGCCACCTGGTCAGCACTGCAGACAGGACAGGCTGCCGGGCCACCTGCTTAGTTCAGTTTTAGAGGACACTCAATGGACTCTCAATGTCAGTTGCCTGTCTCAATGTCCAGTTTGACTGACAGGTGTTTATTGTGTCTTTGACGTGTCTACTTCCTCAGGGGAGGGAGAGAAAAAAAATATGGGGGATCAATCTGCAGCAAACAAAAGGCCGGGGATGCATGAAATAACTCGGAACAATAGGGAATAATACGTTCATTAGATCACTGAGACACACGAGCAACAGTCACAGTCTGAAGCGCTGCTCTGGAGGTAAAAAATGGTTTAATGACGCCGATTGTTCTCCGATTTTTAAAGCAATCTAAAACAAGAGGTTCACTCAGAGACAACTCAGAACTGCCAGCTTTTCCAAATCCTTTCTAATTTTTTAATTCAGACAGCATTATATGCAATAAAAGCAAGAAAGAAACGAGAACAGTGTGATGGCTATGACGGGAGTTGGAGCAGAGGGGTGTTTTTCAGCGTATTATAATAACCATCTGTACAATCAAACAGAAAACTACATCTTGCTGTTAGAATCATAAAGAAAGGGAACAGATGTTAATCCCTAATGGAGTTGACAGGCACTTTCCTGTCTTTCACATGAACATATTGAGTTTCTGAATAAGAGGGGGATCAGAGGGAAGGTGTATCATGTTGCACTCATAATACATGCATATCAAAGACCCCAGCTGTTGGATTCCCTCTCTTGAGAGACAGCATTATTAAATCTGCACTCAGCAAGCATATCACACCAGCACAAGAGCTTAAGCCTCTCCATCAGTGGGCTCGGTTGGCTTGGGCGATTTGTAACCTATCACACAAGGAGATTATATCATCCTGTAAAGTGTAGGGGTAATCAGTGCCACACACCTGTGTCTTCTTTAGCCCTTATTTGAGATCAGAGATAAGACCTAGCGTGAAAAAAAGAAAAAACGTAAGTGCTATAAGTATAAGGGAAGTGTGTTGTTTGTAATTGGCATGATTTATTCACACGCTCACACTCATTCCTCACACTTCCTGTTAGGTGATGAGGGCTGAGATACTGACAAAACTTATTTTGGATTTCTATAGCAGCGTCTTGGTGGCTGACATGTCACGCACTGATAAAAAAAGAAAATGCGCGCAGCCAGTTTGCTCATCATCCACTTATATATAGAATTAAGTTAGCCAATTGTGATATCGTTATATTGCCATCTGCAGCAGTCTCTCACATTCACATGGGGTGGTACAAGGCATCTGAGAGGAGATAACAAGATAGGGAACAAAATGAAAGAACCTGTCTTTGTCCACTAGGTGGCAATAGATACCTTCAAATCTGAAGGCAGTCTCGCCTGCATAACAGTGGCAGCTGCATTTAATGTTTATGATATATAAGCTGAAGCTCACCTGATGCAACATCTTTCCCAATGTCTCCCCCACCATTCAGACTAGGTTTGTGTGCGCTGGCAGATGTGCCACTCAGGTTCCCCTGGGATCTGAGGAAGGAAAGCAGGCCTCCCTGGTGCTGGATTTGCTCGGCCTGTCCGGGAGTCAAGTTCTCCAGAGAGGAGATGGGAGATTCAGGCACGGCTCTGCCCCAAGCTCCAAGCTTTTCGTGCTCCTTCTCGCTGGGACCCTGGAAATCGGAGTTGGTGCTTCCCGGCTCCTCTTGCTTGAGGATATTGTTTTTCAGCATCTTCCACTCAGCAGCATCGTCATTTTCATCCTCCCTCCCTTGCTCTGGTCTCTCAAATTCACCTTCACCGTTGTGACCTGCGGAGCCTGCGTTCTGTGTGTTCACCTTTGTTCCCTGCACCAAAAGGTCACACTGATATGCTGGTTTCACACTGAGTTCAGCTGCAGCATTAGAGTAACTTTGTAGCTGGCGGGTAATGGAGGAGGAGAGTCCATTACTAAAAACACCAGACATCTGTACAAGTGCAGCAGGAGACACGGCTGAATGAGACGCGACAGATTCTGGCCTGACCGACAAATCTAAAGGCTCATACTGGGACTTCCTGGTCTGAGCAGATAAAGAGCTGTCTGCACCTGCGTCTTTGTCAGTGAGGTCGGGCTGCTTGTTGATGAGCAGGGCGCTTTCGCTGTGGCTCTCCAGGCCAAGGTAGTGACCTGCAGCTGGGCTGAAGTCCTCCCTGGATCTAGGTCTGAGCTTGGGGTTGGAATTGGGGCTGGAGCTGCTGCTGGTGGGCTGCAGCGGAGAAGAAAGATCCCTGCTGTTTTGCCAGTGGGGGAAGTGGTAGCGATCCAGATGGAAGCCGAGGGAGGCTGTCTGTGCAGCGGTGTAGTCACTGGAGAGTGGACACCTGTAGACTTTCTCACCTAACACAGACAATAACAGCAAAGACATAACACAGTCCAAATCAAATTAGGAAACTATGTGGGTATGAGGCATACTGAGCATTTGGTTCTGAGAAAAGAATGTACCAACAACTGTTGTCTAAACATGAAAAATGTTGCAATCCCACACCAGGCTGAGTTGAATGATTTAAGCGCTGCCCTGCAGTAAATCAAGCTTGTAATCAGCTTTCAGCTCCAGTGATCCATCATTTTACAGTATGGACGCCACCACCATGTGCAATAAATACACCCAAAGATGTTAACACCAAACAAGATTCTTCCAGAAATAATAAACAGTGAAATTTAAAGCAACTAGAACAAGGCAGATGTCGCCGACAAGAACCTCATTCCATCAAAACCAGTAAGTGGGTTTCCCAGTCAAAAATAACGAAGTCCAACATGTGAGCAGTTCTGATTAACCGCACCATGTACTGTAGCTGAGTTTATTTTTGCTTCATACTTGAAAAATGGTGCGTTGGAACCATAATTCAAAAAGTACAAAGTGTATTATTGTGGAGAATGACAAAGGGTAATTTTTCTCCTTTTAGTCGCTGAAAAATATCCATCTGGCGACAAGATTTGATCCTGCTCACCATAACTTTTAATTAAAGGTAATTTAAATGCCTTCTTCCCTCTGTTTACCTACAGTTTAATCCTTATAGCCATCACAGAAACTCCCTCCAGGGTTAAACACACTCCATGTGACCATTTTGAGTTAGTGATTGTCTGAGACCTCAGCCTTTCACTGTCTTTAAACAGCCCAGCTGTTTCGCTGCCATTCCAATTACAGTAAAAGTCATCCGACGCCATTAAGCCACAAATATTGGCAGTTTATTGCCCAACACTCTCCTGGCATTTGAAGGTCAGGTCATACATTATACTGTGTCTTTTAGGGATGCGTCTGGGATAGGGAGATAAACCCACCACCATTAATTTAATTCTATGCATATTGATGCCTTATTGTTCTTCTTTAATGGACTAATATCTGAGTTACAACAGTGATTCATCCCTGCCAGAGAAATATCAATTCCATACACCTGAAGATCTGACCCTGAGGTAATTCTCTGAGGTAAATCTAAATCTAATGATCTGTAGTTGTTACCTCACTTTGGTTCCAACTTTAATAGAAAAAACCACCTTTGTGAGCTGAAGTGGCAGTAAAAGGAGGGCTGTTTTTTACTATTTCAAACGTACAAAACCGTAAAATAACACCCACATATTAATCAAATAGAGCTGAACATCACGAAATTGAAAAATCACTGCTGAAATGGCAAATTGGTGTCCTTGATCTGAAGACAGTCACCCCCGTTCGTCCTGTATACGCGTTTGTGCGGCGTGTACAGTATGTTTGATTTAATGTCCGCGTGCGTTTAATGTGCGTGGCGACATGCGTGGGCGTGCAGGAGCGGGAAGGAGACTTCAACAGTGCCACACCCTTGTCTCCAGTAACAGACAAAAAAATCCAAACAGCTTAATGGAACTCTTTCAGACACACAATATATCTCAATTATTCTGTGGCTTAAATTACGATGACATTACCGGCCAGCTCCAAATGCAGAAAACACATATATCTGACCTCATCTTTCAGCGTGGACCTTCCTAAACCCATTTGCCAGCCTACATGAGAGCGGTAAAACAACACAAAGACTGAAGACTCTGCCTTTTTTCTCTTCCTTTGGACGGGTGCCATCTTTGTGATTGCCTGGTTCATGCTAACTTAATCAGTTTAAGATTTACTTACACTGCCGAGGCTCACATTATGTGAGGGGAGTAATTTTAGAGCTTAGATTTATCAACCAAAACTCCAATTACTGCATCATTACAAACCCCAGCCTCTCTCACCTAACACAGAGCATCTAATGAAGTGATGCATATGAGTTATTCGCCCTTACTGGATGTGCAAGGCGGAGGAAAAAAGGTAAATAAATAAATAAATAAATGCGTCAAGTGAGCCGTGTCTATGGAAAAAGCATGCAGCTGGGCTTGGACAAGTGATTCATTTCATATGGAAATAGGCTTTAAGAGTTACAACCATACATCACCGTCAATGCAATCACAGGCTCACATACTATATGCTTACATAGGCATTTGGCAGTTATATTGTAGATATCAAACTCTACATACAGTGGGGCTTTGGCTCTTTTTATATATATGTGCAATCAAGCACCTGAAATGCAAAGCAGAGATACGTGGCGGCTGGTTTGGTTTAAGATGAAACAGAGTGAAAGCAGAGTCACACACAAGACTGGTGAGAAAAACAGGGGCACCAGATGTTCTTTGATGTTTATAATAGCATATATTATTAATATTAATTAGACCACATAGTCAATGACGCATTTGGGACGTTTCCAAGTCAATTAAGCCAAATGGCATTCAGGAGACGGTGGAACAATATTTCAAGGCAGGTGTTCAGAACTCCCTGGGTAAATCTTTTTATCTGCATGCTAGGAAAACAAGCATTTTGAGCTTAATTTGAGCCTCATATCTGCAATAATAATTAAAAAGAGGATTAAAAGACAGAAGTGAGAGGGAGACGGAAAAGCCAACAGGTAATCAGTTTAGACAAACCAGTCAGACTGACTCTGATCTCTGAATAAGAGCTGAATTTGTTAAGGACAGAGTTAGATAAGGACCCTGTTTAGTTAAAAGATGCTTTTACTGTCAGCAATCACAGAGAATAGACTGATGTAACTGGAACAGCCGAATTGGAAAGTGATACTCTGAACGGCAGCCTGCTTTATCTGTGTTTCTGGGTAAACCTCCGCTCATATTACCATTCACAGTTTTACAGACGCTTATCATTTCTGGCTCCCTTAGCTGCTTACAGTAAAAGAAGTGTAAAAGAAGGCAAGAAGGGAGAAAACACATGCAGGGGACAACATCATTACATGGTGTCTGCTCATTGACCTTGAGGTTAAGAGTATTGAATGGGACTAATTAATAACTGTCAGAGCATTTTATGTTTGTTAGGCATGTTTTTTATTCGGAGCCGGGATCTAAGTGGTCCAATGTAGGTCAGAGGCCTGAAGCATGCACCCTTCATTACTTTATCATTTTAAGAAGAGTCGTTATTCTTAATCTCAGATTATAATTGAAGTCAAAATGCATTTTCAAATCAGTCCCCATCTGAGATATTGAGAGAAGTAATTCGCAACAGGCGCCCTCCATTGAAATCAAAGTGCGATTTCTCATTTTCAGATGTTGGGTATTTGTAGTTAAAAATCTAAATCCAGCCCTGTATCTGGGTGTATCAAGCAAAGAAGCCGTCTCTCACTCTGACAGCCATGACTGTACTATATTTGCTATCCATATTGAGAACATCAATAACTTCATGACCACCATAGGCTGACTATGAATAATGCAACCAGTAATTCTGGACTAATCAATGTTCCTCAAGCTGAACATCTGGCAGTGGTAATTCTTCCTCAGCATCTCCGCTCTCCTGAATTAGAAAACACTCGCTCTCTCCCTCTCTCTTCCTCCACGTCCAACCATCGAGACAGACAGACTTGATCAGTTACAACCCCCCACCTCCGAAAAAACTTATCCCTGTTATTAAACCCTCATCAAGTGGTGCGTGTTCTCCATATGTGTAGGATTTACCTATCTGTCCCGCAGCAGACCTGTGTGTTGAGCCAGGGCCAGCAGCGTGTGATTGTGTTAATTAATCTGTCATTGTGAGCGCAGGGAGCAGCTGCAGAGGTCTCTGGGATATATTGTCAGAGCTAAACAATGCGGTGCTAAGCCCCCAGAGTGAGTCTACCATTACACAAGACTAAGAACAGAGAGGAGAGGAGGAGAGGAGGAGAGGGGGAGAGAGAGCCTGCCGGATCCATCATTGACTAAAGCAATGACGCCTGACCTTTACAATGAATTAGTTTCCATGCTTAATATTGACTGAAATTAGAGTCTGATACTGAATGTGCCATCCCAGAACTGTGTGCACTCAAATCCTCAGCTAGCCAGCTATCATAAATGTTTCTGGAAGTGACACCGTATGGTCTCTGAGATAGGGGAGAAGAGGGAAAGTAAAAACAACAGAGCTTGAATATGTTTCTTAAAGAGCAACCAGAGAGGGATTTGGCCATAAACTGCAAGCATTTACATGTAAATATGCAGATACCAGTATGTGTGTACAATATGGAAACAAAACATCTAATGAGATTAGACCTGATCCATTTATCTCTGCTATACGGCCAACATTTAAGAGGATATTGGATCAAATCCCACAAGAGCGCATCAGACTAAAATGTACATAACAGCAGCACTCCAGTGGAAAATAACCATAGTCATAAGCTACGACGAACTGAACAAAAGTTTGGATTTTTTTTTTTTCTCTTAACAACGCTGTTATAGCAGTAATTTAGGCTCATGATAACATGTTAGCAGGATGCCATGACAAGAAAGGCATTTACCCAGAGAGCCGAATCATCCAAATCACCAGGTGGAACAGAAGACTATCAATAAAAATACCAGGTGGTAGATCAAATCATAAAAATCACTGGGTGGTATATATCAAATCATTAAAAACACCAGATGGCATGCATTAACATCTTGTGCCCCCGTAGGCAAGGGGTGGGGATGTGACGGATAAAAAATAGAGGGTACTAATTATCCCTACAATTCAACATGATGCCATTATCTTTAAAGGGAAGACAAAGTCCTTGCGGATGACAGTAATATCTGTGGTGGTGTTGCTGACCCTGCGCTTCATGTCCACCTACACTAAGAGGGAAGAAACATGTGGCCACAGCTGTCACTTAGCTATTTTATTTTTTGAAAAAAGAAAATGTATAGAAAAGATCATGGAATGCATACATTTGATCCTTTGTTGTGACAATCTCAGCTATTTTTTAATGTAGTGTAACCAGGCCTGTTTGCGGCCTATCATTTTTGCCGCATCTCATATCAACTGTCAGACTTAAAAATTATAATCATGTGGTGCAGGTGGATGAGTGCATGTACACACATGCTTGAGACCTAAGTCTCAGAAGTGCAGCGGACCCTGGTTTGAAACCTGACCAGGGTCTCTATTCTGCGTGTGTTCCCCCCATCTCTCTCCTGTCGTTCTTGTCTCACTCTCACTGTCTTATCCATAAAAAACAATGAAGGGTCTAACTAAAAAAAAAAAACAACATATTCCTGCAAAAAAAAAGATGAAATATTCAAGGAGCTATTACTGACCTACAGCTGTGCTTCTTGCAAGAGACAGATCCTAAAAAAAGACCAGTCAGTAGCCTGAAATTGTGTGCCATGTAAATTTCAATGATTCTGGTTCAAACCCAGAAACCAATCTTAGTGGCATGTCATCCCTATTTATCTCTCTCCCTACATTTTAATTAGACACAAAAGGCCCAACATTTAAAAACAAACAAATAAAAAACAATAGTCAAAATCAATTCCAAGTAGGGTTCAAGCTCCATAAACACTTGATGCTAAACCAACCATGCTAACCAGCTGATTATGATTATGACATCATCAGTCTCCCTCCAGGAGAAAAGGTCCCTCGACAGCCACAGAAGACCTTATCCAGCTATCTTCAGTGGCTAAAGAGTACTTCTCATATCAAGTAAACAGAACTTATTGTTTACAATTATTGGAGTGTACCATTAACAATTTCTTAAAATAGCCTTTGAAGAAGAAAATAGCTTTCCTGGACTGAATTACCTGTAGCTGGAGAAGACGACTGTGGTGGATGGTCGAGGGCACTGCCTGAGTGGCAGCTCCCTGTCTCTGTGATGATCTCTGTTGGCCCATGGTGACTCAAGCTTCCTGTGCTACCTGGTCTGCTGATGGCCTTGCTGTCTAGGTCACCAAGACACGCTTTCCCATCATTCACAGGGTGACAGTTCTCAGGCAGGTAGGAGGAGCACTGCTGCTGGTCTTTAGGGCCGAACATTTGCTGTTCAACGGGCAGCCCTGGTGTCATGATCTGCCAGCCTGGGTAGCTGCTGCTGTTGAGCGTGTCTCTGCAAGAGATGACTTTCTGCAGATATTCCATGCTAGTGGAGCTCAATGGAGGGTGGAGATGATTTAAACCCAACAAAGAGGGGCTGTCTGAATCTGTTAAAGGGCCTGGACCTGAGGAAATCATCCTCCCCAGCATCTCCCTAACCTTCATGTCGACGCCTGCTGTGGCGAGTATCTGGTTGTAATCTTGATGGTCAGCTCTCTCAGCTGTGAGGAACCTGCTGTGAATGCGGGAGATGTACTGCGAGTAGAGGTTGCTCTGATGGTCTTGGGTCAGGTTACCCATGTTCACGGAGGGGTCATGGTCAGCAGGGGCACTGCGCTTTGCAGCCAGCTTATTGAGGTGGACTTTCATGTGGTTCTTGAGAAACCAGGGTTCTTTGAATCTACGGCCACAGATCTGACAGCAGTGCTCAAAAGAGTCCTTGTGTTTCCTCATGTGACCTTTCAGGAACCAGGCCTGGCTGAAGGTCTGACCGCACACCTCGCAGGGGAATTCACCGACGGTCTTCCTCTTGTCACCAATGCCCATTGCAGGCTTCTGCCCTGAGCCTGGATCAGCAGTTATGTGCGTAGTCTCAACGTGGCCAATTAGATCCTCCTCGTGGGAGGCAGCAAACTCGCATAAGGTGCATTTATACGGTTTATGGAGGATCCTGATGTGGCGCTCAAGCTCCTGCTGCTTCCTAAACTTTCCCTTACAGAATGAGCAACGGAAGCCAGTGGGTTGGGACTGAGTGGGATCATCATGGACGGGAGTGACTTTAGGAGAGGTGGATGTATGTGGCTGGCTCTCTGCAGCACCAGAGTTGGTTAAGAATGGAGGCTGTATCTGGACACTCTGTGACAGCAGGGGCTTCTGAAGTTGGTTTATATTAGATGTTTGCTGTTGACTTACATGGCCAGCTCGTGTCTGCCTGTCCCTTAGTATTGCCCTTTCCTCAAGCTCATGCAGCAACCTATTTTCCTCCCTAATTCGCCCACGGCCTTTACCCAGAATGCCTTGCTTGTGAGTACGGAGGTGTATCTTCAGGTTGCCCTTCTGTGCAGCCCTGTGGTCGCAGTATGGACACTTGAAGGGCTTTTCACCCGTGTGTGTGCGCATGTGAAGGGAAAGGATGCTGTTGAAGCGGAAGCGCTTTCCACACAACGGGCACGGATACTTCCTGTTCTTGCGGTTGTCGTCCTGGGTGGAGTTTACCTGGGAACCGATGCCTTGATTGGTGACTCTCAAGAACTGGGAAAACTCTGCTCTCCCATTCATACTGCTAAGAATCCTTGCATCCATGATTTGATTGGCCAGAAGCGCCATCTGGCTCCTAATTGGGTGGGTGGACGGGGTAATGAAGCTGTCCTTTCAGGGACTGGCTGGTGTCACAGTATGGTGATCCGTTTGGGAGGGGGGTCTATGTGGGCCAGTCCAAAGGTTAGCAGCTTACTGTATGCTGACTGTTTGCACTTATTCAGTTGAAACAGGATGTGGATTCATGCTGTTCTTGTTGAAGTGGCTGTTTGTTGTAGCTCAGATCTGAAGAGAAAACAAAAGAAAAGTGCATTCACATTGTGCCAAAGCATAGACTTGATTCAAATAAATTAATTTCTGGCAAGAAAAAGTCCCAGAGCAGGTGAGTAAAATGTCAGTGAAGTTATGAGCTGTCAATTAAGTAAATCTGTACTTTTGCAACTGCTGTATAATGCCAGTGACGCACCACAAATAGGTCAGGAAATAGAGCAAAGTAGGTTCTGACTCTCCTCATCCTGTGTTAAGTATGCCTGTGGTTTTAGATTATTGTTGGAGACTGTGAAAATGCTGATTAAGTCTAACCACAAAGGCTTCCTCAACAAATATCTCATCTTTACTAAAGGGTAAGGTGAAAATCTTTGTCTTGATCTCATTTTGTACTGACACACAATACTAAGGCAGCACAACATCAAAGACTGTCTGCTTCTACTTGGCCTTCCTTTGCATTTCACAAATCTTGAAACGCTTTAAAAAAAGATTAAAGTAAAAAGAGTTAAGCTTTTTCAGCAGGTCTATTGCATATTTGAATAAAACCTTTACCAGGATAATTATGTCACAGGAGTACTAAGGAAAATAAACAACTTGGTGATGCAAAAATGCAAACTAAAGTTAAAGGAAGAATATCCAAATAGAAAGCTAAAATATGCTTCACTTCTTCCCTGCCCAGCTTCCCCCCTTTTTTGATGCAACTGTAGCAGCAAAACAAAGCTTCAAATTCACATCATGCTACAATGGTAGAGGTCACATAAGCGAGCCCTGCACGGCTCTAGAGCAGCACCAAAGGGCACAGAACAAAGCCTGCACTGTCCACGCTGAATTAACACAGGCTTACATCATCCTGGACTGCAACCTCAGTCAGTCATGAAAATGATGTACACAAAACCACACAGATAAAGAGCTGGCAGGCTGGCAGGAATGGCTGGTGTGAGCTGCTCTACTCTGAGCTGCAGATCAGAAATCAATGTAACCATATGGCACTGACCTAATCATATCTGACAGGGAAAAAGTGAGTAAATTATAGCCTAATATAGCGGATCCACTTCACATTTCTTAACCTGGTATTGCTTAGCAGTCATGCCAAAAGGGGGAGGGTAGGTGGTGGGGGTGGGCATAGAGTTTTCCTCCCACCCGCGTTCAAGGATTACGGTCATCTGAACTATTATTGCATTTGCCTCTATTAATGTCATTACTGTAGTGTAGCCTTGGATGTGTAATATTGTACAGTGTATCCAATCTCAAGTCTGTGCCTGATCAATAGTGGCTTTGCATCTGCAGCATCTTATGAAATAACTACTGTAGGAACTGTGTGTGCATTTTGTCTACTGAGTAATATACGTGTGCTCTTTTCTTTCCTGACTGTCACATCTAACCAGCAGTGAGGCAGGAGAGAGCAACTCAAACTGAACACAGTCTTATTCTAAATTAAAACACTAGATTTGATGTAGCTAAAGGCCTTTCAAATAAAACAAATCAGACAAGGAGCCTGAGCCACCTGCTGCTGCTGCCTACATGGTCCATATAGTAACACCAGTTGAAAATGTTGTCCACAAAACCACACAGATAAAAAGCTGGCATGCCTGCAGCCATGGCTGGTGTGAGCAGCGTGTCTGCCCTGAGCTGAGATCAATGTAAGGATATGGGCCTGACCTAATCATATCTGACAGGGAGAAAGTGAGCGAATGATATTAGCATACACTGGATCCACTTCATATTTGCTAAAGTGGTATTCCTCTGATTAACTAAGCATAGCAAGGAGGCATAAAACCTTCATCACTTGCATGTGTGTACGTGCATATGCGTGTGCATGCGGGCGTGCCAGGTTATGTAGGAACCGGTGGAGATGGGAGCGGCATGCGGGGCCATCAGGTGTTTTCTCCGTCAGAGTGGATTAGGCTCTTTTGGTGCAGATTGAGAGAGAGGCTGATTGTTATTAAGCATCGTGTCACAGTAGCGCCTCTTAGGTGTGGCCACGCGTAGACGAACGAGGAGCAGGTGTGATTTAGCACAGGCAATAAAAGGGAAAAAAAAAGTGACACATACACAATTAAACCAGCCATGGGCGCCGTGCATTCTGGATTATTTCAGATCAAACAATATCATGATATCAGTAACACTGTTACATTTACACATTCGTTGTTACTGCAGTCAGACTAAAGATTCTGTATTTCAGTATTTAATCTAAAGGAGGGCGGTGGTGGTGTTGGGAGGGGTAATCTTTTCACTTTGTCGTTGCAGCGTATTGTCAGCCAGGATGGATGGATAATATTGTAAATCCATAGTGAGGTGACACTGGACTGAAACACATGACTGAAATTTATAGATCAGAAGTGCGTATTTCATATTTCTTTTTAGCAGCAGTTAAAAAGCATTAATAATTTATGTGGACGGTTGAGCTGAGAGCTTCAATGAATGCACCACAAACAAATACATAAGCCTGCAACCAACAGTTACTGTAACCCATCTAATGTAACCTAAAATGAATATTATCTATAAGTAAATAGAGGTGGAAACAGTCATGTGATAATAAAAACTATGGTGAACATTCTTAATGTTTTGTCTCTTTTATTGTGCATAATATTCTTATTTTCATTATTGGTATAACTTTTCCACATAGTGTGTCAACAAAAGTCTGAAATGTCCAAATGATCAAAAATCCAAAAGGTTTAATGTTGAAGTTTGGTGGTGTGTCGAAATGAAGTAAAAATGAATTATTTAATTAACTTGTGATTATTCTCAGGAATGACACTAATAAAAAATGCCATTCATTTATATAATTACAGACAGGATGAGTGACAATATTCTCATGAAATGCACGCCCAATGACACACTCGGAAAAAGACACCTCATAGAGACTGACTAACGATGTAGTGTGATTTGTTGATGGCCCAGATTCTCTGTAATGCGGTTGTGCCTACTTTGAAATCACATAACTTTCAGAATTCCTGGAATTCCCTGACTTCCCAGTGTGCCGATAACAACGGTGTTATTCATTATTACAGAGCAGGCTTATGTGCAGACAGTAAAAGCCCCATGCCATGCATTATGCCCCCTGTGTCTCACTTCACCCACGCGCCCACCCACCAACTCAGCCAGCCAACCATCCTCTGGACTGCCCTGTCAGGGGATGAAGAGGCAGTACAAGGAAGAGGGCAGTGGTAACACAGCTGCCCACCATGACCTGTACAAAAGATAGCACCCATATACTTTCTGACAGCCAGATTAATGAAACCCTATAGGAGCTTCTCTGTTGGCCCCCCAAAAGCCTGACGGAGACAGAATAGTCTAACCAGCACCATTCATTACTGCGGGAGTACAGAGCACAGAAAGAGCACACACAGCACTGACAAACTAGCTCCTTGTGAGTAATAGCTAAAGAACTCATAAAGGAATACATACACATTTGTTGTGGATGCAGTAAATCTATGCCACTCCTTTTACAACTATCAAAAATCTGGCTTGTGCCCTGTAAAAATAAATCTGGTGTGCATGTGGCGCAGTGGTGATGTGCAGTTATTTGGGAGTCAGCTCTTCCACATGTTCAGTGAGAGGGGCTTTTTCGATTAATTGCGTTTGTCTCGTTCAGAAATGCAGATTAGTGGCCTTGAATGCAACAGAGGGAAAATAAGTTGCTCCGGCAGCATACAAGAAGCTACAGGGTACAGAAAGTGCAAGTCAGGCTGCAGGCGGCAGGCATGCTTGGTGGTGACCAGCTGTGTATGTGTGTGTGTGTACCTGTACGAGTTGCCTCTCATGCAAAGTTTTTCAAACGACCAAACTGTTCACAAATCACAGTCACAGAGAGAGCAAAGATGTGAAAATGACTAAGTGCACATGAATGTTCTGGAGGAAACATGCAGTATCATAACCTCATGGCAGCGTGTGTGTGTGTGTGCGTGACAGAGTTCGTGTGTGTGTCATACTTAAACTTTGCATTCACAAGCTTCCTCTGATGCTTTCAACGGCTCTCACACAGCCAAGTGCAACGAAATATAAACACTGTCTCCTCGACTCGTCCTCATCATTCACATGCAGAGACACCCACTCTCACATGCTGTCTCTCCCTCTCATATACTCACACACACACACACACACGCAGGCACAGTGCACGTGCATATAGAATGTATTTTAAATCACTAATGTGTAAACAGTTGCTCTTGTTTGCACAGACCACCTGTTCTTTCTGGACACAAACAAAGCTTTGGCGTACGACGGGGTGTGTTAACAGTGTGGGGTGCTTAGGGGATGCCTTGCACAAGAGAAGCCTATCCACATGGTGTAGGCTGCATCAGATGGTTGGGCCCTGCAGGACGGCAGCCAGCTCCAACAGAACTCACACAGATCTCAAAGAATTGGAGCTTCTTCGGTCCGCAACATACTGACATGTTTTGCTTTCTTGAAAAGTACAACACCCCCCCTCCACCCCCCAAGTGCAAGCCAAGCAGGATTGCCAACGTGAACCTCTGTCACTATATCATTTAAAGAGGCAGGGCCGTTTTTGGTTTTTTTTTTTGCACCGCAATCGCCCTCCACTTTGCTCAATATTTGCGAAACTGCAAAGAGATGGCAAAAAAAAAAAATGGAGGAGGGGGGGAAAATAAAAACAGTGTCTACTTTCAGTTGCTAAAGCACTCGGAGGCACTAAAACAAAAGTCATTAAACGAGTCATCACAAAATCACAGCAGGAGTCTGGTAATGCCACTTACAGTATCTCATTAAGCTATGGCATCTACAGGAAAAAACTGACAAACAAAGAGCATAATCCAAGGCACATTAACTGGGCTGATAATTCAATGAACTCTCATTTGGCAGCCATCTTGCCCTTGTGATGGTCTTTTTTCAGCCGCAGCAGCAGCAGAGCGCAGACCCCTCATGAAGTTCCTCTCTCTCTCTCTCTCTCTCTCTCTCTCTCTCTCTCACCCCTCTCTCGCTCCGCACACATATCCATATTCTTCCTCTCGATCTCTCTCTCTTTCCCTCTACCCCTCCTCCACCACCTCTCTCTCTCCCTCTCTCTCTCTCCCGCGCTCTCTAAAACAACAAAACATCCACCATTAGACAACGGGGTACCAGCGTAATTAGAAAATGACTTCCTTTGCAATCCTAGCTAAGTAGTTTACACACTGTAATTACAGGGACAAAATCATCTTTTCATCATTTCACTGATTGAGCTCATCAACCCAGTGGGATCCCAGGACTGTGCTCAGGCAACATCTGGGCTAAGAGAATTAGCCCTTAGTTTAGCAGGCCTTACACAGTGGCAAGCAACGCGGCATGAACACCGGACACGGCCGTGGCACACTTCTCTAATTGTGACTGGTTTTTTTTCTGGGTCGTGTATCAGATTGGGTGTCAGATCGAGGGCCTTATCAAGCGGCCCCTGTTCGACGGAACATACGTGACGTGTTTTAACACAACGGGAGACAATCCGGGAGGAGGGCAAGGTCACTGCGGATTTCCCACACTTCCAAAAAATATCAAAGTTTGACTCCCCCTCAGCGCGCTCCTCTGCCTGTGAATCGGAGCATTGAGGACTGACCTTGGCGCACGACAACACGCCTTTTCATGGGGAGCTCTGTTTACTCTAATTCTCCGCGTGCCCCGAGCCTTGACTTTCTAACAAACACATGTGGTCCCGGAGTTGAAGGTGAAGTGCTTTCGTGCTCGTCTCTGTCCTGTGGAAGGGCTCTGACTCTGTGTGTTGGCAACAGAGGCAAGTGTTTAATGTGGCAGCTGTTAGCCTCGTGGATTTTCACTAATCACTCTCTCCTGATTACTCTGATGAGTGTATGATGCTCTTAAATAATCAACCCGCAATGAAAAAAAAAAGAAAAAAAAAAAAAAAAGAAAAATAATTATCATCATCTCCCTAAGTAGTGCAGCTGCACCCGCCTGCAATAATTACAACTAGAACAGGGCGCCTTCTCTCGTCACTTACAACCACTTATTATTAGAGATAACGCTAATTGGTGCAGTGGTGGGCGACAATTCTTCATGGGGTTCATCATAAAAAGCCAAACCTTGAAAGTTATGGCACATTAGAGGTCTTAAAGCCAAGGTACGGCACTAAATATCACATGCTGAGACACGCCAATAATCTGAGCCGGGGGAGTAGTAGACGTCCTATCAGTAGCCCCTTGGTTGCCTCGCTGCCTTGCCCTCACTCCACCCTTCCCCCACTCCTGGTATCAGCCTGGCAGACACAATTAACATTTTCATAAAAACAATTCCCTGCCTCCAATAGTCCAATGTAATTTGTTTTCCATCTCTGTTCATTAATCATTGTTTAAATCGGTGAGCCATCCCCTCCACTCTGCCATCTGCACTCAGCTGTGTTACAGATATGACACCTTCCCCCTTAATGGGAGCTGACAGCCAAGAGAGGAGGCCTGTGGAAAATAGCTTCCTGCATGTGCACTTCCACCTCACATACTGCCAGCAGGTGAGAGAGAAGGGTATTTAATGGGCTCTGATTAATCTCAAAGGCAAACAACATTACACTACAATATCATGCAGCATGCAACACCGCGGTATGCTGCGTGCAAGGCGGCGGTGGCTGGAATAACTAGACCAAAACTCATGCAGACGTGCTTTAGAACAATGGCGATGCATTCCAGATTTTGTCGAAGTTGTCGACTGTTGTTTTTTTTTTTTTTTTTTCTTCCTCCAGTTAAATTAGTGCAGTGTTCCTACAATATGCTATTGTTTTCCTGGAATTGGGAGCAAGGTTATTAATTATTCACTGTTGTGTTCTCATATGAGGGGGCTATGCTTTTCACTGTATTGCCTCATAGCTCAAATACTTAGGGCCATAGTACTCGGGCAAATTTCACGAGGCAACATCACAGAGATATTATTATCACGAGGCAGACACTTTGGAGATGAAAAAAGTTTCCTGAAGAGTTTGAATGATTGGAAAGGTTCCGATTTCGCTCTGATAAGATTTCAAAGTTGCGGGATTTCTTTGGCGAGCACGGGAAAAGACAAATCAAATAACTTTTGCCTCCAGCCCCCCACCCCACCCCACCCCCCTCCTTTCAAGTGATTTTTAAGTCTAAATCTAGGTTAGCTTAGGCATTTATTTTGGAGGGGGGGGCGGGAGTTGGGGGAGAGAAAATCCCACTCAATGTGGTGGTAAGAGGGTGCCAAAAAGTTCATCTGGCCTGTTGATTTCAGTGTGGATTATAGATATTCAAATCATGTGCCTCATGTTCAAACAAGTACTTCTACCAAGGGAGAAAGTTGCCAAGCAGAGCTTTGTCATGTAAGCTGTGTGAATTTACTGCAGCATAATGAGAAGGCGGCTGTGGCGCTACATTTAATACAGTTTCATCCACTCACCCTCCCTCTCGCTAATTTCCTCTCAGTTATGATGATAATAATTTCAAAGACCCTTCCGGTCTCCTTAAAGGATATAGTTATACATTTTTTGAATATATATATTTTAAAAAAACAGTGTCACCTGACCATACACAGGCCCCAGTTTTTCATGAGGAACTGTGTCACAGCGTACACATGGTCCCATTTACAAAATAGAAAACACCTCAGACAAAACGCCCCAACTCTTTTTGGGGTGTTTCTAACAAGGACAGCGGCAGCAGCAGCGGCAGTAAATGATGTGTATATTCAAAGCTGAATATTTCATGTTGATTGATCGCACTGACTGCCACCCACCTGCTCCTCCTCCTGTCCCACCGGAGCTGGCATGAGGAGAATTCAGTAATTGAGAAGAGCAGAGCATGGTCTCTCTTTGCTCACATATGACAGATGGGGCATCATCGCTTCAAAGGAGAGCATTTGGAAACAGGAGGAAGGAGGAGGGGAGGGGGGTGGAGGGGGGGGGCAAAGGGTGAGGGTTTGGCTTTGAGATGAGCCGTGTGCCACTCTGTACAGGTAATAGTAAAAAAAAAAAAAAAAAAAAAAAACGGCAAAAAAATTTTAAAAGCTTAAAATATGAAATACATGACCACTGAAAAACTGAGTTACAGCAACAAATGGTGCAACTTTAAAAACCTGTTAAGGGTGTAATTCATTGATTTTAATAACCACCAGGCAAACTGTACATTGTGATGTACAGACACCTTGGATCATTGTTCCAAATCACAACTTCATTAGCCCCAATTATGTATGGAGCCTGGTGCACATTGTCTCTTTCATATATGCATCTAAAAATGTGACGAAAATGGAAGATATGACAAGAAATCAAAATCAAGTGAAAGACACGTTGCGGATGAACAGAATGTGACATGACAGAAGCTGGTAAGGAAAACATTTCAAGGAAGATGCGTTACTGTACACGCACAACATGTCTACAAACACACACACTTTGTTTTTCTCCACATCCCTCAGAGAGACTCATTTCTTTACAGTAATCCATTGGTCACCTTCGCCATTACTTTCTTTTTCACTCTGAAGGAAAATAGAGGCAGCTCTTTGCAGTGAGGGGGAGGAAACGCACGCAACTTAAAACTCTCCTCACTTTTGGCACATCTGAACAAAAAAAAAAAAAAAGCAAACAAACAAAACAAAACAAACAAAAGCTCAGGTGGATAGATTTCTCTTACCTGTCCGAGCCGAGGAGGACGCGGAGGAGGAAGGAGGAGGAGGGAGGGTGGGGGTGACAGCTGGAGTTTCGGAGGAGAGTGATGTTGAAGCTGGTGACTGACTGACTGACTGTCTGACTGCTTCACACGCTTTATCACAGACGCCCAGCGCGCAGTCGGACTCGGATTTTTTTTAACCCGCGCCGACCAGCACCGCTTCCTCTCTGCTTTAGTGATTCAAAGAAAGAAAAGAAAAGAAAAGGAGAGAGAGCCCCTCTGAGACGCTGCGACCGGACGACAGGCGGCCGTGCGCTCCCGCTGTCCGCTATTTCCCGGTGAAGACAGAAGGTGGTGAGGTCTTGAAATGACTCGGGGTAGACTTCGACATGTCCCGAAGCCGTATGTCTCCCTCATCTGGCCGCTGGTGTGCAAGTGTATCAGGCTGGCACCGTGCGTAAAAATGCGCGCCGCCGCCTGCAGGACGCGGAGCGCCGGTCGGTCGGTCCTCCTCCCCGAGATGCAACGCGTGTCAGAGCGCTGCGTGGGGTTTGTGTGTGACCAAAAAAAAAAAAAAAGAATCGTTACTTTTATATTCTTTGCAAACTTCTGTGAAAAAGCACGACGGCCTCCCCTCTCCGTGCGTGTGGTGAAACTCCAACAGAAAATGATTTCATGTTTGTGCGTTTATCTGTTTTGCACACATACACACACACACATCTTGTGTTCAGCCCTGCATCCTCTACCTTAAACTGTGTAAAAGAAAAAAAAAAGGACGACGGAGGCTGTGATTCAGCATTTCGGCTGGTAAATGCTTCTGTTAATTAATTGGATGCTTCTAACATCTTTCCATTTTTTTTCGCCGCCGTCCTCCTGACCTTCTCTGCAGACTTTCCTCCAAGAAAGAGAGCTTTTTCACCCACCCAGAAAGATTTGCAGACATATTAAGAGTTTTGAGATAAAGTAGAAAACACACAGCAACAGGTTCTTAGTTTTGATGTTGGGACTTTACACAGTAAATACTGGGGCAGCTTATTTTTTATACTTTAAGCTTTATTCTGTGCACCAAGGTTTCTAATATTTTTTCATGCATTCATACATCTGTTTTCAAAGGTAGGGGTGATTCTAAATAAAGAAGTTGCTTATTTGTTCTATGGAAATGTCATGAATTCCTAAAAAAGACTTACAGATACCCAAAGCTCAAAGTAACATCCTCAAAGACGCTAGATTAAAGACATTTGATTCTCTGTTATTTCCAATAATGTGAGACAAGTAAAGGCCGCAGATCCTCACATATGAGAACCTGGAACCACGTGTGTGACATTTCTCTCTAAAATGACTTAAAATTATGACTTAATTGTCAAAAAAAAAAATCAGTGTGAAGTTTTCATTTCTCCAAAGACACACGAAACATAAAAATGAGCAAAAACAACACGAAGAAAGTGTCATTTTGCACGAGGTTGAGGCAAATTATCTTGAGGGTGGTTCGTGGATAGAAATAGTCGTGCGAGCATCAAAGTGCCAGGAAGCTACAGAAGCTGTGGCATCACCGTGGATCACCTGAACGCCTGTCTGTCTCTTGTGACTCCCACCTGAGCTTCATTAGTGGAACAAGCGAGGAGCACTAAAACAGCTCCTCTTACAGGCCCTGAGTGTAAACGCTGCGGCTACGAGACACTTTGTGTGCTGGATCTTTAATATCGTGCGTTCAAACAGCGGCGGAGCACATATGCTGGCTGCTGTTTAATCCATTTCCTCTGACATTTAGAGCTAAGTGCAACTCTTCCTCTCCTCCCCTCCCCACCTCCTCTCAGGCCCGAGCACCTGTCTGGAAAACAATACCTGCTTGAATCCTTCATCACAAAACTCTTAAAATCCCTTTTAATCCCTGAAATGTAGATCTCGCGCGCGTGTGTTCCAGGACATTACATAGTTTGTATGCTAGATTTCTTTTTGCAGTGCACTTCCACTGTGTTCCAGCATATACCTTGGCAGCTTAACCTACATAAGTCCATTGATCCGTGTCTCACCAACACAACGCTAGCATGTTAAGCATTGCCTAATCTGTCTCATGCTACCTGGATTTTCATATTGGAGAAATAATCCTGATGAAGGGGAGGGTGGGCAGGGGGAGGGGGGGGGGGGGGGGGGGGGGGGGGGGGGGG